>CM046435.1:46153560-46335785 GCA_025506505.1 Flaveria sonorensis
TTTTACGAAATTAATTATTAGCATATTCCAGTTGTATTAGAATAATACTTATTACATTTGGTGTTAATATCCTTTGTCCATTTAAAATAATGCTTTAGTCTTTACTAAGACAAACATGTTTTAATGCTTATCATGTTTTCATAAGGTTATATGAAATTAATGGATTTCATAATCAGACATCATATAAAACACATCCAGTTTCAATATGCTATCGAGATTTCAACACACCTCAACTTGACTTAAACATTTCACTTCTGATCAGTAATCTTATTGATTATTGTTATCTTGATATAAATATTTGAGAATAACTAGACCAAGAAACGTTTCTAAACACAAAATTTAACTAGTTTTAGGACTTACCAACCATACGGTATTACATTGCCTTCTCAATGATGTTTAGTACGTGCATGCCAATCTGGTCTTAGAAGCCATATCTTTTGAATTTACTTTTCGTGTCAGAACATATTTTCAAAAAGAAAAATTTTAACATATAGTATGTATGCTCTTTGGCATAGGTTTTCTTATTGTGTGCACATTAACATCTTTTATTCTTATATGATCTTTGGCATCTTTTTGTTCTTATTTTCTTTTGATCATTTTCATTCTATTATGTATTTTTCATTTTCCTTTTTTTTAATTCTTTATATATATATATATATATATATATATATATATATATATATATATATATATATATATATATATATACAAAAATAAGAATCATTGAATCAGATAATGACCGGCTTAATATAAAAATATAGAATCAACATTATTATAAAACCCTGATATGTTACCGACTTCAGTCATAGATGATTTAGTTCCAATGATCACAAGCCATGTTGCTTTTTAGTCTTGATAGTTGAGCCTATTAACATATCAAACAAAATTCAAGTCAGTTCATTTATAAGTCTTAGTTTGTAATAATTCAAGATCGAAAAATATACTATCATTTCTATGTACACAGAAAATTCATTTTTAGGAATACTTATTAGACCAAATATCTTTTGCTAATTTTCAAATTTAATTTCAAAGTTAACCTAGACAACAAAATGAAAAGCTTTTTGGTGAAAATTCATATGTAACCATTCAAATTTAATCATCCCCAAGGACTCAACTAAATAGTCAAACCAAGAATGATCAAATGCTTTCATAAACAGATGTGCAATATTTTCAGACGAAGTGATGGTGGCGGCTATGAGTTGGTGGATTAAGGTCATAACTTTTACAACCATTTTACTGTTGTTGTTTAATTCATATCCCAAATCCCCTATTTATAGTTATTAACAAACTTGTTCTCCAAGTTAGAGGTTTAGGTTAGTTACAACTTTATCCCATTGAGTTATCTCATAGTTATATTTAATATATGAACTAAAAATTTAGTCAATTTAAAAGTAGGAAGAGGTTCTAGAGTTAATAAACTGGTTCTAATAGGCTGGTACACATTGTCAAGACCTATAAGAAACTGCTTTATCAAAATTATTAAAGTAACTATCCTAAAAAAAACATGAAGAAAGTTGTACCATTTGATCAAACTGTTTTCTCATAGTGTTTACCTTATGATATTGTTTTGAAATTGATGTTTCATTTTAAGTTATTGAAATTATTCTATAATATAAACCAAACAACACTACCCATCTACCTTATCGTAAGTTACTTCAGGTCTTTCTAGCCTTCACATGCAAATTTTGAATACATTTGCTCAGAACTCACTACAAATAGAATTATGAAGCCAAGTTATGATCATAGAAATGCACCTATCCTATTGCTTAGCTAGCATATAATTCTAAGTCGATCTCAGTCCTATTTAGTTTTATACTTTTCTATTGTTAAATTACTTGAGTAACTAGTATGAAGTATAATGGGTCACTAACATCCAACTTACTAATTATCACCTAGTAACAACATTACATTCAGTTTCATTAGCCGTTTTCGTAGTGATATTAACAATAAAGAAATGTTTTTACACAAGTGCACAAATAGAAAAACGACTCAGACCAGTGCCAGGTTTTCACACAACTTGAGTGGTAGATCACTGATTAGTCTAAGTACGTCATTGTGCACAACACACAAAAAACTAACTATTCTCACACAAGTGATGCAACAGCAAAAGATCGATATTTATAAGTGACAAGAAATGAGCCATAACTAATACTATACAACACGTCTACATATAATTACAAAGAAATAGTGTATGGCTCTCCTTCTATATCAATTACAACGCTGGTACCTCTAACCTGGCCAAGAATGCCTAATGAGAGTAAATCGTGTTAACATATATTTAAAAGCGAAGAGATATTCCTCACGGTGCTAAACTCCTGTACACCTTCACTTAGGGTACAAAGAATACCAGGTCCACATTCAGATCACACATCATACCACCAGGAAGCAATTGACTTAGAACTGAAGTATTTGAACATAAATCAAGGGTTTAAAATTCAAAGACCCTAGAACTTCAATCGAAGACTAGTGCAGTAGATGAAGAGTCAATAACACCAGAACAACAGATCGTAGACCAACAAGGTGATGAATCAACACTAGATTTGGGGTTTAATAATAGAAAACCCTAGAAGTGGAATACCAACACCTACGAATCAACAGCCAGAGCTGGAGTTCTGATACCAAGACAAAAATATAGATCCAAATGTGTTCTTTCCAAGTCAGGAGTTTTACCCAAGATATGAAACAATTTAAATATATACAACCATTGAATATAAAGAACAAGAACATAACAAAAATTAGATTATCAAACTAATAACCTGACTAACAGACTCTCAGAAACATATAATAAAATAACTATATCGACAAGATGACGTAAATCCTAGAACACGATGAAGATGAACATGCGAGATAATCATAGAACAAGTATTAGAGAGATAACAAGAATGAGTATTCTCTCTATATCTCTTGTTCCCTCTTCTTCTCTTGCTCTCTCTTCCCCCACCCCCCCACCCCTCCTCTCTTATGTAGGATCTAACTAGCCTTAAATACATATATGGAGCAAAATAACATGCACGTCCTTTAAAATATAACATGTAAATAATGGGTAGCCTTCTAGACCCGGACCGACTTAACCGATCGATTTTAGACAACCAGTAAGCCCTATATCAGAGAGAAAACAACATCGATAATCTAATATTAACAAACAAGTTTGATATTATATTCAAATACATATTATATTTTAACACAATGCTATTCATAAATAATCACACGATCAACTAAGAAAATATTAAAAAATAACCCGTATATGTGTCCTTGTAGGTCATTTAAATAACTTTACTTAAATGACGTAATTGTCCCTTAACTTATACTATGATTATTTGATGGTAATAACCTTATGAATAAATAACACCATTTAAGATACTCATTGTGAATCTCATTCATCTTTGATATCATGACAGGAATGAACATTTGGATATGGCATCATCATCCAATCCAAAGTATTAATCTCTATAAATATTTTTTAATTATTTCCATATCTTGTTATGATTAATGATTATGTTGATAATTGTTAGTTGTAAATATTAATTACCATTATTTGTTTATAGCACATGGGCCAAAGCCCATTGAAATCTAGATGTTGCCTTTTGACTTCTTGTGTGTGTGTATATATATAGAGGTTTCATGAATTAAGATGAACATTTACCGGTCATTTAACATGGTATTAGAGTCTTGGCTCTTGGTACCACAAGAACACAAAGCTGATCTTGTTCCAGATCTCAGCCCCTAATTTGTTTTGATTCTCTATCATTCCCAATTTGTTTGGAATCCTTTTCCCGGTGGCCATCACAGCTCACCGTCACCACAACAATCACCAGGGGTCCTGATTTACAAACTGCCACCAAGCCACTGCCAAACCGCCGCCGAACGCGCCACCCGAAAATTTAAATTGAAGTCTCATGCGCCCGCGTATGAGGTCGAGTGGACTGCCGCTCGTCACCGACCTTTGTTCCGAAGCCATCACAAGTCTACTAAGAGCATTCTTCAGCCCTTGTTCGAGTTTTACAAGACTTGTTTTAACTTCTATCGCCTTATATTGACATAATTTTTATGTTCGTAACACAAATCTGAGCCACCATGACTATTAACTTGTTCCAGAAGACGCTTTGTTAGGGTTGCAAACGAACCGAACGAACACGAACAAAGCCTTGTTCGTGTTTGTTCGTTAAGAAATAAACGTGTTCATGAACTGTTCATGAACACTTACCGAACGAGATTTTTTGTTCGTGTTCGTTCATTAAGAAAATGAACATGTTTATGAACTATTCACGAACACTTACCGAACGCAAATGAACACAAACAAAAGCAAACGAACACAAATAACAGTTCATGAACATGACGAACAGAAAAAAGCTCATAAACACAAACGGATACAATTGATTGTAAATTTATTTTAGAATAAATTTTACATTTTTATTACAAACATTACATAAAATCAATCAAAAATAAATAAGTACTTAATATAAATATAAAAAAAATACTTGATATAATAATTATAAAAATAAATAACAGAAAAATTAATAATATAAATGAACACATTAACGAACATAAACGAACACATTATCGAACGTTCACGAACGGACGTTAACGAACATAAACGAACACATTATCGAACGTTCACGAACATAAATGAACGAACGCGACTTGTGTTCATGTTCGTTCGTTTAACTAAACGAACGGAATTTTCTTGTTCGTGTTCGTTCATTTACTAAATGAACGAACATAAACGAACTTCCCGCCGAACGATTCACGAACTGTTCGCTGAACGTTCAGTTCGTTTGCAGCCCTACGCTTTGTGTTTGAATAAATTTAAATGGGATACGAAATGACTCATACAACTATGGTAAATTGTATCGCACCAGGTATAATCAATTATGCTTATGCCCTATGCATTCCTAGGAAACTAGACTCTATCCATTAGAGTTTATGGAGTCTGTTTGTTCAAGCAAGTCTTGCAAGCTTAGATAAAGAAGACCATTTTACTAAGAAACCATCAGATCTAATTCCCCGAGAATGGCATATTAGTGATAGTGGGATTCAAATGGTACTTTGGAATGCAATGAAGCCATAGATAGTTACCATTACTTAAAACTTTCCTACCATGTAAGGAATATGGGATCATCTTTCTTCGTCCTTCTCGGGGAAAGAAATTAGTGTCTCATGCTTATTCTGTTGTCCAGGCGTATACTAGAGCTGAGCAAAGATATTCAACATTCACTGTTTATCTCACTCGGTTTTAAAAGCTTTAGGGTAATCTTCGTGCCCTATTCCCACCGACTACTGATTTGAAGATCTAGGATGAGCGCTACACCAAAATGGATGTCATGATGTTCATTGTTGCCCTATCACCTAGATACTCTCGTGCTTAACGTCTTTTATAAAGCAACTCTAGTGTAATTTCTTGTGTGGCTTCTACATATCACTTTCTTCGAGATGTATAGTTCGGAAACGAATCCTATTGACACATTTACGATACGTACTTCTATTGCTAAGGGCACAGGCCGAGGTTTTCTTGTAGCTTAAAATAAGAGTATTAGTCAGGGCAATGTTATAATCTATTATTATTACAAGGAGGTGGGCCACACAAAATACAACAGTTTGAACCGTCCTCCTAGATCTCAGCCGCCTCCACGTCTTAGAGCTAGGATAGCTACTACTAATGAGCTTCTTGATCAGATTACTACTGTTCCCATTCACACATTTAACCTCATGGAGTATAGTAGACTACAACAGTTGTTGATCTCCTATCCTAGCGTTCGCGGTCCAAAGGCCCATTTGGCTCGTTCACCTACATTTTCTAGTCTTCCTTGTCTTAGGTTATAGATGTTGGAGCAACTTATAAGATGAATGGGAACCAAGGTATTATTTCTAGCTTAAATGACATTCTCATCCACTAGTTCGTCTTGCTGATGGTTCCTCATGCTTGGTTCGAGGCATTGGATCCATTAATAATTTGACAAACCTAGACCTTTCTTTTGTTTTGTTAGTTCCTTAATTTTTTGACAGTCTTTGTTCAGTAAGTCAGATTACCAAGCAAAATAATTGTTTTGAGACGTTTATCCTGCAAATTATGTTTTTAGGAACCCGGGACGAATCAGCTGATTGGCACCAGTTTTAAATCAAGAGGCCTCTACCGTCTCTCTTTACCAACACACCCTACAATATATATATGATTCCACTATCAGGGAAGCTCACTACCGACTAGGCCATCCCTTTTAGCGGTTCCGAGGCAAATAAGACTTAATTTTCCTGCTTCATTTAATTTTCATTATTACTTATGTGAGCGGGGTAAACATACCAGGTGTACCTGTCCCTTCAAAGTGGCTAGTAGAGTTAGTAATTTTTTTAAACTTTGCACTCAGATGTATGGGATCCTTGCTCTATTAAATTAACTTCAGGATTTCAATATTTTGTTACTTTTATTTATGATTATTCTTGTGCTACTTGGGTTTATCTATTGAAGTCTCGTAATGAAATTAGTTTAATTTTTCATGACTTTCATTCTCATGTCAAAAATTAGTTTAATACATTTGTCAAAACATTACGCATTGATAATGCAAAGAGTATTTGTCGATTGAGTTTTCTACATATTTGAAAACACATAGCATTGCTCACGGGGTCTTCTTGCATGTACATACCATAACAAAATGGTATTGCTGAATGCAAGAACAACATGTGCCATCATGTTCCATTCTCATGTCCCTCATCGATTCTAAGGAGACGGTTGTCCTTACCGTTGTTTACCTGCTAAACCATATGCCCTCACTTGTTCACAACGATCAAACTCCATTTTCTATTTTTTCCCTAAGGGTACTCCTTTTAGACTCCCACCTAAAGTATTTAGGTGTGTATCGCATATGTCCATGATCATCGTCCAAGTGTTAGAAAACTTACACCTCAAGCATTCGTTGTGTCTTCCTTGGCTATTCTCATGTCTAGAAAGGGTATAGTTGTTACAGTCCTACCCTTCATTGGTACTTTATGAGTGTTGATATTACCTTTCATGTGTCATTTCCTTTCTTTCGGAGTCACCTGCTAAGGTCTCTAACCAGTTTTATAATTTTTATCCGATTACATCGGAGTCTCATACTATCCTATTGTTCCGGTAGTCTTCGTTCCACTATTCCTCTAGACCTAAACACCACTAATCATGTTCCTGTTATAGCTAGACAACCGTCGAAGCCCCATTCATGCGTTTCACATATGCTTGACTTACTAAGGATAAGAATGTGGAGCCCCATGATTCATAACCCAGAACCTAATTCTAGTATGTCTCTTGTTCCTCTATCTACAACTGAGCATAATATATCCTTACCAGACGTTTCCTTTGATACACGAGATACCACCCCTGATGCAGCTGATTCCTCTATGCATGACCCCTATGATGCTCCTTATCCTGACATACCTATTTCTTTTTGAAAAGCTTCTAGACACCACACCCATTACTTTATTCAGGACTATGTTGCCTATTCTCACCTCGCACCTGAGTCTCATGCATATACTACTGCCATTTATTCCTACCTGATTACTAAAGATGTGATAATAGCTCTTACTCATCCAGGATGGAAACAAGCTATAGAGGATGAGATTGGGGCCTTTCAGGCCAATCATACGTGGGATCTTAAGACGCTTCCTCATGGGAAGCATATTATGGGTTGTTGTAGGGTGTTTACCATTAAGCTTAACCCTGATGGTTCTCTACATTGCCTGAAATCCCGATTGGTTTCTAATGGTTATCTCAGACCTATGGTATTGAATATGATGAAACTTGGGTCCTTCCATCCTTGCCAAAATGTTATCTTTATGTATTTGTATTGCTCTTGCTGTCATTAGTCCTTGGGTGCTTCACCAGCTTGATGTCAAAAATACCATCCTTATAGTGTTCTTGAGGAGGAGGTATATATTGAGCAACCGCATGGGTTTATTGTCGAGGAGGAGGCCTCAAAAGTATGCAAATTAAATCGTTCCTTATATGGCCTTAAGCAACCTCCCGGAGCATGGTTTTATCGGTTCTCTAGTGTTATGGGAGAATTTAGAATGGTTCATGGTGCATATGATCATTCTTATTTGTAAGTCATTATCAAGGCCGAAATTGTAGTTCTTTATATGGATGACATCATAATCACAGGGGATTACGAGGTTGGGTTACTAAGCTTAAACAGTTTCTTCAGTCTTAATTTCAGATTAGCAACCTAGGCCGACTTCGATACTTTCTTGGCATAGAAGTATCTTGTTCACCATAAGGAATACTTCTCTTTCAATGGAAGTATGTCCTTGATATGTTGATTGAGTGTGGATTATTAGGCTGCAAACCGATGGATAGCCCAATGCTTCCTATAGGTTCCGAAGGATGGAATTCCAATAAAGGACCCTGAATGATACAAACAATTAGTTGGAGAACTTAACTATATGACAGTTACTCGACCATATATTTCATTTGTTATAACCATTTTGAGTCAGTTTAAGCCATTCCATACACTAGACATTGTGATGTCATTGTTCTTGTACGTATTGAGATATTCGAAGAGCACACCCGGTTTTGGGATTTTGTATTTTGACCAAGGCCATTGTTGTGTGGGTGCTTTTACATAGGGGTATCGGGATTCTTAGATGCAGATTAGGCAGATTGTCTCCTCTCACGACGGTCTACAACCTGGTATTTTATGTTTGTTTGAGGAAATTTTGTGTCATGGAAGGGTAAGAAACAACATATGGTATCCAAATCTAGTGTCGAGTCAAAGTATAGAGCCATGGCCCCTATGGCCCCGTCATCATCTTAGAGAAATTGAGGTTGTTTCAGATGACTTGATGTGGTTATATTGTGATAGTCAATCAGCTATACATATAACCAAGAATAATGCTTTTTTATGAGATGACAAAATACATTGAAATTGATTGTCATATGTTTATAGATTGAGCAGTAGGCACTCAAACGAATCATCCCTCTATTCATCCGAGTTACATCAAGACAAACTTTCAACTTGTGGATATCCTCATCAAACCTCTTCGAAAAGCCCGAATAGATTTTATTTGTAATAAGTTGGACATGATTAACATCTATGTTCCAACTTTAGAAGAACTGTTCTGTTTATAGCCTATTGACCAAAGGCAATCTAAATTTAGTGTTGAATTCTTATGTATATTATAGAGGTTTCCTCATTTCTAAATGAGATGAACATTTACCAGCCATTTGAACAATAATTAAGCAACTCCTGAATGTTGTAACTAATCAAGAATTACACAACAATGCATCAATTATTGTATAAACATAAACTTGTGTACGAACAAAATTACCCAAATAACTATGTATGTGCCTCAACATATTTATGCGTTCCTTTCTACATTATCTACCGTTAGTGTAATATTATCTTGCTAATATCATAAATAATATAACATTTATTATCGTTGATAATGTTAACCTAATCACAATCTACTTGCACATTAATTAGTTCTTACTTCTTATCCTTTTTTATATGTAAATAGGAAATTCTTTCCACGCAAAGCAACACATCAAAATTTAATATCATACTATAAGAACGATGATATAGTTAAGAAGAAGATGAGACATTCATGAGTTATTTAATTCTGATCTTCTATTATTTTATATGTTAATTATGATTTAGTATTTATTAAACTAGTTTATATCCACGTAATTTATTATATTTTATATAAAACTGAAAAGAAAACTCATTCTAGAACAAACACTAAACCTTAGAACTTGAACCAGGGTGGGTTGATAGTCAACGGGCACACATTTCCACTGAGGCACCCATTTTGGGTTTAACCCTGGCACCCAAACCCTTAAAACACATGGTAGTTTCCAGAAAACTTGAAAAAGTTATATGATCCCATCCTGGATTGCATGTGGTCCAACCACTGGTCCGGTATCATAAATTGGTGGTAACATTTATACACATTGGCTTAAGAGCCCCAACTAAGTTCAATCTTTGACTGGGTCCGAGAATAAGAATCTCAGTTGATATGACTCAACTTAGGATCGAATATGATAATTGAGTCGGTGATTAAGTAGCGGAAATACCAAATCACAAAACATTTAATACTGAAAATGATAATAAATGCTTTGTATAATGATGTGAGTAAACAAGATACAAAGACAGCTGGGGTTACTGTTGAAATGAGTAATATTATCAATATTGAAAGTAGAACTTGCAAACTTAGGTCATACTGTTCTATTTATAGGCATAAACATTACCAGTACAAAATGATTAAACTACCCTGACAACTATACATCAGAATACTAGTCTAAGTGTACAATATCATCAGCATTTCTAAGTGTTCATCCGCATTAGTTAATGCGAATGAGAAGTTTTTATCAGCATTTGTTCTTGTTTGTCTTCAGCATTAGCTTAACTCATCCGCATTAGTTAATGCGGATGAACAAGTTCTTGTAAGCATTTCTTTTCTTCGTTCGCATTAGTTAATGCGGATGAACAAGTTCTTGTAAGCATTTGTTCAATGGTCATCCACATTAACTAATGCGGATATGTTCTTTTCTCTTCAGGTGCTCTTCAGGTGCTCTAACTCTCAATGTATACAGGTCTACATCTGGTAGTGCTAGTAAATGTTCTACTCGTGGAAAGTATTGCACCATGCCAGATGCCCTTTTAACCAGTGCACAGTCTCATTCACCATCATATTTCCATCCAATGATTTGATTCTCTTGTGCTTCTTCAGGTTCTGTGATGAGATCAAAGAATTGTATTAATGTACATTTCTGTTCAGTAATCTCCCTCACAGCAGTTCCTAGAGGCCAATTCTTATGAGGAGCGAGCTCCCTTGGCACTCTAATCAATTTTTCTTTATCCTTGTGCATGTCTGCTGCTTGAACCACAGTAGGTTCAGCAGAAGTTCGTGATTGTTGCTTTTGATATGCAGGATTGGGGGCTCCGGTTCTAAATCTGACTCTTGTTTCCAGTTCAGTCTTCGTAACATGTTCCATCATTGCTCTGAGTTCTCTAATGGATCTGCTTTTAAGCTCATAGGACTTGAGGTTGTGACTCTGCAACCAGCAGGTCATGTTGTATCTTGTCAGCTTTGTTGTGTCATAGTGCCCCAAGTCCTTTCTAATTCTCTCCATATTCTTGTATATGCTGAAGGTCTCATAAGTACGGGAGCATCAGTCTTGCAGCATCAAATTCTTTGACAGTTTGAACCAACTCTGACATGTTCATCCTTTCTACCATGTCATATGGAAACCCGTTATTGATCAGTTCCATAAACAAGGTAGATTGGGGCCTCTCTTCTAGTATGTCTTCGGTTGTCAAGAGCTGTTCTTCTGCTGCTTCTTTTCCTTCATTTTTCTTCTTCTCAGGGTCCTCCTTTGTCAACTCCTCCCATTCATCGTCACTTTCTTCATCTGCTTTGTATAATGATGTGAGTAAACAAGATACAAAGACAGCTGGGGTTACTATTGAAATGAGTAATATTATCAATATTAAAAGTAGAACTTGCAAACTTAGGTCACACTGTTCTATTTATAGGCATACACATTGCCAGTATAAAATGACTAAACTATCCTGACAACTATACATCAGAATACTAGTCTATGTGTACAATATCATCAGCATTTCTAAGTGTTCATCCGCATTATTTAATGCGAATGAGAAGTTTTTATCAGCATTTGTTCTTGTTTGTCTTCAGCATTAGCTTAACTCATCCACATTAGTTAATGCGGATGAATAAGTTCTTGTAAGCATTTTTTTTTTCGTCCGCATTAGTTAATGCGGATGAACAAGTTCTTGTAAGCATTTGTTCAATGGTCATCCGCATTAACTAATGCGGATACTTTAACAATTGTTCTTTTCTTCTGTTTCTTTTGCCGCATTTCTTCATGAATGGTCTTCTGTATTTCTTTTTAGTCTTTGGTGTTTTTCAACCAGAACAACCTTCAACCACTTCTTGAATTGACATGTATGATCCTTTCAGGGTCCAACAATCTTTGTACCTTCACATTTTATTTTATACTTGTTTTTAATAATATTTTTAATTCTTGCTGTTTTGTATTTACTTTCTGTTGTTACATGTTTTGTATTTATTTTTATTATCTTACCTTTTTATGTGACATAATAGAGTGGCTCAACAGAACAAGCCCCCTAGTTTTAAAATCCAATTTTCTTCAATGGTAAAATCACCCAACTTAAAAAAATCTAATTTTCTTTTGTTTACATGCTTAATTAAAAATTTATTTTTTTCTTATAACTAGGCAGTCATTACAACTTTACTACGAATCCGCGTTGTGTCTTTCCCATCCTTACTTCTTTCCACATTAGTATGCTATATATTTAATGTTTAATCCAATTCATTGATACTTTATCATAGGACATTGTTTTCTTTGACCGACCTGTATTGAGCCGACCTATTTGAAGAAATAAATAAATAAATAAAAACTCTATATTTTTATCTCGCTTAGAACCACCAAAATCATTGAGCCGGCCCTAGGTAAATGAACAATAAATAGACACCATGGTATCATTTTCTCAGAAAATGGAAGTGGCTAATTTGATTTCCATCGTTCTCTAGTAGAAAGAATTTAACTAAATTGTAGAGTCAATTAAAATACAATCCTATCTACTTAACTAACTGCAGGCTATCTTTACATCAGGTTGAACTTATCAAAGAAACTAGACCTTCAAAGTAATCTTCACTGCACGGGATCTTTAGCCCTCCCTCAGGATTGTCAAAACCAAACTCTTCTTCCACCCATCGTAAAAGATCCCGAAACAAAGGGTGATTCAAGGTAGATAGTGGGATAACATATCTCTTGTGCATCTCGCCTACGTAAACTGCAAAATGGCCTTTCTTCGGGCAATCTGCGGCACCAGAAGACCCTTTCCCTGGCTTCTGTTTAGCACTAGTGCTTCTGATTATTCCCAAACCCATGTGTCTTGATGTAAAAAAAGATCAAATTTTGAGAGGCTTTAGTAAGTAACGAATATTGTATGACTCGCTCGCTTGAAGTAATATTAAAAACAAGCTTGTTATATATAGGATTAGGAGGATATTTTATTTCCTATAATAGGGAAGTAAGATCTATGGTGTATATTGACTTATAAGTGAGTTGACATACGTAAGAATCACATGGTATGCCTGGTCTTGTTGAAGGCATATTATGGCCTACCACTTTGAAGGTACATGAACTTGGGAGTAAGATATTCTAGTGGTTGCTACTGTGTCCGACATATGTACTCTTTTAGAAAACGCACTAACTTATACCAGTGTGACACCTGAAAATGCATTCATAAAAGATTCAGATGTTAGGATGAATCATGCCTATTCAACATTAATGAACCACATGAAATAATATTATAGCAATAACTATGCTTACTAGTGTAGAAAGTTTGGGTTACAACACTTTTTTACGCATAATGAAGCAAAAAAAGTACTTTAGATTGGATATAACATTTCTATTGTATTGCAAGATCAAACTCTTATTTAAGAAAAAATACGAACACAATGCTCATATCATTTGTTCTTAGTTTGTGGTAACAAAAAAGTTCATGAGTATACCATAAAAACAGGACTATTAATGTAGATACCAACACTACACTATGAGAACCTTCAATGGATAGCCACAGACCACTAGAAAAGTGAGTATTGCTTATAAATATCAACGACAATCAATGTCTCACTAACTTCCACTACAACAAAATAGACCTATACAGACGACAAAAGTCGTCTCTAAAACATCGAAAAGTCGTCTCTATAGGTTATAGAGATGACATGTCGTTCCTATAGCGTTGTCTCCGTAGACCGGTCACTATCGGTGGAAAATGTCATGTCAATAGACGATGGTCGCTATGGGTTATCTATAGAGACGACATATTGACTCAAAAGGTTAGTCTCAATAGTTTTTTTTTTTTTAAATAAAAAATAAAATACTTTTTTTTGCGACAACTGTTTGAGATGACGAGTCGGCGCAATTGGTTGTAACATGGGAATTGCAGAGACTATCTATTGGGATAACATGTCCTCCCTGTAGATTCTGCAAAAAAAATTTATATTTTTTCAATTTCTGCTGTTTTCCAGGTTCCTTTCCGGAACCATAACCAAACCTGCTTTTTCATTTCTACATTTGATTAATATAGCATGAATTTAAATATTGATATACATCTAAAACTTAATTGTATTAGCATTAAAACATTACATAAACATCCTTTTAATTAACATAAAGTTCAATTGTATTATACAAATAAAACAAACGCCACTTTACTCATCGTCACCATCATCTTTGTCGCCATCTTCTTCATTTCCTGCTTGGTTTTTCTTAAGTTGGATAACTTCCTCACGCAATTTCTATAATTCTTCTTCTTATCGAGTCACACGATCATCATTAGCGGAGGACAACCCGCTGCTCGCATGAGCGAAAGACGATGGCTGTTTAACTTGTCGCCCAACACCTCTTGTAAACCCGCACCTTTGTCCCAACGCATTTCTAAGACATTGAATCTCATCTACGGGCTCTCCGCGTTCCTCTGGCATGATTCTCATTCAGTTAGGTTCTTCTTGTATTTGGTCCTTCAATAAACAAGAAAACAAAACATTAATATTGAAGTTCATTCGGGCCCATTTAGACCCATATAAACGAAAAGATTGATAAAAAAACTATTATAGTTTGTTCGGTCAAATAGACTTGATATATCCAATTTTTAGTCCAAATGGGTCAATACAAGCCGAACCCACTTAAATATATATAACACATATAACTTTTTATCTATTAAAGTTCTCCTGTGTCATTTTGACCCATTTAAGTGAAAGTTGGGTATTTCAAGTGTATTAAGTGTGTTCGGGCCCATTTTGACCTATATAACCAAAAGATTAATAAAAAATATCATTATAATTTGTTCGAGTCTAATAGATTTGATATATCCAATTTTTATCCCAAATGGGTCAAAACAAGCTGAAGCAACTTAAGTATACATAACACATATAACTTTTTGTCTATTAAAGTTCTCCCGGGTCATTTTGACCCGTTTTAAGTAAAAGTTAGATATTTCAAGTGTATTAAGTGTGTTCGGTCCTATTTTGACCCGTATAAACAAAAAGATTGATAAAAAAGACCATTATAGTTTTTCGGGTCAAATAGACTTGATATATCCAATGTTTAGTCCAAATGGGTCAAAACAAGCCGAACCCACTTAAATATACATAATACATATAACTTCTTGTCTATTAAAGTTCTCCCAGGTCATTTTGACCCATTTAAAGTAAAAGTTGGGTATTTCAAGTGTATTTAGTATGTTCGGGCCCATTTTGACCCTTATAAACAAAAAGATTGATAAAAAAGATCATTATAGTTTGTTCGGGTCAAATAGAGTTGATATATCCAATTTTTAGTTCAAATGGGTCAAAACGAGCCGAATCAACACATCTAATTTTTTTATCTAATATTTAGTTCCAACTGGTCAATAATAGTTGGGTATAATAACTAATCTGTCACACCCCCGCTAGTAGCGGAAACACGAGTATGCGACGGACGGGAACGTCATAACACATTGTGGGTCTAAGAGAATCTCTTAAGGAGTTCTCCGTCAATGGATCATGACATCGCCCGACACAAAAGAACAAGTGTCAAGAACAATCAATACCATAACGTTATTCCAAAAATGCACAAATAATCCAGAAGTTTAAAACTAGAACATTCAGTACTAGATCAATCAATTTCAAATACAAATACAACAATAACATAATGTCCAAACTAATTTTCCAATGTCTAATGCTCTTTAAGGAGCAGTCTCGTCTAAAGTCCACTGTCCAAGTACCTAAGCACTGTTACCTGAAAAGACATGCTCTAAAAAGTCAACATACGTTGGTGAGTTCACAGGTTTAAAAGAACAAACAATTTGCCATGTATGACATGTACATAAGGTTGTATGTGAGTAAAAGTACATAGTAGTCACAGATATCAACAAAAGTTTAAGATCAGTCCAAGTCCAATTACCCGGATTATATTCACCCAAGGGCACGCACAGGCCAAGTCAGTCTCAACTAGCATACCGGCGACAGGGGTGGGGGTGTCAACCCATTAATACTAACAATACCTCTCCATGCCAATCAAACACAAGCACAAGTACATACTCATGAACGAACATCTAGACTCAACCCATGACCCAAACCACATACAATGTTCCAAAATAATCTTTAAGACATGCCATAGACTAAAACAGTGAGCAAGCTTTTCCCCCAAGTGAAACATATTAAAAAGAGCCGTGAAACTCACCTTGAAATAGCACAATCCAAATCTCACAATACACCAAGCAAGCACTAAAAGTACAAATCACAAAATGATTACTAAAGAACAAAATGACCGATATGGGTGTAATCCTTATAGCCCAGTCCTTAATGTCCATCAAGGTTTTTATTTTATGAAAACATGATTTACTAATAGAATAGGTCCAATGTCGAATTTAAACTTTAAATCTTACCATATTTAGGGTTTTAGTTGTCACTTTATATTAATTTAGTAACGCCCTTCAATAAACATCTATTAGTCCATATTCAATGAATTGTAGACATTATTAATTTATTATTTTAAAAATTCATTTAACCACTTTTATTTACAAATCTTGTCTTTATTTGATTATTTAGTTTCAAATCCTTAGCTTTAAGTTTATCAAAATATTTCAGCATGTAGAACTGATTGCGCACCAGTTTTGCATAAACTGTTTGGAGGTCGAAACAGTAACGAAACGTTGCGTAATAGGTATCGTTTGAAAGATGAGACATTAAATTAAACTCCAGAAAAATAATCATCTCCATTGGATAAAGTATGATAAAGATATGAGTCAATGAACACAGACCAACCTGCTACCCACATTCATCAGTTTTGACCTTCAGTTTTGTTAGCCACGTTTGGAGGACCAAATGATGTCGAAACGACACGAGACCACTTGGGTTAGTTAGAGGGCTGATTGAACTTGTTTTTAGATGAAAAGTTTGACCCATTAAGACTTATTATGACCATTTTATGGCCTGTACAAAACGTCCTCCTTTTCTGACAGCAAACTGTCCAGTTCATTAGTCTTGTTCCTTTGGATCCCAAACCTCAATATTTGACCATTATTGACCCGAGCACTTAAAGAATGTTTATTTTATGAAAAATTTGACAAAACCTTGTAATAAAAACTTGGATTATCCCAATTTTTCAGTCCCAGAATAGTTAGTTGGGTTTTAGTCTTCCGGTTCACAACATTAATTAATCAATTCATAGTTTTGATCGTTCAACACGTCAATCCATTCAAGAAACAAAATTAATGATTTCAAAAATGATTTATAAGACCAAGATGTCTATTCTGATCTGGTCACACAATATTACAACCCAACTTCAATAGATTACAGAATATACAAAGACCAAGAATTAGGGTTTTACCGGTTAGAGAGTGCAACACTTGTAACACCTAGATCTTGACAATCAACATCCAAAACAAAGAATATAAAAATATTAGATGATGATTTTGTGTTTAGATGATGAAAATCATTGATATCAAAGTAGAACAAGGAACAAAATTAAGACCCCATTGATGATAAGTAGGAACTAGGATCTACTAAGATAGCTCCTCCACACACTCTATTGTTTCTAAGACATCCAAGGTGTGGAACTTGTGAAGATGAGCTTCCCCTTATAGACCCCATTGATGAAAAGGATGAAGAGGAGATAGTGAAGGATGATTCTGAGAAGAGTGAAGAAGATCATCCTAAAAAACAGTCACTATTCTCCTAAGGAGAGAAAAGAATCTGAGATGACCAAGTCTAAGAGGAAGAACTTGATCAGGAAAGCAAAGAGAAAATCTAAGAAGGCTCAAGAGATCAAGGCCACTTTCAACTCAACGCAAAAACAAGTGTTCATCTCTACAGGATTTGAAGTGGTGAAGGCTGAAGACTCAACTATGAACTCCAGTACCAGGAGTTCTAGTTCACATCCAACTCATTCCAGCAAAGAGAAAAAGGCTGATCAGCTATGTATCACTACAACACAGCCTGAACCATATATCTAGTTCCTAAAGCAACCCTCACCCTAAGACGCCTGTTGCATCATCTGTGAAGATAAAGATGGAGGTGGAAAGTGATCATGTTCAGTCTTTCTCTCAAAAGAAGACTCTCAAAAGGAAGCAAATGGATTGCATCATGTATGGTAATACTTCTCATCTTGCTAAGGATTGCATCTACAATCCTAAAAGTACTATTCACATGATCAAAGAGAAAACTTCTAAGAAGAACTAGCTTTGGAAGGAACATATTTTCCCTTTAGAAGCTCCAAGGAGAAAAAGAAGACAAGTGAAAACTTGCCTTTGGAAGAAATTTGGTCTCGGAAGAAATGAATGCTTCTGAAGTACTGATGCCTGCTACAATGAAAGTAAGATCTTCCGAAGGTCCAGTCTCCAAAACATCCGAAGTTTGTCAAAACTTTCAAGGTGTTGAAGGTCAAGTCCAATCTTTCAAAGATGGTGTGGAAGCTGAAGAAAGACCAAGTGACTGAAAGTTCTTCATCAACAACGGCTAGTGATCCTAAAAGCTTGAACAAAAGATCACTTTCTGTTACATTGTCTTCAAATCACCTTGATAAGCCCAAGACCAAGGCTTGGGTTTTCCAAATGGGACAGATAAAGCCCGGCATCTTCAAGACTATGAGGAAGCCAACAGCTGGCTTCTTAGGGGTAGAAACAGCCTTTGTTCCAAAAATGTTAGAGCTCATTACTCAAGGTGGTAACCTAGCAGCACCAGCTAGAGTTGAACCCACACCTTCTACTTCCCAACCACCTATACAGCCAAAAATAACCATCACCTACCAAAGAAAATCCAAACGAACCACTGCACATGCTACTCAGTTTTTGCAGGCCCCTATATCATCACCCATATAGGAGGAAGTGGACACTGGAGCTCCTACTTCTCCTGAGGAGCAAACCACTCCCATCTCATAAATGATCAGTGTTGAGGTTCCTCATGCTCAGCCTGATGAGCTCACAACCCCCATAGCCTTAAGCCTTCACTCAGAGTCTCGAAACTCTAATGAACAACCTTCAGGAGATAGTTACCATCCCCAGCCTCGTGATCTAAACCAACCAATCCCAAACCTTGAATTCTATGATGATGAAGACATGGGATTCAGTGAGTATCATGAGTCTCTCTTCTCCACCCCTACTCAAGGAGAGATGGGTACTACTATTTCTCCTATGTCTAGCCCACATCATACATCTACTACTGAGGTAGATCTCCCTGAACTTGTTTAGGAGGTTCATATGGAAGAGGCTCACACTTCAGTAAGTGATTACATCATTCAAACCTCAACCATGGTAACCCATCCTCTTGACACTTCTCTTGAAGTTGTCATGATGTAGGGGAAATCCAGCAGCCAAGAACAAAATGCTGGTGATGAGGAAGAAGACCTTGGTCCTATTCTCTCGTCCCCCCGTGATTCTTCTGATGAAGATGAGGGGAGTCTGAAACTAAAGGTGCAAAAACTGATAAAAACATGCACCTATTTAGTCTCAAAGATAACTCACCTGGAATCTCAGGTGACTATCTTACAAAGGAGGGTCAATGATCAGCAACTTGAGATCATCGATCTTAAGGGAAAGTTATCTAAGAGACTACTCTAGAGAACTCAACCAAGTCCACAAGAACTTGTGGATATGACAGACCCAACCCCAATCTCACTTATACAAGAAGGTGATGCTACCAAAAAAGGGGAGAAAGTCCAAACAATCACAGAACCTGGGAGTTCTTCACAGAGTATGAACTTCGAGGATTCACCACCCTCACTTGCAATGGTCCATACTCAGCAACCTCCTCAAAGTCTACATGGATGTGGACTTAATAGCCCAAGTCTACATGGATGTGGACTCACTCATACAAAGTGTGTTTGAGGAAGGTATTCCAAGAGCTATGCCTACCCCATCTCATCACTCTGAGAATCCAATCATAGGATGGAGGTATGGCACTGATAGAAGAGCTCTAGTCATCTCTAGATCTAGGGTCAACAGAAATTTTTTTAACCTGAGCTTTTATGAGAGCATCCATTTGATTGATCTTCCACTTGTCAACCCAAGTCAAAACAGACAAGCTGGAAGATTAGCAGATAGGATTCAAGAAAGGTTGCTTAAAGAATACAAGCTGAGGTCAAGACTATATAGACAGAGGCTAGCAGGTAAGACTTTTGGTCAACTGGATGTTGAGGTGGACCCTAAGATTAACTTCAAAGGGGAAGCCTTGATTGAAGGCCCAGAAGTTGAACCTATGAACCTTAAGACAGGAACTTCTTCAGCATCTATTACCCTCAGTGAGGCACCAGCTGGTGAAGGTGCTTCACAACCTCTCTCTGGCCAGAGCTTGACTTCTGAATTAAGCAATGAAGGCCAAAGCTCTCTCCACCCTGAGTCACTAAGGCCTGTGAGTGATAAAGGGAAAAGAAAACTGACTTCTAAGGAGATTAAGAAGGAGGACAGAGAGAGGAAGAGGAAGCTAAGGGGAGAAAGTTCAAGAGAGTCTCCAGGCTTCATGGAAACGGCCATCAGGGCTACCCCCAGGGCAAACACTCAGGATGATGAGTTGAGGGCATCCAGGATAAACTACTTGGGGACCAAAAACTACAATGTTGATTAACTATTCTCTCTCCCCTAAGAAGAACTGAATAAACTGGCTGACAAGGAATTGTCCAAAGAGAGAAAGGAGGCAGAGGATACAGCATTGCTCCTCAAGAACAAGGAAGAAAGGAGACACAAAAGGCTCTACAAGCATGCTCCTACCCTCTCCCCAGTTCAAGAAAGTCAAGAGCCATCATTCAAAACAGCCAAAAGAAGTCTGCTGACAGACAAAGAATGATGAGCTTCTTGAAGCTGTATGGATTCTCCGAATGAGGCTTGGTCCAATGTCTCTATTCACTATGGATGAGCACATTAGAGTGATCAAGCAAAAGATTAAAAAGGGAGAGCTTGTTGACTTACATTCTTCACCAAGTCCATCTCAACCTGAGGTTGTCAAGGTTGAACCCTTTGAGACAACATAACTTCATCTTCTGATCCACAGTAGGGTCCTCTTCACTTTCCTTCTAAACTTGTGAGAGAAGAGAACCCAACTAAGAGAGACACAGTAGAACAATCTGGTGCTGAGGACCATTCCTCTTAGTTAAAGACTTCAAAGAAGAGGAAAAAGGATGGCCATGAAGAGTGTTTCCAAAAACAAGACCAAGGCATCCACCTCTACACCTCAAGATGAGTCAGAGCATCCTGAGGTAGTGTAAGAAGAGGCTGCTCAAACCAACTCCAACTCAAAAAGGAGCCTCTTGCAACTGGAAGACCCATCTTGTTTTGGACTTTTGCTGTTAATCCAAACAGATGGTATGTCATCAGAGATCAAGGAGGTCAAGTTGTCTATTTCTGGCAAGACATGCTTGATCTTCCTCTACATGATCTCCAAGACATGAGAAGATATTATGAGAGTCTGAGGGATCCTGACCAGATGTTGAAGAAAGGTATGGTCTTGATCCTAATAAGGACTGTCAACATCTGAATAACTTCTCTGTTTTGGTAGCATCAGCCTAGGGGGAGTTTGTAAGGTTATATTAGAAGGTTGATGCAGCAAAAGAAGCCAAAACAACCAAGGAGCTTCCTGCATGCATGCATTGATGTACAAGGTAGAAGTTGTTTCGGAAGTTTTACACTCTCCACAGAAATTATTCCAAGTGTAAAATCTTCCGAAGCCATAGACCAAATCTTTTGAAGCCAAAGATGAAGTCTTTCAAAGCTTCAAAGACAAAAACTTCGGAAGCCAATGTTGTGAAGACTGATTTCTTCCGAAAGACAAAGAGGACATGCTTTCTCTGATCTACTTTTACATAAAGCTGACTTACTTTCCGCTGCAACTTTGAAGACTCACCAACTTATACAAGTTGGTGAAAAGGTCCATGCTTTAGTAAACTGTAGATTATGGTCTTGAGTCTGTAACTTCCTACTTTGTACCTTTTATCCTTTTTATATACTATTAGGATGTGAGCTATGGCATGTCATAGTCACTAGTCAAAAGGCAATCTGCCTTTCGACTTTACATTGATCTTGTTATCTAGATTAGTGTTTCCAGCTGGCTTTCATAGTATGGACGGTTGTAGGATGTAGTATAAAGTATCTCAGGTCCTTGTATTTCTTTTTATGCTTTGTAACATTTGTAAAAGAACTTGAAAGCAATATACAGCATCCTTGAAAACCATATTAATCTGTTCTTGTTTTTAGTACTGTCTCATTGTTTACTTGAGTTCTGAGTATCATTTACATAAACCCGGTTCCCCATTTGATCTGTTAAATGTTCTAACACTCTCCTCATTGTGAGACTGATTGTATTGACCATCCCTTTGACTGGTCCTGCGTATTTATATAGGTCTGAACATTTGGGACGACATGTCCTTTCTATAGAATGGACAAAGTCGTCTCTGTAGATATTTTGACTTTTCCAATATTAGTCAACAGCCCGCTAAAATTTTAGGCATCTTATAGAGACGACGTGTCCTCTCTATAAGATGTACTGTCGTCTCTATTGCTATTATTATTATTATCATTATTATTATTATTATTATTATTATTATTATTATTATTATTATTATTATTATTATTATTATTATTATTATTATTATTATTATTATTATTATTATAATTATTATTATTACTATTATTATTAGTATTATTATACTTATTATTATTATTATTATTATTTATTATTATTATGATTATTATTATTATTATTATTATTATTATTATTATTATTACTTATTAAAATTATTATTGTTATATTTATTATTATTATTATTATTATTATTATTATTATTATTATTATTATTATATTTATTATTATTACTATTATTATTATTATATAACTAAATTTATTATCATTACACCTAATCAACCACCACCAGGCCTATCCGACTATGATTCGGCCTGATTGACCCTCATTGGTCCTAATAGACTATATTTAAACCTATGTGACCGCCATTGGCCCTAGTCCATCATCGCTAGGCCTAATCGACTATAATTACACTTGAGTGACAATTATTAGTCCTAATTGACTATATTTGGGACTATTTAATCATTATAGGCCCAAATAGACCATAACTAGGCATAACCGACTATAATTATGCCTGATTGACCATTATTAGTCCTGATCGACAATATTTAAGCCTATCTAACCGTTGTTGGCCCTAATCGATCATCACTGGGGATAATCAACTATGGTTAGGCCCAATTGACCATCATTGGCTCTAATCGACTATTTTTTGGCCTATTTGATGATTATTGGCCCTAATGACCATTACCAAGCCTCCTCAACTGTAATTTTGGTTGATTGACTGTCATTGGCCCTAATTGACTATAATTGGGACTGGCTGACCATAATTGGCTCAAATACAGTATAATAGAGTATGATTGACCATCATTAGCCCTAATCGACTATAATTGGTCATGATTGACCGACATTGGCCTAATCGTCTTAATTAAACATGCTTGAATATAATCGTCTATAATTGGGCATAACTGGGTCTAATTGACCATCGCTTTGTCTCAATAACAGTGACACATTTGTTGGCTAAGGTCATTATATACGAACACTATGTTCTTTTAAATAATGATAATAATAAAATAACAATACTAATAATAATAATCAGAAAAAACTAATAATAATAGTATTAAGAAAATAAAAAAATAAGAGAAAAATGAAATTATTAAAACTTATAAGAAATGCTTTCTATAGAGAGGACATTTTCACACCTATAGAAAGAACATGTCGTCTTAAAAAGTTTCCATACTTGGCGGGAAACTTCCCTCCTCTTTGGTGTCGTCTCTATAGGCTATAGGGACGACATGTCGTCTCTATAGAATGACCTTATTAACGTTAATACAAAAAAATAATTATAAAAGAAATTGGTTTTTACTTTTAGCGATGACAAATTTCAACTTATTGCGACGACTTCTTTTTGGTCTCTGAAAAGTCGACCTATAGCCAGCACAGTTTTTAGCAACGACTTGTCGTCTCTATAGGTGAACTATAAGACTAAATGTTGTCCTCCCTATAAGTCTGGTCTCTAAAACACTAGATTGTTGTAGTGTTCATTGATGACTTTAGTGCTACCAAATAGTTAATTCAGGAAATGTGAGATAATAATCATAAATCAAACACGTTGGATATGTAGAACGCATGCTTGTTTTAAGAATGTAAGGATTTTAGAGCCACTTTTGTAGTTCCGAAAAGCTTAACCGTTCAGATTTAAAGAATCGGGTAAAGTTGGTTTATAATAACAACGTGATTTATCATTACCGGTATGTTTGTATGATAAATGTTTTTGGTAAAAAGTTGCTTTCTGAATTACTTTCCTTAAATGATTGTTTTAATAAATCGTAAACCAAGCTTTTTTCATCGTGTCACCCTTCCCTGAAAAGCTATACACTAACCCATGAGTGTGAAGACCTTAGTCGTGCATGTGGGCCTAAATGTGCGGGACAAGATGGATCATGATATCTAGAAGTCCCTGGCCTATCACTCACGTTTTAGCAGAAAGATGACTTGTCACTCAAATCCGTTAGAGGTGCACTCTACCAATCACAAACAAGAGTTTGTATTGATGGGATGAAATGTGCTAATCTAACAAAAGGTTGTTAATTGATCCCTACAAATGAGCATAAGTTATATAAACTAGGAGAGCTAGTTCATCTTGATTGGTGGGGTTTGTTTAGAATCATGAGGGAAGAATTTAAGTATTTATAATCTAACTATTGTGGATGATCTTTCTAGGATAGTTCAGGTTTGTCTAATAAAGTCAAGAAATTAGGGTTTTTTATAGTGTATAATGTTTTTATTAGTTTTCTTTTTTTTTATATTTAAAATTAAAATGCTAAAACTGATAATGACACTCAATAATGTAAGGCCTAGTTCTTGAAAGCTTTCTTAGTTGGTTTTATACATCGTAACCATAATTATTAAACCAAAAATTTCATAATTCATTGTAGCATAATCATATAAAACATTCAACAAGAATCTTAAACATCATTGCTAAGAACATAAAAATTTTCATTGTCTTAATCATTAAATATCATAATTATAAAGTGTTTATTCTGAGAAGCTTCTTCACGCCTTCCCAACCCATCCTCAACTATATTTCGATATATCTGACACACATACTAAAAGTAAGCATTGTTGATTGAGTTTTAGTTTTCTTTAAAGCTTAGACATTTATACTTTAAGAGTTCATAGAGCCTTTGACGAGTGATAATAGTGAAATTTTGTCAACTAGCGACATAGCATAACATAGAAAATGTGGCTTAACATATACTTAACTTAAGACAACCATATGACCATAAATTTAAGGTAACCTGCTTCTACAAAAGTACAAGACTACAATGACATCTTTGCATGAAGCAAGACTCAAATGACCATGCAATACGCTAACCAATTACTTCAAATGCACACGAGGTGTTAGGGAACTACACCAAGTATAGTTGGCTGTGGATGAATAATTCACATAAGGGTGACAATTACTATCTTGAAGTATTGCTAAGTATGAGTAGATACGGGAGAACTCTTGTATGCAGGTGAACGTATCACCTACGGATGAGGAAGTTCGCATGCTGATGCACTAATTATTTGGTCAAGTATGATCTCGCGCAGATAAAAATTTTCCTACGATAACCAGCCCTAGATGCAGGTGAGTTAAAAGTATCTATAGATGTTTTGAGTTGAAACATAGACCAAGGTTGCTCACATGCAAGTTAACAATAAGCCTAAGAACTATAAACGTGCTGAGTACCTCCACCGGCGGGGCCGAGAACTTTGAGTGAGCCGAATACTTGTGAAAGTTGGGTACAATAACAAGCCGAGTACTAAGTAACGGGTACTATAATAAGCCGGACAAAGGACCGATTACATGTAACAGGCCAAATATTACACCAATTACCTATGGGTGGATTATTTTCACTTATGGGTGGATAGTGACATATAGTTGGAGAAAAGGTAAGCATTAATCTAATATTATCCACAGAAAACATTAAATCATTAATTCATCACATAATTAGCGGTCTATATGTAAACATTGATCGCAATGCATAAACTATCATAAACTAGCATACATAAGAACCTTATGTTGCCCAAGAACATAAAAGATGAAGAAGAACGGAAAGAACAATTGCAATCAACTACTTTCTTGTTTCCATTGATATTGACATATATATAGGACATATAATTACAACATCAACCCTTCTAATTACATAGTAAACAATACTATACTATGACATATATACATACATAACCCTTAGACTTTAACTTGTGAGGGATTAACACTAACATACACCCCCTTAATCACGAACAAGTAAATCTTGAACACCGAGCAATTCCCTCATTGTAGCAAACTTGATCCTTGCCAATGCTTTTGTCAGAATGTCTGCCTTTTGTAGTTCTCCACTGATGTGTTCCACAATGATATGCTCGTTCTCTACACATTCTCTGATGAAATGATAACTAGTATCAATATGCTTGTTTCTTCCATGAAACACCAGGTTCTTCATCAAAGCGATAGCGGAAATGTTGTCAACGTAGAGAGTGATTTTTTCTTCCTTCCATCCAGTGAGTTCACTCAGTAATCTTTTAAGCCATAACGCCTGACATGCTGCAACTGTTGCAGCCATGAATTCAGATTCACATGAAGAAAGTGCCACGGTTTGTTGCTTCTGTGTGCACCAAGTTATGGGTGAGTTTCCAAAGTAGAACACTAACCCTGTAGTGCCTTTTCCTTCCTTCGTATTAACCCCATAATGCTATCACTATAGCCTGTTATCTTACATCCACCATTCCTCTTATAGGTTATATCAAAATCCTTTGTTCCTTTGATATAACAAAGAACTTAATGAATGGCCTTAAGATGATGCTCTTTAGGTTCTTGCATAAACCTACTAAGCAAACTAACTGAATAAGACAAGTCTGGTCTGGTGTGAAGTAGATACCTTAGACAACCAATCAGACTTCTATATTCAGTGGGATCAACCGATTTTCCACCTTCGGTTTTAGTTAACAATGTGCTAGGGTTCGTTGGGATCTTGGTTTCATTACTATCTGACATACCAGCATTCTTTGGAATCTTAGTAATGTAACCAGATTGTATAATAGATATATCACCCCTAGATTGGGTGACTTCTATCCTAAGATAATAAGCTAGTAACCCTAAGTCACTCATCTCAAATTTCTCTTCCATTTGAGATTTGAACAAGTCTATTTCTTTCTTTGGATTTCTAGTAACTATGAGATCATCAACATAGACTCCAACCAGCAAAGTAGAAGTTTTGCCTTTTCTTGTATAGACCATTTGTTCTAAAGTGCATTTCTTGAAACCAAGTGATTTCAACGTATAATCTAGTTTCACATTTCATGCACGTGGTGCTTGTCTAAGTCCATACAAAGCTTTAGAAAGTTTGTAGACTTTTCCTATGTCTTGTGGTTTCACAAACCCTTCAGGTTGTGACACATAGACTTCTTCCTTAAGTTCGCCATGCAAGAAAGCAGTGTTTACATCAAGGTGTTGTACTTCCCATTCATTATAGGCTGCGAGGGCCAGAATAAGGCGAACTGTTTCTATACGGGCTACAGGAGCAAAGACTTCATCAAAGTCTATACCTTGTTGTTGTACATAGCCTTTGGCTACCAGATGAGCCTTATGCTTTATTATTTTCCCATTTGCATCTCTCTTAGTCTTGAATACCCATTTTAGGCCAATTGCCTTATGATTATCGGGTAACTTGGTTAATATCCAAGTATTATTCTTGTTGATTGAATCCATTTCAGCCTGCATAGCTTCAATCCATTTTTTATCTTTGGCTGCCTCCTTATAGTTCCGAGGTTCCTCTTCAGCCAATAGTAATTCATTAATTTCAACTTCTAGGGCTTCTTCATACACACTTTGTAAGGGTTTAAAACCTCTTATTGGTGTATGATCATAAGGTCTAGTTGATCTTTCTGAAGTTGATGTATGTTCAACAGTCTCTGCTGAATCAGATTCATAGGTGTAAGTTGGAGGAGTGAAAGGAGAACTTGATGAACTAGGAGATAATGGGTCTTGGTATTCTAGATTACCATCTCCTGTATGCTCATCTTCCATAGTATGTGGTTCTACTTCTTTGTTTTCTTGAGGAATTTCATTTGAATTTTCTTTAACAATAAAGTCTATCCATTCAGGTTCTTCACTTCCAACTTCATTCATGTACTCTTTCCAATTCCATGAATCCTTTTCTAGGAATTTGACATCCCTACTGAAATAAATTCGCTTAGTTGTAGAATCAAATAATCTACATGCCTTTGATCGTTCTTTAACTCCTAAGTATACCATTTTAACACTTCTATCATCCAACTTGGTTAGATGATTTGATGGTACCTTATCATATGCTACGCACCCAAAAACCCTTAAGTGTTTTAAGTTAGGTTTTCTACCTTTTAACGCTTCAAAAGGTATAGCATTTGTCAGTGCTTTAGTTGGAATTCTATTTAGCACATATATGGTATGCCTTATAGCCTCACCCCAAAAGTTTTGAGGCATTGACATAGCTTTCATTATGCTACGAGTAGTAGATAATATAGTTCTGTTTCTACGTTCGACCACACCATTCTGTTATGGTGAATAGGGTGTTGTAAGTTGTCTAGCAATACCATTTTCTTTACAAAATCAAGTAAATTCACCAGATGTGAATTCTCCACCTCTATCGGTTCTTAGCATTTTCAATTTGGTTCCAACCTCATTTTCCACCATTTGTTTGAATTCTCTAAAAGTTTCAAAAACTTGATCTTTAGAATTCAAAAAATAAACCCACATGTAGCGAGTACAATCGTCTACAAGTAAGAAGATATAATTCTTTCCAGAATGAGTCGGTGGTGATATGGGACCACAAAGATCTCCATAAACCAAGTCTAAAGGTTTGAGTGACTTGAACTTGGCTTGGTTTGGGAATGGAGCTCTAGCGTGCTTTCCCAATAGACATGCATCACAAATTTGACTTGCATGACTTATACGAGGAATTCCTTGAACCAAATTTTTGTGAGTCATAGTTTTTATAGCATCAAAATTCATGTGACCCAAACGAGCATGCCATAGCCATGCTTCTTCATCTAGTTTGGACAATAGACACACAGGTACACCAATCTTTAAAATGATGTTGTAAAGTCTGTTCCTTGAACGTCAGACTTTTAAAAGCAAAGTCTGATTATGATCATATAGGTATAACAAATCACGTTCCAATAGGTCTTTACATCCATTTTCAGTCAATTGTCCTAGGCTGAGAATGTTACTTTTCAAACTTGAAATGTAATAGACATTAGAAACAATTATTTGTTCTTTATTTTTACATTCCAACAAGATTGAGCCACTTCCTTTAATCTCTACATACGAACCATCACCAAAACGAACTTGTCCAGAGATCTTTTCATTTATTTCTCTGAAGTGTTCTTTATTACCAGTCATATGATTACTTGCACCATTGTCCAAGTACCATAGACTTTCATTGGTAGTCACATATCGGCTTGGCTCAATTTGCTTTTCATTTAAGAAAGCTTGATGGTCTTCTTGTTCATTATGAACAGCCATCAGTAGAGTGGGCTCATCTTCTTCTTCTACTAGGTTAGATTGTTCTTGTGTTTGCTTATTTTGAGGACACGAATTTGCATAATGCTCGTGCTTCTTGCACTTGTGGCATCTAACCTTACTCAAATCTCTATGAGTTTTCTTTGATCTATTATAATGGGATTTCTGAGAAGATCCTTCATCTTTGTCTTCTTGCTTTCCCTTGCCATCTCGCCAGTTCTTCTTTGACGAGTTAAATCTCTTTGGTCCACGATTTCCAAACCGTTTTCCATGACTATTATTCTTGTCATGATGCGTGAACAAGAGTTTATCTTGAGTCTCAACCATAGTTCCTCTTTCAGACTTGATCCTTTCTTCAAAGGTTTTCAGTCTTGTGATAGTATCATCTAGAGTTACATTGCCTAGATCAGTGAATTGCTTAATGGAAGCAATCATCTGAATAAATCTATCTGGCATAGAGGTCAAGACTTTTCTAACTAGTGTGGGTTGATCATATTTTGCACCACAACCAGTTGCCTTACTAACAATATTAGTTAGTCTTGATGTGAAAGCATCGATGGTCTCATCGTCTTTCATTTGCAACTTTTCAAACTCAGACTTAATACTTTGCAACCGTGCTTGTTGCACTTGTGTTGCACCAAGATATCTGGTTTTAAGTGAATCCCACATTTCTTTAGCAGATTTGCAATCTTGTACGTGCAAGATTAAATCTTCGGATAGAGTCTGGCTAATGTATGCCATTGCGCACTTATCCTTTTTCTTATCCAAATTCATTTGAGTAGTGGGTTCTATAGTTTCCCAAAGATCATTTGCATCTAGCATGATCTTCATTCGAATCGCCCAAGTTGTGTAATTTATAGATTTCAACATCGGGCATTGAAAATTCGAAATAGTTGTTCCCGCTTCCTTGTAAGTTATAACGGTACTCTTTTCTTTTGGTGATTCCGTCATGGTCACCACTTAATAATAAAATGTATACAAAAAGTATAACAAGGTTTTTAATAAAACAATCCTTTAACAATTTTCAAGAACCAAATTAAAAATTGGTTCTAAACAAAAGACCAATCCTTTTGTTTATAAATGGTTAATCTAAACAGAAATTAACCAAATACAAATGACCGAACAATACCGAGCCAAACAATTTTTTGAGAAATTTTAACACCGACCTTATTACGGTGTTTTTTTTTTTTTTACAATAACAGAGAGCAACAAATGTCTCTATTAACCTTATATAAATATTTATAAGTATCCTATGATACTCCTTCTGGTATCTGCACAGGAGAAGAAAGAATAAAAAGATTTTTTTTAATTTGTTAATGTATTTCGATGGAACAAGAGTGAAGAATGAAATTCCCGACAACTGAACAGAATCTCATTGGTCCTTAAACAATTCGACTTAATTAAGAGATTCCGTAACGCCGAATTGCCTGCGGAAAGACTCAATCAATTTCGAGTAAAAATCTGATCAATACGATTGTCTGACTTTGATTTTAATTCCGTGTAGGCCTGATTGCCTGCGGATTTCAAATCAAACAACCAACAATTGATGTTGTAAAAATCAAACGATTGATTCGTATGAACCGTGAAGGCCGAAAATGCCTGCGGTCTTTCTATCGATTTCAATTCGGTGTTATAAGTCTTCGATTAAGAACAAGAAACTCAGAACTTTATCAATCTATAATCGATTTGTTGTTTTCAAACAAATCCGTGAGGCCTATGCCTGCGGATTTCAAATCGAATGCCGTGAGGCCTTGGTCGCTTGTGGTTTTGAAATTGAAACAACAAAATGATCGAATGGACCGTGAGGCCAAAGAATGCCTGCGGTCTTTGATTCGATACAAGTCGGCAAAACCAATCAACAATTCCGTAAGGCCTTGATGCATGCGGAGTGAAAGATATTATGATTTGTTCTGCAAATGTTAAAATCAGGGAACAAAATAACGTGGATCTGATGCCAAATTGTTGCCCAAGAACATAAAAGATGAAGAAGAATAGAAAGAACAATTGCAATCAACTACTTTCTTGTTTTCATTGATATTGACATATATATATATATAGGACATATAATTACAACATTAACCCTTCTAATTACATAATAAACAATACTATACTTTGACATATATACATACATAACCCTTAGACTTTAACTTGTGAGTGATTAACACTAACATCTTAATAATAAATGTGATAACTTCATGCTTAAAAAAATTAGATTAAGAGTTTAAAAATTGTTAATCATGTATATCCCCTCTAAAATCATATAAAAACATAGAAAGAAAAGGAATATACAACTCACCTTGATAATAAAGATGATGAAACCTTAGAATAAGCTATAAAACCCTATATCTACAGTTTCCTATGTAAAGATGGAAACTTAACATTAAACTTCGATTAAAACATGATCATGATCATAGATCTAGGTTCACCGTTGATATAAAATGCATAAAACTTTACCTTTTACAATTTCAAACTTTCTCTAAGTAGCTTTCTCTTTCTAAAAACCGTAGCACCACCTTCCTCTTTGAGTAAACTTAGATTGCAAGAAAGGGGGAGGGCAGCTACCTCCCTTAAATGGGCAACACAAGGTTTTAATTATTTGTTAACACCCCTTTGACATTCATTTCAATATAATTAAAACTAATTTTTATGTTACCAAATTCTGGATTTAACAAGCAAACAATTAGTTTGATGTGTTTTAAAAAACCAGTGTTGTTTGTTATCAAACCTCATGCGTTTACACATCACAACAAAATGAGATTGTTGAAAGAAAACATACGCATTTATTGAGTGTTGTTGGTCTCTTTTATTTTAAAATGGTGTGTCAAGTAATATGTGGAATATATATATATATATATATATATATATATATATATATATATATTACATGTAACCTAATTTATCATTACGACTACATCATCCATGCTAAGTGAGAAATTACCTATCAAAGTGTTGTTAAATAAAAAACCTCCCATGCTGCATCTTAAGGTTTTTAGTTATTTAACTTTTTCTAAAAAAATTTAATCTTGAGAATAAATTTGAATAAATTAATAGTAAATCTTCAAATTGTGTTTTCATTAGGTATTCATTAGAGAAAAGGGTTATAAATCATTTTCTCTTGCTGATAAATAAATTTTTTTCAGATGTGTTAAAATCTATGAAAACTGTTTTTTTTTCAAATGATAAAGTTGCTGATCATTTGAATTTGTTGGTTTAAATCATTTAAATGTTTTCAATTTTTGTTTTAAAACCATAGGATCTGAGAAAAGTATTTTGCCTGATGATGTTGGGGAGGAATCTAATGGTGAAGAAGGTAATGGTCGCTCAAATGATAAACCTGATGTTCCTCAAGTTAGATCTATGTAAACAAATGTTGCATCGACTGTTAGCTTTGTTGGTTATTATATAGATGTATGCCGTTCTAATCACATGTTTACCACCGAGGGTGTAACTAGAATCAACAATTGAAGTACACTCATTGCTAAGGGAAATGTGTATAGAAGGCTTAGGAAACCATCAACACTATAACAAAGATGATAATGCATGTTGAAATGCCTGGTGTCTTTGAGGGCTCCAATACTAGTTCAAATCGTGGTTTTTGAAAGTCATCCAGAGTTGATAATCTATCTAAAAATATAATGATCACGTGGTTGAGGGTAAGGTAAATTATATGATAGAAAGATATGTTAACTATGCAAATATTTCTTGTGAAATGTGTATTTTCTGCCTTTGGTTGGGAAAAGTGTTGAATCTAGGTTTTATAGTGAAGTTTGCAAAGATATTAATCAGATACATGCTATAAATAATGTAATTGAAGCATTTAAAAGGAACTAAATATGCATTATAATTGATTAGCCAAAAAACTAAAAAGCCATACGGTGTAAGCGAACTTATAATATTAAATACAATTCAAATAGTAAGATAGAGCATTATAAGTCTAGGTTAGTTGCTACCGGATGTGGTCAGCAAGAGGGATTTGACTTTATTAAAATATGTTCACCTTATATAAAAGGCTTACCTTTATAACATTGTTGTTTGTTTAATTTGGTTAAAAGTTGTTTCAAATGGATGTTAAGAATGGTGATCGTTAAACAAGGTTGTCTATATGACAATACCCGAAGGTTTCGGGACTAAATCTAAAAATGGAGAAGTTTGTAACTTACTAAAATCTTAAATTGGGCTAAACAGGCCCCTCTTTAGTGGATTGAAAAACTAACTTATATTGTGTTAAGGATTAATTTTATTCAAACCAAACATATTTTTTTCCCTGGTTGTTAAAACATTTAAGAGAAAAAATTATTGTGTAGATGACTTGTTTGTGGGTAATAATTGCCAAATTTAAATTAGTAACGTATAACGAAGATTGAATCAAAATATTGTAACTAAAGATTTTGGTATACGGAAATATTTTCAAGGAATTGAAGTGATTGAAACCAATTCTATAATTTTCTATCTCGGCAAAAAATATTGTTAATTATTTCGTGATTTTGGGTTTTAGGGTGCAAACTAGGTGGGATACTTTAAAGCAAAGTGTAATTATTTCTCATGCTTCAAATCTTAAGAAAAAATGAATTTGTTTTGAAAATTATAATTGAATATCGAGCGTTGGTTGGTAAATTCATATACTTAACTTTCACTTGTCCCAATATTATTGTCTTGGTCAATATAGGCATAAACCTTTTAATTTGCATATGAAAATTACTCTTTGTCTGTTAAGATATCTAAAATTAAGTACTAGAAAATGGGGGTTTTATGAAAAAGTGTATATTTTAATTTGAAAGGTTTTTCTGATTCGGAAAGGGTTATGTTCGTGTCTCTTAATATTGTGTTTGGGTGAGTGCCTAAATCTTGGAACACTAAAAAATAAAGTAAGGTGTCACAGTCATCTTCACAAGCAGAAGATTGGGCTATGAACATGACTTGTTGTGAACTTCTCTAAATATTAAAGCTCCTTGACAATTTACAAATCAATCATGCCATTTCTGTTAAATTACATTGTGATAATATCGTTGTCATCCTAAATTCTGTAAATCTGATGTTTCATGAAAAACAAACATTTTAAAGTTGATCTCTTCTTTTTCAAGAGAAAAAATCATGACATGCACGTTCAAAAATTTTAAAATAAATACTAGTGAAGTTGGTCTCCTCTTTGTTAATATTACAATGTTAATTACCTAGCCTGGTGTATTCAATTCATTAATATTACAGAACCACCTAAATGCATTCAATTTAAATCGTAATTTATACATTATTTATGGTTTTAACATGTTGAGAACAAGAGTATATTAAGTTGCTTTATTGCCCACACAATATAAATGAACCCCATCAACTACACTTTATTCAATTGGCTGTCAAAAGACAATTTCACATGAGAACAAAACTTTCCAGCTTGTATTAGCCTGTGCAATATGTAGTGTTGATTTGATACAAGAAAATGTGAATAATGCTTATCCTCCATCTTCTTCCAAACACAAACAATCACCTTATCCATTTTATTACTATGCATGAATTTTTGATAACTATATCAATCTTACACAAGTACTAAAAAAAATTAACTTAAGACGAACACTTATAATCTCGTTAGTTATTTGTTTTTGAACTAGCAGGGTCTACTTGTGCTTTACGCCAGGCAAACGTTTAATAAAATCTATATGAAAATAAAGATAGAAATAACCATTCCGTGAAAGTGAATATATAAACAAAGAGAGTAAAAATATATTATACTTAAAGAACACATTGGTTGAACATAGTAGTACATAAAAAATTCAGGATGACAAAAGAACAGTTTGCGTATACTAAAATAGCAAAACTAAAATATAAACCAAAGTAAAAAAAACCAGTAAAATAAAAGTGGCAATAAGAAATAAGTAAAGATTAAAAAAAAATCAAATAATGAAAATGAAAGCAAACCTTAAAAAGAGGAAATAAGAAATAAGTAGAAATTAGAAAAATCAAAATAATAAAAATGAAAGCAAACCTTAAATAAAAGAAATAAGAAATAAGTAGAAATTAATAAAATTCAAATATTGGAAATGAAAGCAAATCTTAGAAAGTTTACTAAATAATAGTGACTAAGTTTGTGAGTTTAAAAATGTAAAACAAATATAAAGAGAGGTTTATGAGTTTAGTAGAGGCAAATTGAGATTCACATGATGCTAAAGAAATAAATCACGAAGAGAAATTTTTAAAATTAGTTAATTGCGATTTTCATCCCTAAGGTTTCATAAAAATTGTCATTTGAGTCCAAGAGTTTAAATTTTGTCATTTGTATACAAATATTTTACAAAAATTGTCATTTTAATCTATTTAATTACTTCTAATTAACAGCGTTAAAATTTCTTGTTAAGTTTCCTACATAGGGGTATTTTTGTCAAAATATTACAAAACAAAAAATCAACTCTACGTGAGGGGTTTTATAAGTTCAGTCTCGTTTGATAATTACCATTGAGATTTAAGTCCACCTATTAGATAAAATAAAATATAATTATAATCATCTAAAAATAACCATTGAGATTTAAGTCTCGTTTGATAATTACGATTGAGATTTAAGTCCACCTATTAGATAAAATAAAATATAATGATAACCATCTCAAAATAACCCATTTTTAATTTTATAAATGGTCCCATGAGTCAAGTAAACTTACTATTATACCCTTTTGAAAATTTACACTTTATCCCTTATACTACTTAAATCTTTAAAACATTACAATTTAACCTCGTTGTTTGTTATTATTATTGTTGTTGTTTATTTTATTAGGATTAGATTAGAAGATGTTTAAAAAAAAAAAACTATTATCTAATTATTATTATTGTTATTTTTATCATTATAATTATTATTATAATTATTATTATTATTATTATTTATTAATTAATGTAATTACGTTATCATGATTTATAACATTACTAACAACTTGTTTTTATCAAATTTAAGCATACATTTATATCGTATTCAATAGTGTCATAACTCGCCTGTATCATTTAAGTTATAAAATGAATGCCATTATGCATAAAATCAAATCTATCTTGAGTTAACATTTTACATATAAAACATTGTATTCACAGTAATCTAATTAAATAAATGTAACTGGAAACTCAGTTTTATAATCTATACTTTATATATAAAATGGATATTGTAATTGTAATTACATAATACTCATTAAGTTATAAATATTCTATATTTGTATTTGGCGTAAGAAAGAATGTATGTGTAGTCTAGTCCTATTTCAGTTAGAGTTTCATAAACAATTATATAATTTTTGTAGTATTAAATATTCATTACGACATAAACTAATACCTCCTGATTCAATTCGTTTTTTACTTTGATAACCTTAGCAACACTAAAATATAATATTAATAATAATAAGAATAATAATAATTATTATTATTATTATTATTATTATTATTATTATTATTAGTATAATTATTGTTATTGTTATTAACAATAACAATAATAATAATAATAATTATTATTATTATTATTATTAATGAAAATAATAAACAACAATAGGAGATAACAATGGAGGTTAAACTATAGTTTTGTAAAGAGTAAAATAATAAAAGTGTTAATGTATTATTTTTAGAAAAAGGTAAAATTGTAATCTTATTTGAACTAGGGATCATTTATGAAAGCAAATTAGGTAGTTAAGGATTATATCTGCAAATTTTAACCTTTAGGGACTAAATTTAAAGTTTGAGTCAAACCATAAAGACCATCCGTGTAATTTACTCTAAAATATATAAATAAACCAGCTCACGCATATAGCGAAACTTAAAAAGCTACAATAACCAAAAGATGCCCGACCACATAAAACTTTTCGGCTATTTTTATTTTGTAATCGTTTTGACTAAAAATCAACCTACGTGAAAAGTTTTATGCATTTAGTCCCTTTGGGTAACTACAATTACAATTGGACTCCGGTAGTCATTTGTTGTTTTTTCTTGTTAATGTATTTTGATTTAGTAGTCATGTTACTTTTGTCTATTTTATTAAATAATAGATTTTTTTGGTATAAAGTTTAATTATGATTACGATGATTGATATTTTGTAATTGATATCTATGGACTATTAATGCCATATTGTTTATTGTTTTTTTATACTTTTATGATGATTTGTCTTTTATGGTTATGATTCAAACGTTTTTTGTTATATGATTTGTTTGTTTATTTATATATTTTTTGTGGTGTATATTTTATGAAGTTTGTGATGAGTCACTTTAGGTGGTTATCATTATATTTTATTTTATCTAATAGGTGGATTTAAATCGCAATAGTGATTACCAAACGAGACCGAACACATAAAACCCCTCACGTAGAGTTGATTTTTTTAATGTTTTACCAAAAATACCCCTAATGTAAGAAACTTAAAGGAAAAAATTCAGTGTTAATTAGGAGTAGTTAAATGGATTCAAATGACAATTTTTGTGAAACATTTGGACGCAATTGGCGAAATTTAAATTTTGAACTCAAATGGCAATTTAAAGATAAAAAACGCATTTAACTTTTTTAAAAACTAGAAAAGAAATTCAACCCATAGATGTTGTAGGAACCAACAACCATTATCTGCTTGTGACCTTAACATGTGTAGTTGCAGAAGACAAATTGCATGCATTAAAGGCCAGTATTTGGTGTCTTAAATGTTATAATGTTATATTTTTCATAAACTGTGTTAGTTAATATAGTTATTATAATGTTAAATCATATCTCCTCATTCCCAATTTAAGTTGTCAAACATTGCATCACTTTAGGAGTTATTTGGTATTTGACATGCTAGCTTAATTTCTTTTTAAACAACAATTTTTCCCTCTTCTAAATACCATTTATTAATTATCTTACATTTACAAGAATTTCAACACACACCATAATGTGAAGAGCAATCACCGGTACCACTAGCCATGAACACTTGACCCTCTTAGCAACATATTCATTTATTTGGTTCTTAACATGATCAACAGGAGTATGTCCACTGCATGTCTCAGTATTAACATGGTAGGCCACAAAGAATCCCTCTACATCTTTGCTTACTTTTGCAGGTGGAATAGTGTATAAGTTACATGATTGGATGGGGGACAAAATCATGTGATACCTAAGCTGAAGTTCACTAATGATGCATTATTTTTCCTTGCATACACAAATTCTCTATATAATGAATGATGCATTGTTTTCTTCGATCAGCAGAGACCCTTGGAGTGGTTGAAATACAGCTTTGGTGTCCATCAAGTCAACCATAGAGCTCATTAATACTATATTATACAATGGTTACAATGCATAATAATAATAAAGCACCGTAAACCGATTGGGAGCCGTAGAGATGAAAATGGATGGATCAGATTCACAAATTTACTATTATTCCTCCTCACGTACTCTAAATAGATATATAACGTATACAGCTTTAAGTTTATTAAAGTCAAGCATATTGATGCATAAGTTAGTTTGTTAGCTAGCACAAAAGCCAAATGTATACAGTTGTGTATCTTTTCATGTCATGCATCTTGTTGCATAAGTTAGTATTACAACTACAAAATTGGCATCACAAAGACAAAGCAAGGACATCAAGTCCCGGCCCTAGGCTTTTAGAGTTACGTATTCTGTTATCCACCTTACATCTTTAAGTTTTCGACACAAATACAAATTTGTATTCATATGGTGTGTTGATCCATTGAGCCTAGCTAAAATCATACAATTCGGTTTTCTTATTTTGTATTCTTTTTATTTTCTCTTTTTCCTACAAACAAAATCTCCATCTAATTGTATTTGGTAGTGTTTTCATTTCATTGTTATGGTAGGCAGAATAATCTCTACTCTTCAAAGAAAAAAATAGTTATGGTTCCATCAACATTCAATCCAACATCAAGCTTGTTTTGAATCTTGAAGAACTTAACTATGTTGCAAAATGCAAACTCTTAGTAACTTGATGTCCTCAATCATATTAAACTAGATATTTCCCCCCACGCGATGCGCGTGAACTTCTGTTATGATCCCAAATATCAAAACACAAATGCCAAACATGTTGCAACGGCTATCGTTACAACGATTTTCTTTTCAACGTAAACCCTCGGACATCTAGAAAAGTGAAAAACACGCAGCTACGACTTTTACTCCACCAAAATCATCCAAAAAACAAATAAAAGAAAAACAAAATAAACCACAAAATATAAAAAAAACAAGAAGTTACGCATCAAAACCCTAACAGACCCAATTCGATTTTTCACTCAATGTTTACAAACCATGTCCTTGAGCCGAAAAAGTTAAAAACAAACACAAAATAAAATCAAAAACAATAAAGAAAAAGAAAGAATTGAAAAACATGTTACTTACAAGATTCAAATCCTAGCTCAATAGGTTGAAACACATCCATCCTACCATCAGACCAAAAGAGTCTATAGTTAAAACATATCTGAAACAATAATATTTAAATTAATTTTCAAGTTTGACATTTCATTAAAATAAAAAAACCAATGGCCAGCTGCGAAGTGTTACCCCGCTTCACGTTTAAAGTATATTAATGTTCAGAAAATGCTAAAGATTTACTAGATCCTAATAGAAAATGTGTAGATGGACTTGTCAAGTTGTGTATCTATAGCACAATTAAAAAGAACCTACTACAAATTGCACTGAAGAAAAAAGTTAGAGCACATGCTCTACAGTTTAATATTGAAAAACTATTAATTACCATCCGAAAAAAACTCTCACGCACATTTTCATCACAAAGTTAAAGTTTGTTACATATTTGTAAATGCGTAGAAAGTTAAAGTTTGCTACACATTTACAACCAAAAAAATTAATAGGAAAATTATTTTTTGAAAAACAATTTTGTACGCAGATGCACTAAAATTTCGAGTAGGAAGTTGCTACGAAAGTTCCTAATTACTATTAATTTTGATACCAAAGCAAATGCCTGCTATATATAGTAGGAAGTATAACGGTAACATAGATCAAATCAACTTCTAACTATCTACTCCTATGACTTGGCATTTTATCCTACAAACCATGACAAAGCAGACTTATTTGAAGACTCTAGACTAGACTCATAACAATCTTGACCCACTTTAAATTATTCTCAACGACTCCTCTTAATTTAAAGTTTGGTTAACCCAAGCATCCCTCGCATATACATAAACTGTTCGGTTGATAATGCCTTCGTAAGAATGTTTGCCTAATTGTTCCCGTGAAAAACATAACTTCAACTCAATCTGCCTTCCTTCAACCAAATTTCGAATAAAATGAAACTTGGTATCTATACCTTGTTACGTCCATGAAATGCTTGATTCTACAAGAGTATACGATTGACATGTTATCACACTATATTTGTGTTGCCCCATCTTGAGCTTGACACAACCAAGATCTTCCTCATCCATGTTGCCTAGCAACATACTTGATTTTCATGGTAGAAAGTGCAACTATTTATGTCTTCAATCGGACTCGGCCAATCGTTGTTGTTTATCTGACAAAGGTGACTTGTCAGTCTTTTCATACCACAGGCCCAAACCATCTTTTCCAATAATATATGATTGCACTCTTTTAGCTGCTCTGATGTGATCTACAGAAGGTTTTTACATGCATCTTGAAATTACTCCTATAGCATTTGAGATGTCAGGTAGGGTTGTTCATCCAATCGAATCGAATCGAATTCGAGTTAATTATATCAAATAAGTTAAACTTTAAAATTTTCAGAATTCGAATTTTTCAAAAAGAATTTGAATTTGATTCGTGTTTGGTAAAACAAATTAATTGAATAATATTTTCAAAATTCATTTGAAAAATCGAGTTTCAAATAATCAAAATTAAAAAACAACAAGCATAACATAAAAAAATATAATAAGTATGTTGAAGACAAAATGTACCAATTAGAATTTAAAATTTTAGATTATATATTTTTTTAACTTTTAATTCTTAATTTCATATATACATATTTCTAAATTAACTTATTAAATAAATATGCATAGGTGTTGAATTTCTAATCCGAATTTCGAATCAAAAATCACAAATTTGAGATTCGATTCGAAATCGATAATTAGACTTCGAATCGAATTAATTTCGAATAAGTGATTTTCGACTCAAATCAAATTCGAGTTTTTTCGATTCCAATTCGAATATTGAACATCCCTAATGTCAAGAGGAGTATGTGTGAGATAAATTAACCCAACTACCAAACTTCTTAAATTAAACTCATTTGTAGCTTTTCCTCCATCATCAGCTTATAATTTATCATTTGTATTCAACGCAATTTTTCATTGTTTAATACCAAATAGTTGCAAGAGATCTTTAGCATACTTCTCTTAGAATAAGAAGATTCCATCTGATCGTTAGCTTACTTCCAAACCAAAGAAATAACTCAATACTAATATCAGTCATCTCGAACTCACTAATCATAAATGTGTTTCAACTCAGCCAACAACTTCTTTAATGAGCTAGTATACACTATTTCATAAACGTATAGGAAAACTATATTAAACTCACCTGGACCACCTTTCATTAATATTACCCACTCGATATAATGAGTCACTTGATGATGTAGTGATGCACCACCTGAACTCGACCTAGTACTGGACCCATAAATTGTAGCCTTCTAATGGTGGGCTACTTGGATTACTCCCACTACTTGCAAGTCCATTGGACATAACTTATAAGGCCTATGAAACAAAATGGTGGTCTTCTTTAAGCCCGGTTCTTGCATTTATGCCTGCTTAGGCCCAATAACTGATTGTCTCCTACTCTCCTCTAAGCCCAGTTGGTTTTTAAAAACTCATAGGAGCATTCACAGTCCATCCTTATTTTTACATGAGTGAATGTCTATATTATAAAGAATGGTCGTAAGTAGTTGTGAATAGATAAGAGATAAAAAAAAATGATAAAAGTATGAAAAAATATTATTTAATTAAAAAAAAAAAATAATTTTTAGTGTAATTATAAAAATAATAATAGGGGATGTGTTGTGGACTGCTCTAAGGGGTGCGTCTTGAAATAGGTTCATCATATAGACTTCATGGAAATTTCCATATCATATTTTTAAGAATTATTCCACACATCCAAATATCCTTCCAAGGACTTGTTTTTTAGAGCATTCACATTAAGAATTTTTATACATCTCTATTTTCATTATTTAGAGATTTTTTTTGACACGTCCATCAAGATATCTCTCTCCATATTTAATCTTTAAATTATATTGTTTTTTGAATAGTGATTTTTTAAATATAAAGATTCATTGTTCATCAATGTTTATAATTTTTGCATGTGTTTAAGAGAGAGAAAAATAAAAAAAATAAATATTTGTGAGTGACATAAAAATAGAGATGGAGAATGAAATGTGGGAGGTTAAACAAGTTTAGAAATAAAGTTTAGAAAAATGTTATATTTAGTTGAATTATAAAAAATGGAGATGGAGATGTTATTGTGAATACATATTGGCTTTAAGAAACTCTCATTCCAAATTTTATTATGAAAATTAAGAATCATCTATAAAAGATTATGTTATAGTTATTCGTCTAGCAACACATGAAAACAGTAAATACATATTTTTTTTTTCACATGAAAGCGGTAAGTTCATATAATTACCACTTTTGAACATTTGATCACAAAAGAGGTAAAAAGAAGTGAACTTTCACGAAATAAAGGAAATATGAAATAGCTAGTTATATCTTCATCATTCATTGAAACACAATTAAAATGCCAAAACTATTTCTTTTAATTCCCTATTACATAACCGTTCTTATTTGTATCTCTAAAATATAAACATATAATTCAACAAGTAATTTACCTAGAAATTAAATGAACCTCCAAGGAATGGAATGAAGCAAGCCACGAATCATCTTCTCTCTTTTCTTTATCTTTTCATTTTTGTTTCCATTGATAAACATGAAGGTAAGGCATAAATATTAGTTAATTATATATGTATGTTTATTAGGTAAGGTAACATGCATGAGCACATGTTGATAATGTTAGAAGATAAAACCATTTGACATGGAACTTGCCAAAGAGAAAAAAAGTTGATAGAAAAGATGAATGGGAACGTAGGTAGGACAAAATGAACCTAATCAAGTTTTGTGGGAGCATGTGGAGTTCATCATATTCATTCATTCATGCACTTAAATCAACATTTTTAATATTTAAAACATTAACTAAACCTCCACCTTTCCCATAATTCGATGATTGAATCATTGCCAAACGAATAAAAAATATAGAAATATATTATATATCTAAGAATTACTTTTTTAATAGTTTTTTATCTATTAGAAATTGATCTAATAGATCATAATTTCAAGTAGTCTTAGTTTCTAGACTGTATTTATAATTTGGTGTCTCGTTTATGATATAAATACAACTTAAAAAGATTTGCTAGCTAAGTAAAAAACAATGACGTTTAACTTTTACACTAGAAAGCGAGCCTTCTCCCTTCCTACTCAAGATGACTAGGCGGTAACAAAACTACAACACTTCCTAGCAAAACCTCAAAAAAAAAAAAAAAAAAAAAAAAAAAAAACTAAATATTGTAGCACTGATTACCGATAACCTTTTTGGATTAGATTTTGGATAAGAATTCGTTTTAGACTTTTTGTCGTTGTCAAATGAGTATTAATTTGTGATTCATGTTCCGCCAATGATCCGTCACAAATTTTGAAAATTAATTTCAGATAATATGTCCTTCGTTGCTTTTTAGATATCTTCTAGAAATATCGTTTTCTAATGTATTGTCGCTAAATCTTTTAGAACAATTTATTATATATATTCTCCAGATCTTTATAATTTTCACATTCATTCTCATTCTCTCTCTAGTGATAATGTTTGTTTGTATTACCTACTCTTTTTTGGATTTGATGGTCATGGAATTACAACGCTAATACGTATCCGAAAAGAGGTCGACTTCCATGTCATTAGGACTAGTGATTGATTAATCTAAACGAGAATGCGGGTCGACTTTTCACATGTGGATAAATAATCCGTGTTAAGGGTTTTTATGTGCTGGTCTCGGAGGGCCTGCAAGGGCCCCAAATGGTTTTAGCATCATCAGGAACAAGTAGTCGATTGATGCTAGAAAGAGTGGTCATAAAATATGTGAGCCTATGGGTGACACAAAATGATTTCCACTTGTATGTTCAAAACGTCAAGATCTGAGAACTTATGGATCATTGCTAGTTTTTTTGTATGATTTGGAAGGATCATTTCTTTACATGTTTCTCGATAAAATGGATATGGGAAATTAACTACCTACGTAGTACATAAACTTTTGTCTTCTATATATTCTACCTAAAAGCTATGCAGCATAAAAAAATTTATATTATGGGTTATATTGCAAATCATATGTGGACTTTTCATCAAACCTTATTCAGTCTTACACTCTTACCTAAACGACTTAGTGATACAAATCATTGAAACATAATAATGCTTAGTAATGATGAATTAGTCAACTTATCTATAAAGTGAGTAAAACCTTAATAATTTGTTATAAAATAAATATAATACAAATCATTCACATAATAAGACCGATGGACATCAAACATCACTTGTTAACAAATAAATAACTTATTATAACCTTAAATGAACTTGTGCAACCTAATATAATCATATTAACATGTAACAAGACTTGTAAATAAGTGGACTTATCATCAAGCATTAGCAATTAACACTAAAGTAACTTGTTACACCCTAATACATATCATTAACAGATAGTAATGCACATTAACGATGAACTCATGGCCTTATCATCAAAAATAAACCATTAACACCAGAGTCACTTGTTATCACCTAAAATAACTTAGTATAACCTGATAAAAATCATTAAGACATAATAAGGCTCACAAGTATGAACTAGTGAAATCATCATCAAACATACCAATAAGATCTAAATAACTTTCATCACCTACAATTACTTGGTGTAACCTAATACAACTCAAGTACTTAACAACTCATGGTAAGCCCTATTAACGATGAATTAATGAACTTATCTTGCAAAAAGTAAGACACTAAACCTTGCATCGACTGCCATTGCTAACATATAACCGACGACTTCAATGTTTATTTTGATTACCGACAAACTATCTATAAGTAAGTTTTACTAAACATCTATCAGTGATCAATTAGCAAGCCATTAGTAATTTTAATTTCTTAAAACAAAAGGCGTAATTAACTATGCTTTTAAAAACAGATAAAGTAAGAAAGAAATGTAAGTTAGGTATTAGATTAATGGTAAAACTATTAACCCTAACAATAAAAGCTCTAAAACTATTTTAATCAAACAACTAAAGTGTACATATAAATAAAACCAATTTATACACTCCACAAGATTCTGCCGGTGGTACCGGTTGCCGGTAATAGTGGCATATGTTTACATATAAATAGGCAACCATAATCAATCAAATATTAATCACTTGGCATGATTGTCACAACCCAAATTGGCATCATGAACATCCTTTCATCACCCTCCAAGAAGCATGGCTCTCAGTCACCAGTGGAAAACACCAGCAGTACTACTTCTAAACAAGCAAAGTTCCTAGGCGTTCGGAGGCGCCCGTGGGGACGATATGCAGCCGAGATAAGGGACCCATCAACCAAACAAAGGCACTGGCTTGGCACCTTTGACACAGCCGAAGAAGCAGCCCTTGCCTATGACCGAGCCGCTCGCTCCATGCGTGGCTCTTGTGCTCGAACCAACTTTGTGTACTCTGACATGCCAGCCAGCTCCTCTGTCACCTCCATAATCTCCCCTGATGACCCTTCTTCGGCTTTAACTTTACCAACACCACCACCACTACCGCCATCACAGCCTCCTAATAAGCAGAATGATGGTCGTCTTTTCGATCTTGATCATCATAATATACCCTACATTGCTTCTGCTGGTGACTATCAATGTAGTAATGATTATAATTATCAGTTTCAGTACCATGAGGCTCATCCTCAGTCAACTGCAGGATTTGGTATGGTGGATACTGCTGCAGTCAACACAGTGGGATATCAAAATGGGCTTCATCAACCTCATATTGCAGATGAATGTTATATCACAGGGTCTCATTTATATTCAACTTCCAATGGATTTAACTCCACAGAAGATAGTTCTTTAATGCAGGAAGTTAGTAGTTATACTTGTGTTAATGATAACAATAATGTCGGTGGTAACTTTTCAGGCAGTGAACAAGATCATATTGGGCAAGTACAAGGGTTGATGTTTGGAAGCGGTTCGGGTGTATCAACGAGCTTTTCGTCATACGTGGGATTTGAAGGTTATGACTACGTACACAGCCCGCTTTTTAGCCAAATGCCTCCGGTTTCTGATCCTACTGCTGATTCTTTCTCGCTTACTTCGACCTCGTCCTTTTTTCAGTAATTGTTTTGCATTGAATTGCATGCCTTTTGTATGGTTGTTAACGGGCACAGAGAGCGTGAATGCGGTGAATTGAGCCGTCCCTCCATTCCTCCGATCATCGTGACCTACAAGAGAAGAGATGCTACTGTAGCTCTAAGGTAATGACTGAGATATTGTCTTATGTAAGTTTGATTGTATAAGTGTATGGGTTTGTATTGTGTTGGTTTCTTTGGTATGTAATTAGTTTATGATTTATGTTTAACTCCTCCTGAGAGTTGAGATTAATGGTTCTAAAAAAAGGTTCAAGTTCTTTTCATAAGCTAAAGGTCTAAAAGATTGATTATTACCAGGAAGATATATTCTTATTCTATCAAACGATCAGTGTGTAATCAAACCAAACTACTTTGAGATACCGGAGTTCAAGTTGAGAAAGACTTGACTAAGTCGAGCATAAACATGAACTAGTTCAGACCGTAACTCGTGTAGAAAATGAGCTCAAGCTCAAGCTTCATATATTAAGCTTGGGAAGCATATTATCTACATAAACATAATAATATTTTTTAAGAAACAAAAAATACAATTACATAACAAACATCGTTATTGTATACAATTATGATAAACATAACTAAATAACACATACTATAATATATTTGTGTATAATGAATAATAAAAGAATAATAAACAAGTTGGCTCGAGTAAAATTAGTCTAATAGCAAAGTGTGAGCTTTAGACTTAGCTTAAAACTATCCGAGCCCGAGCTACTCGTCACACACCAACAAATCACACAAACAATTTATGACTTCAATGACTTTTGACATATATCTACTTATTCTATACTTATTGCACAACACATGCTGATATTCTAGAAGATATCCATACATCAACAATATCTCCTTCTACACATATGTAAATTTTGACAAACACAGAGGCTACGACCCTTTCCCTCAAACACTAAGTGTGTCTCACACAATTAGGTAATATACTAGACATGCACAACAAGCAGAAACTGGTTGTAATGGGTCATATCACATTCATACCTCATTAACCCAATCACCACGGAATTTCTTCACCATCCCAAGCAAAGAATTTGCCATTATCATGCCTTTTGCTGCTCTCAATGATGCTCAAGAGGTTTTGCACAGAGAATTCTCTAGTGAAAAGCTTGTCTTTTGGAACATTCTTTTGGAATGGCCTAGAAAGATCTGTGTCCACCGTTCCAGGATGCAATAGAATGCATATTACTGGATCCTTTTTTCGTGCTAGTTCCACAGCTACACATTTGCTTACTGCACATATCATCAATTCACTTTTTGAGGATGCTATTTTGACATGTACCAAAAACTGTTTTTGACCAATTACCCAACCGGTCTAACCTGCCCATTTTGCCGTTATCAAATTCTAAAAAAAGGTTCTTACACTGATTAAGTGCAGCCTTGGAAGATCGATATGAATGCCATCCACCTAAACGGTTGTCACCAATTGAGCCAACCCTGGCACTTATGTTAGCAATAACAGCCACATCTCTTTGAGTTCCAGTGCCACCTCCAGCCTTTAACAAAGGCCACATATGCTGCATTTAATAACCAACATGTATGTTTGTCATTTACAGAATGTTAATCTAAACTAAACTATACAACTTCTTGAAAACACTGAACTTGTTTAACAAGGCTTCAAACCTGACTGATGTTACCTTGGTCACCAAAATAGGACCGACTGCATTAACATCATAAGCAAGCAGCAATGATGATCTCTCTACTTTGCTTAAAGTTGTTTCTGCGTCCAAGATTATATCAAATCAACTACGCCCCATGATATTGGCTAAATAAAGAGTTGACATGGCTTACATACCTGGTTGTATGACATCAGGTATTGAAAGAATACCAGATGCATTAACAAGAAGATTTAAGTAGCCATACCTCTCGCTTATGACCCTTGCAGATTCCTGAAATCATGTCTGCTTTTGTTAGTTCATACAATTATCAACTTAATATGCAACACAGATCCAAAGTTACTAAATTCTGCAAAACAGAAATCTTGATTTTATACAAGTCATGTTATCACTTCTTACTGATTCTAGTTCTAAAGTTTATTCTAGTTAACCTGTTAATAGGCAAAGTAGCAAGAAGTAACCTCTATTGTGCTTTCAATTGTAAGATCCAACCTTTGAATATGTAGTCTTTCTGCAAATTTGTTTTTCAACTCAATTAATCCTGCTGCTCCATTGGGATTTCGGCATGTAGCAACCACATGTTCTTGAGAATTTCTCTCTAGCAATTGCTTGACCTGTAAAACATACAATTTAGCAAAATTTGAATTTTAGGGTTTAGAAAGTACTCCAGCCGATCAAAAAAGAAGACATAAACTTGAAACTTGACTCAAATTTGAAAATGAAAACACAAATGAAGACATAAACGTTTGCTGTCTATCACATTCTACCGATATATGAAGCGAAGGTAACTCATTAGACCTTCAACTGCAAAATCATCTCTGTTCTAACGGATGATCAATCACACAGCAATTACGGGGTGAAAATTTCAAGTTTGTGGATGGAGACACTTACGAATTCAAGGCCTAGGCCTCTTGAAGCTCCTTGCACCATGGAAACAGGAGCTTCACGTTTCGAAGCAAAAGTGGAGAACGCAGAGGATCTTAATCTGATGATGGAGATAAGGTTTGGAGTGGAGAATACACATTGGTTGAGAAGATGAAGATGAAGCTTCATCTTGCAAAAGCAGATGATAGATCACAAGAGGATGGTGGTTGAATGAAGGAGTAAAGTTTTGTTGGTGACGAAGATGTCTGATGCCGAATGCATGTCTGTGATGGCGTGGATAGATTTACACCATTTGCGTCTATGCCGATGAAGGAAATGCACGGATGCTATTTCTGTATATTAAATGAAATGAAATTGTAATATATAGTCTCTAATTACCTGTAGTATTTTTGGTTAATCTGTAAACGTTACATAAGCAGAAATAGTTTAACTAAAACTTTATTAAGTAGTAGTTTTGCCTAAGCTCAATCATCAACTAAACTTCTATTGGTCAAATTCATAAAGATGTTTATCTTTTACATCAGTTAAAAATTTGACCATTAACTATTTTGGAGCCGGCTTTAAACTAAAATTAGGATGTCGTCTTTTTTGGTCCACTACGTGTAGTCTAAATTATAAGCATGTCATAAGTTCATGTTTCGAATTTAAAATTTAAAAGTACATTATATATAAAAAAAAACATAAATAATACTTAGCCTAAATGATTGAGGTTAAATTAAAAATATGTCTTCAATTTAAGTTTTACATATAACAAAAAAAAAAAAAAAAAGTTCTAGGTTGGGTCAAAGTATTTTCATTCATTTATAGTGAGTTTCTTTCTAAAAGGTGGTCTCAGGTAGAGGTGGGCAAAATACCCGGGTACGGACCCGACCCGGTATAGGGTGTACTCGGTTTGGACTCGAAAAAAACCGTAGGGTTGGAACCGGGTATATTTTTCTAGATTTTAGTAGAACTTGACCCGAACCCGACCCGACCCGACCCGGGCCCGACCCCATTGAACCCGGGTTGGACCCGGTTTTGACCGTTTTTTTTTTTAAATCTAGCCGTTAATAACGGCTATATAGCCGTTAGCCCCGATTTGTTACCGTTTTTTTGTCTCTTTTAGCCTTATAAGTTAGTATAATTTGGTGTGGGTTGATATGGTTTAGTACCCAAGTCTCAAACGCAAAAACATACGCAAAAAACGCAAAAAAATACTCTCGTTTAATCTCGTTTTACACTTTCACTCTCTCGTTTTACACTTTCACTCTCTTCAATCTTGATATGGCTCAATCACAATCTTCCGTTGGTCAAGGTTCTTCAAACTTTCCAACCGTCGTTCGTGTTCTTGCACACAATCATAACATGGATGTTTGGTGCAATTGGGATATGGTTGAGTTGAGTGACGGGTCTGTAAAGGTTCGTTGCAAGTTTTGTAGAGCTTTGCTTGTTAAAGATTCTAACACGACTTTAAGCAAACACATTAGCAAGAAGTTTTGTTAGTAATTGAAAAGTAATCCGGATTCGCAACAAACATAATTGGGTGGAGACGGTGGAATCTTTAATTACGATGTTAATACGGTTCAAGATCGAATGACGAAGTTCGTGATTCAAGAAGCTTTGCCTTTAGTCACTTCGACAATCCTCGGTTGACCAACTTAATTCGAGAGACGCTTCAACCTCGTTATGGCCCGTACAAAAAAACCCGATTGGGCCCAACCCGGATTGTACCCGGGACCGGGTACGGCCCAAAACCCGAAATGTGCACCTCTAGTCTCAGGTTGCGTACTCAAGTAATAAAGATAATCGAGTAAGTCAGTCGCTCGTCGGTGATCCAATAACTGATCAAAAAATATATGAAAAAACACCCAAGATAATTTAAAGAAACGATCATATACAGTGCCGGAACCAGGAATTTTTTTTTATGAAGGTCGGAAATTATTAAGGGATGATTGTCTATTGGTAAACATAATCTTTTTCTAAGTACGGGTTGGGCCAATCACAAAATTTTTGTCAAATATTTAAACATTTATGCAACTAATCAAATCACAAATCAAATAAGTTAATCATAATTTAATAATTCAATATATATAGAGAAAATAATCAAATAATAAAGTAAATTTTAAAGAAAAGTTCAAAAATAAATTCCTAATTAAGGATTTTTTGGCTGTTTAGATTCATATTTGAAAGACGAGAGCGTGTAAACGTAGATAAAGGGGCCATCGAAGCCAAGGTAGCGGATCCAGCAAAACTTAAATCTAACAATTATTCCATCAATTTTTAATTACGTTAATTTTTAATTGTTGGACTAATGTAGTAATTTAATCATCTTAAATAGTCATTGTGAGTATCGGGTAATTGGGTTTTTAAGAAATAAAGGAGTAATGGGCTCATTTGTTTAAATCACTACTGGGTATATAAGTTCATAAGAATTTTAAAACATGTGTTATTTAGTTTATAACTAGTATTAAGCCTCTTACATTACAGCGGGGGGTGTAAAACTAATGGTGTACAAACCGGTTTTTGGTGTCAAACCGGTTCGGGCCCAAGCCGGTTCGGGTTTGCATCTTTTTTTTAAAATCCAATGAAGAAACGCCCAAATAAATGCGTTTGAACAGTGATGATGCGCCTAAACAGTGATGATACGCCCAAACAGTGATGATACGGCCACAATGATGATGCGCCCAAATAGTAATTATGTGTCCAAACAGTGATGATGCGCTCAAACAGTCTCCAAACGCCTAGCTGATGCGCCCAAACAGTCTCCAAACGCCCAAACACTTAGCAAAATTTCAGAAGTTTTTCACACTTATTAAATTTTTCAAAACTTGTTCAATTGATCTAAAATATTATTTTGCTAAATAAACATCAAACATTTGATTATTTATTTTTATCAAAGATTACACATTTATATAAATTATTTATAAATATTAAAACATAAAACATTACAAAAGACTTAAAAATCAAAGATTACATAAAACGTAAAATTTAAATAAAAATATAATTATGATTTATGATACATGAAAAATTAAATATGATTATTTATTTTTATCAAGATTACATAAAATGTAAAATAATGATCTTATTCAAAACATATAAACAATTCAAATGACGTAAACTTTTAAAAACTAAAGTCGTTCTCCGTTCGTCCGTTGCATATTTGGATACTTTATTCTTCGCCACCGGACCCCGAGCTATTACGAATGTACTCATCATATGCCGCTTCATCATCGGTCATTCCGGGTGTCAATCCACCGTCTACTTCGTCTTCATATATTTCGGCTTCATATTCAAATTCTCTTTCAAGTGAGCATTTGTCTTGTATACTTTCAGCTGCATCCAAATAATCTTTCAAGCAAATACACATTTCAACTGCTTCGGGAGTGAGTCGGGTTATTCGTATTGATATAATCCTGCCACTAACAGAAAAAGCAGATTCCGAAGCTACCGTGGAAGCTTGGACGGTTAGTAAATCTCGGCCCATGGTGGATAGGATTGGAAATTGATCTTCCTTACCTTTCCATCAAGCCAACAAGTTAAAATTTTTAAAATCTTGTGGAGTCATGGTGGATAAAAAGTTTGTTCCACTATACCTCCCGATTTCACTACTCGGAGTGTACCATGTTGACGTTTACTACATTGATCTCTTAAAGTATTATACAAAGCAAACATTGGATCACTTGAACCTTCGTCATGTGCCGCATGCCGCTTAGACTCATGTATGTTTGATGTTTCACCATATTTTGCTATATAAACATCAAACATTTGGCCTAAATGTGTGTTAAAATTATTTTTTACACTTTGATCATAATATGGGTTTTCTTCTTCTAAATCCAAATTAAAAGTAATTTTATCAAGTAAAGTTTCAACCCCTGGTGTATTTAAACAAGGGTTAAAGACAGCGGCACATGTAATAACTAGAGGCATTTCATTAAAATATTTTTTAAGTTTTTCTTTCATTGGTGGTATCATATCCGAATAAGTTCTACCTCTGAACGACAACTCATTTAATTTTGAAGTCATTAAGTAAATTTGGTGAAGTACTAATGGACTCGTTGGATAATAAACTCCAGAAAGACAAGTAGTTGCGGTTTTAAAAACATTAAGCATTTTGGTTATTTCTTTAATAATAGCTCAACCCGATGGATGGTAAGTCGAAGCCTTTCCACGACTCACCAAAGTATTATGAAAGGCTATTAAACTTTCTTTTTGGTCAATAGCCTTTTCAAACATGTTACAAGTCGAATTTCATCTTGTAGGTACGTCCCAATTCGAACCTAAACACTTGAAATTTGCGTCTTTACAAAACTTGCGATACCTACTATATCTTTGGTTACTGCTAAAAATGTCACGTAACATTCTTTTAAAACTATCTTTTACTATTTCAATAGATTTTAAATCGTCTTGAACGGCTAAGTTTATGATGTGCGCAACTCATCGACTATGAAAAAACACACTGTCACAAATTGGTTTATATTTTAATTTTAGATGTTCTATCGCAAGCGTATTATTTGACGCGTTATCAAAAGATATTGACAAGATTTTGTTTTCCAGTTTATATGTTCTAATAACTTTGTCAATAAAATAAAAAATATTTTGACCGGTGTGAGGATAATCAAATAATTTAAACGCAATCGTACATTTCATCATTTACCACGAATCGGGTTCAACTCAATGGGCGGTATAATGGTAAAAAAACACAAAAAACGGTCAAAAAACGGCTATATAGCCGTTATATAATGGTTACCGGTTTGGTGCACCGGTTTGGGAACCTGTTTGGGAACCGGTTTGGTAACCGGTTTGGGACCGGTTTAAAACCGGTTTAGGATCAGACCGGTTTGAAACCGGTTTCATTTTTTGAAACCTCCAACCGGTGGAGGAACCAGCGGTTCGGACCGGTTTGGGACTGGTTTGGGCCAAACCAGTTTGGGCCAGAAACCGGTTTCGGTTTTTTCGGCCAAACCGGTTCCCGAACCGGTTTTTTTGGCCACCTCTGCGTAAAACCGTGACAAGTAGAATCAATTTCACACCATCAACAGCGATCACCAACACCGGAAAACTTGTATTAAAAAAGAAATAAAAACAGGAAAAATAAAACCAAATGGAAAGTAAACATAAAAACGTTGAACCCTGCACGTGAAATGTAAAACATTAAAAGAATAACAAAGTCAATCAAAGACTCGTGCGTTGTAAAGGGGACATTAAACGGGTAAAAAGTAGATGTAAAAAAATTGAACCACACGCACACGTTTTGGCTAGTTAACTCGTAAAATTTAAACTGAAACGTAAAACGAAAAATTTGTAAAAGATGAAAAGTATAGAGAACTAAAGTGGAAAGTGAAAATATGTAAGGGTTAAGTTGTAAAAGAAGTAAAAGTATTGGGTTAAAACTTAAAAGTGAGAAAATTATAAAAGAAAAAAAAAACAAAAGTGGGTACAACCCACTAATGCTTATGGACAACTCATAAGACACAAATAAATTGATAATTAATAATATATATAATAGGTCTATATATTTAAAATTTTGAAATGTTAAATTGATTCTTTTTTTGGTGGATGAAATCAAAATTTGTTGAGAGTCGGTATCAAGGTTTTATGAGGTCAGTGTAAAATTTTCATGAGGTTCGGTATTAATATTTTTTACGGGGCAGTTAAGATTCGAACATGGATATACTAAAATAACAAAAAATTTATGGGTCGCGGGTGACCCATGAGACCATAATAGGTCCGCTAATGTCATGATATATTGCATAAACATAATTGAGTGTAGGGTATAAGAGTAAAACGAATTATGTGTTAAATTTAAATAAAAGTAAAAATAAAAAAACCTTAAAAAGATCAAATAAAGGAATAAAAACAAAATAAGAAAATAAATAAAAATTAAAAAACTTAAGTAAAAAACTAAATTAAAAAAAGAGTCACTTTTAGAAAGATTGCTACTACAACTAATAGTGTGGCGGAATGACAAGAGGTAAATATAATATTAACTAGGGTTTGCATCCTGTTACGCGTCTTAAAAATAAAAACAGAGGAAATTGAGGCTCAAACAATCCATTATCATAGCCACAACTTAACAGTTTCATCGAACAACATAACATTAGTAACCGACTGTCTAGAACAGGAGACAATGCAATCGTCAAAGCATGTCTCAGAACCAATGTCCGGTTGCGGCTACAGACAGGAAACGACTACCAAGCCAAGGCAATGGACAGCAGCTTTGGAGTTTTGGGGTATCATCACAGCCATAGAACAACCTAAATGAACAAACTCATTAGGGCATAATTGTAAATTTTAAACTTTATTTTCTTTTTCTTTCAACTCAAAAACATATAATATCTTTAATTTTCTTTCTCTTTCTTAAATCGCTACTCTACATGGCAGATGATAAAATTCTTAACTAATGTTTTTTGAATTCTATATTCACATAATCAGTTTTGTTCAAAATATAATTTTTTTAAAGCACCGTGATTACTCTTAAAATTTACTCTAAACTATTCTAGTCATCAACCAATCATAATGGTTGTTAAAGTAGGTTTTTTATTTTTATGTGAGTATGTGTCCTATATTATGGGAGATAATTGTGAGTTGTTGTGAGTGAAAATTTACGGGGGTTGTATCATGATTCCCTATATTTGGGAAAATACGGTACATCCCCTATAAATTTTTTAATATTTTTAAAGTGGTTGTGCGTGGAGGAGAGAGAAAAGACAATGATAAATATATGAAAATGTATTATTTAATTAAAAAAAGAAAAAAAATAGTATTTTTAGTGTAAATATGAGGATGGAAAAGTTAGTGTGAATGCTCTTACATTTTACCCAAAACTATCCTAAAATGAGGAGGCACTCATCCATTTTCTGAAAGCTACACTAACTATTTTCTGTTATTATTTTAAATAAATATGCTTGTGGTCCTTATGGTTTAGGCATCAACTATTTTAGGCTAAATTTTTTTTTTTTTGACCGATCATGCCTTGTGATTTGTATTTTATAACTTTTTTGGTTATTTTCACTAACAGATTTTTCTGTATGATTCTACTAAAATGATCAAAATGACATTCAATAACATCAAGGATGAAAAGTATAATTTACTCATTGATCATCCATTTACACTTTCTCTTACTGCTTTGGAAATGATTTCCTAGCCTTAAGAGCTCGACCTCCATTTGAGCTCTCGCCTTTATTACATCTTGGAAGGTACCAACTCACTCATGTCAGCTGTTAGTCCCCATATATAGCTTATGGATCCTCTTCTTTTCAGTTGGCACATGGTGTGGCATCAATCTTGCCATTTCATTCAACTCGATCACATACTCCCAATGTGACATATCACCCATTTTTAAGCTTGAGGAATTCTTCCAACAACTTCTCCAACTCATTGTCAGAAGAGAATTGTTTCATGACTACTCACAACTTATGTTGTTCACCTCCTTCTTGGTTTCTGCCTGCAAGATAATATCCCACCAAAATAACACCTCCAACTTTAAAGAGTGAACTTTGTACCTTACTTTTGATTATCATCATAGATGCTTACCAAGATCACCGTCTCCAACTGTCTGATCAATATAGAGCTGTAATCACGCTTAATTCCCCATCAAACACAAGAGGCTTACATACACTAAATGCCTTGTTAGATATTAGATGTCTGATCATCAATAATATCAATGTTAGTATCAAGGTATGATCCAAAGGGTTACACTTTGAATAACAAAAAAAGATTAACGTCTAATTGTTACACGTTATAGGTGACGAAACACTGATTAAATAAATGGTGTTTGATTATTTAGAGAAATAATCATTATTTAATTATTTGTTGAAATAATTAATTAATTGAGGGATTACATGGTTTAAAGTTTAAAAGTTAAACGTTTAAACTCTTATGGTTTGTTTAATTAAATGCTAATTAATAAACTACAAGTGTTGTTGGAAATTAATTTCTTATCGTCAAGATCATTAACATTAATTAACAGGGGGCTTAAAATGTAATTGTTACAAATATAAATAGGAGATTAAGGAAACCCAATCCCTTATTCCTTTAGCCTTAGCACCAACCCCACCCCTTCTCTCTTGGTTGCCATGAAAAATCAGCCGCCACCACCACCACCGAATTATTGTCCCCCGTTGTAATCGTTGCAAAGTTGTGTACTTTTTCGTAAACAAAGTCAACTAGTGAGACTGTTATTGCTTCCAAACTATAAAGTTTTATTTTGCTCATAAAATGTATAAACTTTATACATCATATGGTTGTGTTTTGGTTTTTGATTAAAATGTGTGTAATTCGATGCTTGATTTGGTGTTGATTATAAATTAACTTAACATGTAAAACCGCTTTCGCATTAAAAACTCAAATAGTTTGAAACTTTGATGATAAAGTCAGATTTTAATGTTTAAAACTAATAAACGATACCCAACATGTCTTATAAGGGCATCCATTCTTCTCAATTGTAACAACCTCAGTCTTCTTATCCCTCACACCTTGGTAACTACCAGTGAATGCTCATACTTCTTACCAAAACCCTTGGTTCCATTGTTATTAGACTTTTACTTGATGTGCCCTAGGGCTCTTTTACCCTTCATCCAACATTTTTCAACTCAGCCATTATAGTCACCATTGTGTCGCAACCTCGTAATCATGGCTCAGAATTCTTCGATCATCTTCCTCATTCGTTACCCTGCCTAATTGAAGACAATGTAATCTGTATTGCTCAAATCAAAGAATAATATATTAAAGGTCAAGTAAAGTAGTTTTCTAAACGATTAGATTCAATAGGCTGAAATATGTATATATATGTATATATATGTATATATATGTATATGTATATATATATATATGTATATATTTATATATGTATGTATATATGTATATATATGTATATATGTATATATATGTATATATATGTATATATATGAATATATATGTATATATGTATATATATAGATATATGTATATATAGATATATCTATATATAAGGTTGAAGTGTTACCAAGTATACATATATATAGGGGAAGGATCCTTTGAAAACCATGTTATAAAAGAAAACCATAAAAACCAGGGGTTACATATACGTAAGTACGTGTTAAAAGGTGTACAAATAAGAGTTACGTATATGTAGAGGCTATGTATATATAAGTACGTGTTACCAAGTATACAACTAAGAGTTACATACATGTAACTCATAATATAAGGCGTTTCGTCATCATCATCGTTCCTTGGAGTTTAAATTAAAAAAAAATATAATGACCTTAAAAAATAAGGTTGAAGTTTACTCAAATATACTTTAAACAATTAAATTTTAAATCAATTAAAAATTATGTGATTTGGTAGTGGTGGTTTTTACGGTTTTCAATTATAAACATTGTTTACATTTGATCCCTCACTTAATGATATATCTATCTATATATATATATATATATATATATATATATATATATATATATATATATGGATATTTATGTGTGTGTTAACTTGATGGGATATTATACATATCCTACTTTTTCTTTCAACTAAGTTTTATCATGAGCTTTTTTGGTAAAGTTTTTAACGAGACAATTAGAATTTATCCGAAAATAACCATTAATTCCTTAAGGTCCTAAGGTAATAAACTAATATTATTGATCGTGTTGTCGTGGTATGATTGAAAACAGGTTAATTTTAAAGACTTAGCTACCTATAATTAGTACAGGGTAGAAAGGTCCTCTTCACGATAAATTGATGAAAACTGTAAAACTTTGTACCTAAGAACTTGAAACTCGAAAAGAAAATATAAAAAAACAAATAATTTTAGATTTTTATTTATAATGCAAGTTGAATTAAACAAATACATTTAAGAATGTAATGATTTTGATTATGGGTCTTGAAACTTATGAGAAAAAGACAACCACTTTCAAGATTCAAGTTCAAACATTCACATTTAGTTTCATAAGAATTGATTGGGAATCACATAGACATGATTTTGTAAAACCATTTGATTAAAGTGATAAATATAAAACAACCTTTTCAAACTCGATTGTTCACATAATTACCAAATCATCTATGCAAAGAATCACATATATAACAAGCTGCTCACTAGGGGTGAGCAAGAACCGGTTCTTTCGCACCAGAACCGACAAAACTCGCTGGACCGAACCGTTAAGAACCGCTTTTAATAATATAGGTTCGGTTCCCGGTTCGTAGAATTTATATATACAATTCCTGGTTTGTATCTAGGTCCAAAATTGGTTATCTATTTAGATAATCGATAGGAACCGATTATCTATACACAAGGTAGTATGCATTGGAGTTTAAATTTTGAAAATTAAATTAATTGACCGACAAAACTTTTTCATCAATTCAATATGAGATTGTGTATATCAATGCGATACATAAGGTAGTATATTTGTAGTGTATATAGTACGAGGACCAATTGTGTCAACTTTGTTTTTTGTAAGGTGAAGAGTTGTAATAGTTCACCTATTAATAGTTCGTTAATAGGTGGGCGATTTAACAGTTTTCTTTTGTATGTTGAGTCAGATAGAGTTGTTGTTTTTCATTTTGTAATCGTTCGTACTTTCATAGCGAAATCATTGGCATTCTTTTGTTGATTGGTGTGTAATCGATTGCTTCGAGTTCATAATCTTCGGTATAGATTGGTTTAATCTTTCTACAATTGGTATCAGAGCCTGGTTCGGCTTGTGGGTTGAAGATTCAAGTGTCGAAGTGAAATTCGATTAAAGAATGGGATCAGCGAAGTTCAAAATTGAGAAATTCGATGGCAAGAATGATTTTGGGCTATGGAGAGTGAAGATGCGAGCGCTGTTGGTGCATCAGGGCGTTGTTGAAGAGCTGAAAGGAGAAAATGGCTTGCTGTGACACCAAACGTAATCCCACATCGGCCGTGGACAGAAGAGATTCCTGATTAATAAGGAATGTCCGGTCTCTAATATCATTAACGCGTTTTGGGCGTATTGGTTGTGGATGAGAGGAGAACTCCACAGTTAAGCGTGCTTAGGTGATGAAAATCTAGGGATGGTGACCTCCCTGGAAAGTTTTCACCCGAGCAACCAAAAGCAAATCCTTGAGCCCCTCATGGGCGAAGCGGATAATATTGGTGGTAAGAGAGGCCGGGTGTTACAAAATGGTATCAGTGCCACTCCTGTGCCGTTCGGGATGGTGGGACAAACCTCACTGAGGATGGTGAATTCTCAGGCTCATCGAGGACGATGAGTCCAAAGGGGGGTGATTGTGACACCCTACGTAATCCCACATCGGCCGTGGACAGGATAGATTCCTGGTTCATAAGGAATGTCCAGTCTCTAATATCATCAATGCGTTTTGGGCATATTGATTGTGGATGAGAGGAGAACTCCACAGTTAAGCGTGCTTAGGTGATGACAATCTAGGGATGGGTGACCTCCCTGGGAAGTTTTCACCCGAGCAACCAAAAGCAAATCCGTGAGCTCCTCGTGGGCGAAGCGGACAATATTGGTGGTATGAGAGGCCGAGTGTTACACTTGCCAGTGACTCTATCAGCAAAAGAAAAGAAGGATATCTTGGAAAAGGCTCACAGTGCCATTATTCTGAGTCTTGGAAACAAAGTTCTCAGGGAAGTATCAAAAGAGACATCAGCCAGTGGAGTGTGGTCAAAGCTTGAAAGGTTGTACATGACTAAGTCTCTGGCTAATCGGCTGTATCTTAAGAAAAGGCTCTATACGTTTCAATTGGCTCCTGGTAAGTCAATTAAGGATCGTGTGGATGAATTTAATAAGTTGGTGATTGATCTTGAGAACGTTGATGTTGAATTAGAAGATGAAGATCAAGCAATCATCTTCTTGGCTTCATTGCCACAAACGTATGAGCACTTTGTTGACACTCTCATGTTTGGGAGGGAGTCATTATCAATAGAAGAGGTGCTGGCTGCAATAAACTCAAAAGAATTAAAGCAAACGTCTGATGTCAAGGATGATGCTGGTGATGGCTTATTTATGAGGGGAAGACCTGAATCTAGAACTTCTAGAGGCAGGTCAACTTCAAGATCGAAGTCCAAGTTCAAGAGGAGATGTTATATCTGTAATTCTGATAAACATTTGAAAAGAGAATGGCTAGATAAACGAAAGAAACAAGCCAACCCTCAACGGCATAAAACTCAAGGTAGTATGTCTGTTGATAGTAGCCTTGATGGTTATGATAGTGCAGATGTCCTGATGGTGTCTAGAGGTCAGATAGATCAAGATTGGATCATGGACTCTGGCTGCTCCTATCATATGACCCCAAAAAGGGAATTCTTCTTAGAATCAAAGATGGTGGAGTTAATTTACAACTAGGTGATGACAGACCATGTATGATCAAAGGCATTGGTTCTATCACACTCAAGTTGGAGAGTGGGGTGGAGTTCACTCTTGAACAGGTTAGGTACATACCTGAACTCAAGAGGAACCTCATCTCACTGGGTACTCTTGAAAGCCAAGGCTGCAATGTAAGTCTCAAGAATAGGAAGGTGAAAGTAATCAAGGGGTCATTGGTTATGTTATCAGGCTCAAGAAAGTAAAACAACATATATGTTCTTGATGGTACTGTCATATGTGGTGTTGCATCAGTTGTTGATGTAAATAGGATGAACACTGCAGTGTTGTGGCACAAGAGAATAGGCCACATGAGTGATCAGGGATTGACAGAACTGAAAAAGCAAGAAATCATCACAGGAGTTAGTGGCTATGATGTGGGATTCTGTGAGCATTGTGTGTTGGGCAAGTCAACAAGGGTCAAGTTTAACAGGGGAGTTCATGAGACAAGGGATGTTCTTGAATACATTCATGCTGACTTATGGGTGCCTGCAAGAACTAATTCTCTTAGTGGAGGAAGATACTTCTTGTCTATCATTGATGATAGATCAAGAAGGGTTTGGGTATATATTCTTAAGCATAAGGATGAAGCATTCTTAAGGTTAAATGAATGGAAGCAGTTGGTTGAAACACAGACAGGGAAAAGGGTTAAGAAACTAAGAACTGACAATGGTATGGAGTTTTGTAGTTCTTTGTTTAATCGGTTTTGTAAAGAACTTGGCATTAGTAGGCATTTGACTATGCCATACACCCCTCAGCAAAATGGATTAGCTGAGAGGATGAATACGACCTTGCTTAACAAGGTCAGGTGCATGTTGTCTGATTTAGGAATGCCAAAATCCTTTTGGGCAGAGGCAGTGACAACTGCAGCCTATTTTGTTAACAGGTCTCCTTCATCAGCTATCAATATGAAGACTCCTATGGAGGTGTGGACTGGTGTTAAACCTGATTGCAGTCATTTGAGGGTGTTTGGTTCTTTAGCCTATGCTCATGTTAAGAAAGACAAACTTGATCTTAGAGCTCAAAGATGTGTGTTTCTGGGCTACCCTAAGGGTGTAAAAGGCTACAGATTGTGGAGGATTGATGATGGTAGTCCTAAGGTAATAATCAGCAGAGATGTGGTCTTCAGGGAAGAGGTAGTTTATAGAGATTTGTTTGATAAGAAGAAAGAACAGGAGGAACTGGTAGATGGTGTTCAAATTAAGGTGGAGCCTAAAGCTTCCGAAGGCAAAGCTTCAGAAGGCATTTTCAAAACTTTTGAAGGTTTTATAAAGCTTCCGAAGGCAGTTCCAAATCTTCCGAAGGCAGTTCTAAATCTTCCGAAGGTAGTTTCAAATCTTCCAAAGGTGTTTCTAAATCTTCCGAAGGTATCTCTAAAACTTCCAAAGGTATTAAAGTTTCTTCTGAAGGTACTTTTGAAGTAGGGGAAAGCTCACAGCAGGGTTCTCACTCTTCACATTCATTAGGTGACTATAGTTTAGCTAGAGATAGACATAGAAGGCAGCCTGTGGTGCCTGCTAGATATAGAACTAATGAAGATATATCTGCATTTGTATTTAGTGTAGCTGCAGAAAAGTGTGTAATAGAACCCTTGTCATATGGTGAGGCTGTTAAGTCAGTTGATAAAGACAAGTGGATGAATGCTATGGTAGATGAGATGGATTCTTTGAGGAAGAATAACACATGGGTGTTGGTGGACAAAGCAGCAGGGCATAAGTTAGTTGACTGCAAGTGGCTATATAAGCTGAAAGAGGGGTTGACTAAGGCTGATCCACCAAGGTTTAAGGCCAGGTTGATGGCTAGGGTTTTACACAGAGAGAAGGCATTGATTACAATGAGGTTTTCTCTCCTGTGATAAAACACTCTTCTATTAGAGTAATTCTGTCCATGGTAGCTGCTAATAACATGAAGCTTGAACAACTTGATATTAAAATAGCTTTCCTTCATGGTACTCTAGATAAAGAGATCTATATAAGACAGCCTGCTGGGTTTGTGAAACCAGGAGAAGAAGACAAGGTGTGTTTACTCAAAAGGTCTCTCTATGGGTTAAAGCAGTCTCTAAGGTGTTGGTATAAAAGGTTTGATGATTATATACTGAGTCAGCAATTTCATAGGATTAGCTATGATAGCTGTGTGTATTTCAAGTGCTACAAGCTTGGTGAGTATGTTTATTTGTTACTCTATGTTGATGACATGTTAGTGTGTTGTAAGGATCAGTCTCAAATAGAGTTAACAAAGGTGCAGTTGCATAAGGAGTTTGAAATGAAAGATCTGGGGGTAGCAAAGAAGATCTTGGGTATGGAGATTACAAGGGATTTGGTCAAACAAAGGTTGTTCTTGACTCAAACCGGCTACATAGATAAAGTGTTAGCTCAATACTCAATGCATGGTAGCAAGTGTGTGCAGACACCTTTAGGTCAACACTTTAAGCTTTCATCAAAGGATTCTCCTACTCAAGAGGAAGATGCTAGAATGATGCAGAAGGTACCCTATGCTAATGCTGTTGGTAGCTTAATGTACTTGATGGTCTGTACCAGGCCAGATATTGCATATGCTGTAAGCATTATGAGCAAGTATTTGTCAAATCCAGGTAAACTTCATTGGGAGGCAGTGAAGTGGATTTTGAGGTATCTAAATGGTACAAGGCATGTGGGATTAGTCTTTGGTAATTGTCAAGGTTTAAAGCCTAGTATCCTTGGTTATGTTGATGTTGATTTTGCTAAAGATCTTGATAAAGGCAGATTCATCACTGGGTATGTTTTCAAGGTGTTTGGTGATGTTGTGAGCTGGAAGTCTTCTCTTCAACATGTGGTTGCTTTATCAACTACTGAGGCTGAATATATTGCACTTACTGAGGCTGTGAAAGAATCTCTTTGGTTGAAGGGTTTTGTATCTGAATTGGGAGTAAAGTTAGTTGATACTTTGGTTCTCTATGACAATCAAGGTGCAATGAATTTATCAAAGAATCAAGTATATCATGAACGAACTAAGCATATCAATATGAGATTACATTTTATCCGAGAGGTCATTCAGTCCAAGGAGATTAGAGTTGCTCAGGTTGATACAGAGGATAATGCAGCGGATGCCTTAACCAAGGTGGTTCCAGGATCCAAGTTTACCAGGTGCTTGGAGATATTGGATATGGGTTAGGAATTGGTCATGTACTAAGGTGGAGAATGTAGTGTATATAGTACGATGACCAATTGTGTCAACTTTGTCTTTTGTAAGGTGTAGAGTTGTAATAGTTCACCTATTAATAGTTCGTTAATAGGCAGGCGATTTAACAATTTTCCTTTGTACGTTGAGTCAGATAGAGTTCTTGTTTATCATTTTGTAATTGTTCGTACTTTCATAGTGAAATTATTGGTATTCTTTTGTTGATTTGTGTGTAATCGATTGCTTCGAGTTTATAATCTTCGGTGTAAATTTGTTTGATCTTTCTAGTATGTAGGATTTTAAATTTTGAAAATTGAATCTCTTGACTGACTATACTATTGCATTAATTCAATATAAGATTGTGTATATCAATGAAAAAAAAAGCTAGCCAAATTAAACTACAACATTTGTTATCTGCATCATTCATCTTCTATTCTTCTTCATGCGATTAAGGTAAATTACCGTTTTCATACCCGGGTCAAGGTAAATTACCGTTTTCATGCCCGATTCAATCATCAACGACCATCCTCTATGTACGAGTATTGGAACCGACGTTTTCCTGCTCGAATTTAGTTTATCAACGATCATCTTCAGCAATCAATCATCATCGTCGTAATCTTCTTTTTTATACCAAAGTCTTCCGTGCTCGTGTGCAGTTCATCAACGATTTAAAAGGTTAGAAGACTACAATAGATTGTGGAGATTATAGTATTTAAATTTTATATTAAATGTGTCTGTTAATAAGTGTTCTTATGTGTGTTTGTACTTTAATTTATTTTATATATTTGTATGCTTGCAAATACGATAAACTAGTTACTTGATATATTAAACATTAGAGTACAATATGTATGTTAACCATGTGTCAATTAGTTGTAAAGATTATAGAATTTATATTAATTGTATATATTAATAATTGTGTTAATGGAGATTACATCTAGTTTGTGTTTAATAATAATAGGTATATATGATATATATATTGACTTTCTGTGTTACATATATATTATAGTTTGTATGTTAATTGTGTGTATGTAAGTATATATTAACTTATGTTTCTTGTGTGAATGTATGTATATGGGTAAATATATTAATTGTATTCGTAATAAACCTATCAAGCGGCTATGTGTGCGTATGTATATTAACTTTTATTTTTAGATATATTAAGTTGTAATTATATATTAATTTTATTCGTAATAAACCTATCAAGCGGCCATGTGTGTGTATCTATATTAACTTTTATTTTTAGATATATTAAGTTGTAATTATATTAAATTGTATTGCTAAAAAACATTCACCATTCTTTGTAGAATGTATCCTCAAAACATATCAAGTGGCTTCGACAATGACGGAAACAAATTTGTAAATGATAAGAAAGCGGGGAAACAACCAGCGCAACATAAGAGAAGAAAGCTCACGGAAGAATATTGGCAACATATGGAGGCAATATATGATGAAAATGGTGTAAGAAGTAGTGCAAAATGCAATTACTATGGGGAAATTTTGGCAACAAACTCAACTAAAAATGGAAACTCATTCTTAATAAGCATGTTGAACACTATGACAAGAATCTTGCAAACAAGAAAAAAAAAGCAACCGCAATTGTCTTTGAATAAAGCTAAGGATGTCCAAGGTACGTTAAAGCCTTCGAAGTTTGATCTGACTGTAGGGGATGTTTATTTAAGATGATTATAGAGGTCGAACTCTCTTTTTCATTTTTGACAGTTCATTTTATTGATGATAGCTAGCACTACCAAAAAAGAATAATAAACTTTAGACTAATTTTGAGCTATAAGGGTGATAAACTTGTGAGAGCTATTGAGGATTGTCTGGATGAGTGGCCAATAAATTAGGTCATGGCAATGACCATGGATAACGTCACATGCAATGATGCGACGATCAGATCACTTAAAAATAACTTACCGAATCTAGTTATAAATGGTATGTACATACACATAGGTGCTTGGCTCACATCCTTAACCTGATTGTACAAGATGGGTTACATAGGCAAGTAAAATCATCAACGATATTCGTAGTGCTATTAAGTATATTAGATCATCACCTCCTAGAATTCATAATTTTAAAGCGTGCGTGAAAGAGAAAATTTTAGACACAAAGACCTTGTTAAATTCGGATGCGTGCACACAATGGAATAGCATATATCAAATGCTAAGGAGAGCATATGACCTACACCACACTTTTGAATTGTATAGCCGTAGGTACAGTGAGTTCAGGAGTGGGTTGGGTGGTGTGCCAAGTGGAAATGATTGGTTACTTGCGAAAAGGCTAACCGATTGGCTAGAAATATTCGAAAAGAAAACAACACATGTAAGTTGTTCAACTTACATGATTGCTTATGAATAATATCCTGAGGTTATGTATATACACGAGAATCTGCAAGATCAGGCAAAAGTAAATTAGGCCATTGGAAATTTTAGAATGATGATAATTGGTATGCAAGCTAAATTTGATTAGTATTATAAATATGATGGTAGGACATACATGTTATTTCAATTTGCAAACATATTGGGTCTTTGCTTTGAGCTTGATGTAATAACATATGGATGTTCAAAAAAATGTGAGTTGCCCGAGGGGTCTTTTAGTAAAGATCAGGATAGAAGAAAAGGCAAGAAGAAGAACTTAAAGAAAAGATACGTAAAATGGTTGAGGATGTAAAGACTGAGTTTGAATTACTTTATAGTGAATATCACTCTGAGTATGGTACTGTTTCAAGCAACTCCATGAGGGAGGAGAATAGAGCTGAAAATAGTCATTTGGGTAATAATTTGTTTATGGGTAGTTTTCAAAAATACCAAGGTTGTGGTGCTCAATTAATTTCTTAAAAAACAGAAGTTGAAAAATACCTTACAGATAATGTGGAAGCGGATAACAAGGACAACTTTGATATTTGCGGTGGTGGACGATTAATTCAGATAGATATCCGATCCTCGCAAGAATGGCGAAAAGTAATTTTATTTATAATGTTTTTATTTCAGATAAATGTGTTCATACATTCTAATTTATTGTTTTATAGATATATTGGCTATTTCGGTTTCAACCGTCGCTTCTGAGTCTGCTTTTAGAACGAGCGGACGTGTAATCAAAACCTCTAAAAGCTCGTTATTCCCTAACATTGTTTAAGCATTAATATGCACTCATGACGAGAAAAAACATCAACGAAGATGATGAAATTGGAAAAATTCTATGAGTTGGCAAAAGGTAATTATATTAATTTTATTAATCTCGTTATCTCTTCTTATTTTAATTACTAATTGGGTGTTCTTTTTAGATGTTTAGAAGATCGAGTCGATGGGGATCGTTGAAGATTAAAGATAGTAAACAACATATTTTACATTGGTTTACATTGAATATTGAATAACTTGTATTATTGGTTTTTGCATTGGATTAGTTGGAAAGATGTGACCCACTAGAAATTAGTTTGGCATACTATCATATACTCATATTGGATGATTCAGGTCACTTTGAATTATGCGATTGTAAGTTTTATCAAAATAGCAATTTTATGATGCCCTTTTTGTAAAAGTCAATTTTTTTTTTTTTGGTTTGTATATCCAAATTTTGGTTTAATTTTATTATTCATTTGCTTTTTTTTTATTTGATCATCACATCAAGTCATTATGTAAGTTCTTTAATAATACAGTTCATTAATAACACTGGAACCAGTTTACGCAGTTAAGAACTGAACCGTAAAAGGTTACAATAAGGCACGGTTCCGGTTTTTAAATTTAGGTTATCCGCTTTCGATTCGGTTCCCGCTGGTTCGAACTGATTGCACACCCCTACTGCTCACAATGCAAGAAAACCGAATGCAATGCAAGCATACGAATACTTAAACATAAACAAGTCTTTTAACTTTAAACAAACTCACAATTAAATTCTTGTGTCAAAAGAACATAACCCAAAACATTAATTCAAACTAAACCTAGTACTTCATTTACAAGAAATCTCATCCCGAAAGGATTATGAACAAATCAACAGCTTATCGACATGCTTGGATCTTCAATGGTGGATTGGATGTTGTTGATGCTTGATTTGGGTGAGACCATGGTGAAAGAAACTCACAAAATAGCCTTGAAAATGTCCAAAATTTGGGGAGAGGTCCCGGTCGAAACCCTAATGATTAGGTTCAAATAGAGGAGAAGAACCTCAAAATTCGAAGGTTGTTTGGGTGACCGGCGTATTGTACGCCCACTTCGGCGTATGATACGGTGACTGTTAAGTTGTAAGCTAATTTGTACTCTAAAATTTGTCCAGGATACAGTCATTCATACGGTGGTCAACGTATGATACGGTGTCTGCTTTGACTTAATTTGACTCTATCTTTCGTGCAATTGCACTCTGGTCCTTTTACTTGTTTCAATACTTCCATAAAGCTCCAAAACAAATACTTTTGTCTTATAACTCCTGCAAACAATAACACACTCAAAGTAACCAAGTTCGACATAATAACCATATAAAGTAACGCACTTAGTTATTATAAGTACCGAATAAACATCCCACGATGAATAATCTTGAGTATAATATTAGTAATAAAGAGGTCTATCAACATATATATCTATGGTATATAATAAAAAGTGATTAATAGGACACGTGTCATTTTTTTAGTACGTCAAAAAATATTTTTTACGCATTTCTCACTTATTAATTAGAGGAAATCATAAAACACAATTAATCAACACCCGGAACGCCTAATTCTTACGATTCAATGCCCAAAACCAAGAATGAAAGCTTATTAGATGATGATTTGATGTTAGATGATGAATATCATGAATAACAAGATTAAACAAAAACTAAATCATCAAACAAACGATTTTCTTACCGAAAATAAAGAGATGAACAAGACTTAACCAATATTTCAACTTGAATGATCAAACAACATCAAAATTGATGTTGATGATGATTAAGATATCGATTATGATGAAAAACATGAAGAAATGCTTGATGGTGGCTAGGGTTTCTGGAGAGAAAACTTGAAGAATAAGTTTTCAAAATGAAAGAATGAGATAACAAAGGGAAACCCTTCCCTTTTGAAAGATTCGGCCAAGTGGGGGCCAAGGGTGGGCCTCCCCGACCTGTTGCTCGTCTCGTCTTGATCCTTGTGTCGTCCAATTTTCACGTTTTTAAATACTACGTGTTAATACGATTCCAACGGACTATTATATGTTATATAAATTTATTTATTTCATATTTAAAATTAAGTATATATAGTAGACTTTAGGTAAAGCCCACTGATGTCTGATTTTTATTGCGTTCTTAACGTAAGATGTATATTTTTACATTTTTAAGTCTTTAGTCCAATTCTAAGCATGTAACCATCGTGCTAAGTCCAAATCGGTGAACGTCCACTTTCACCATGTCCAAAGCCCACAAGAACAAATTAAGCCCATAATACATAGTTTTAGAACTTAGCATGTCCACATGCGTCTAATGTAGTATTCTCAGACCAAGTCAACATTAGGTCAACTTTCAAGTCAAAGTTCATGTTTAGACCAAGTCAAAGTCAAAAGGTCAAAATCAAAAAGTCAAAATCAAAAGTCAAAGTTAATGATCAATGTACCTATTTTGATGACGGATGTCACACCTAAAAGGACGCCTCGAAGAAACCCAGCAAAAACAAATGAAATTACAAAAATAACCCTGTTACTGTTCATCAATCAATTTTATATAAATGATTAATATATAGGTAAATAGTATAATTAACAATCATTTTTATATAAATGATTTTAAAAAAAATATTTTTGTATTCTAACAGTTAACTTTTTTTAGAAAATCATTCTCAATGTGTGTTTAAAATAAAAGAGTAACAGGTTGAGTTGACCCGTTCACTAGACACAATCATTCTTACTAACATGTTATTATTATTATCAACAGTATTACATGCATACTAATCTAGTTTATTATTATTATAAACTTATCAATATCTTTGTATCCTTATAGATTGTAGTATTGATTATGAGTTGTAACAATATTGTGACTATTAATTTTAGTTATTGATATAGATAGATGGTTTATAATAATCGAATTGGTTTTCTATTCCGTTTTACACCAAAGTTATTGTTTTGATTTTCATTTTAGAATATAAGTTAATTTTTGTTACTATATAACAATAGGACGAAACTAAAACCAAAACTTATTATTTTTTTTATTATATTTGTTTGTTTAAATTAAGAAAAGACTAAAGTATGGAAAGTCATAGCTTTTACGTTTTACGTATTTAAGTTTCTAATTAAGAAAATACCCAAGTTTGGAAAAAGTCATTAGTCTTTTAGGTTTTACGTATTTAAGTTTCTAAACCTAATTTTATATGGTTTAGTCATTGTATATATACACAACTAGTATTAAGCCCTCCACGTTGCGGTGTAAAACATGTAAAGTAGCATCAATGTCACACAACCGTTAGCGACCAACAACACCAGTAAACTGGTATTAAAAAAGAATTAATAATGAAAAAAATAAAACTGAACAGAAAGTAGACGTAAAAACGTTGAACATCACACGTGAAGTGCAAAACATTAAAAACAATGATTAAGTCGATCTAGTACCCGCATGTTATGACGGGTAGTTAAACAGGAATAAAATAGGCATGACAACTTTAAACCACACAAGCACGTTATGGCATGTTAACTCTCAAAATTTAAACCGAAATTTAATACGAAAATTTTATAAAAGATGAAATGTATGGAGAACCTAATTTGAAATGATAAATTATAAGCTTTAAATTGTAAAAAATGTAAAAATATTGAGTGTAAAAATAAAAAACCAAAAGATATATACAATTTTTAAAGCTCATGATACAACAACTAATGCAATCACTACGTATCCTTTAATGAATTCATTTTTTTTCACTTAACCCACTATACTTCATTTAAAATGATTATAATAAATTTATATTTGTCTAGGTGTCATTTTATCTAAATAAATCACGGCATAAAGTGTTAGATTTTTACTTTAATTGAATTGATGGCAATCACTACGTGTCCTTTATCTGCGTTTTGAAATATTCCTATAATATAACCATAAAACCGTAAATTTGAAATATAATAAAAAGCCAACGTCAGCGTGTATGATTAATATTAAAGGTCATAAAAATGAAGGTGTTTTCAAGAATTTTGTCGTTAATATGAAAATCGAAGGTCAAAATCAAATTGCCGCCTTTGTTAACAAGAAAAGAATCAAATAAAAGATGGGTTTTATTTTTTTTATTTTTGTAAACGATTAATTAAATTACTGATACGGAACCATTCAATCATTTTCATTATTTAAGTATAGAATCTTGGGGCACTATATTGATACGTTTCCTAAAAAAGTTCGTACATGAGTTTCGAACTTGAGACCACCCTTAGGCGCAACGCTTGTCATTTGACCAAAACGAATATGGCCCATATAAAGGCGTAATCAAAGTATCTAGATATCCTCTTTGGTGTACAGCTATTCAAAAAGCTTGTGTCTCATATCTCACTCGAAGCTCATTTCATATCAACTTGTTCGTAAACAAGATGAACACGTGCCAAGGTTAGCTCGGCTAGTAGCTCACTCATCATCTCGCTCGTTGGCTTGTTTAAGTTAAAGACTAATCTTATATAATTATTTCGAAGGAATTAAGATTAACAAATATAAAAAATATCATATTTTGTTCTTATGTATATATATCTATACTACTATATACTACATATTAGAATGATAAGATGATAATTTCATTTAAAATGTAAGACACCTATACAACATTTTAAGCATATAGTACAAGTGCTTTATGTAATAGTTATATTTTTGTCCGCATTTAATTAACTTCTTATAATTATTATATTATTTAATACACATTATAAATACATTATTTAATAATGTGATATTATCTAATTTAATTCACTTCACTAAATTTTATTTTATTTATGATTATATAAATTGACATTTAAATTTATATTTATTAATTATATTTTTATAACTAAATACTATTTAAATTAAATATTATTTTATTTAAATATTTAAGTATATAACTTATATATATATATATATATATTCATATTTATAATAACTATAATACTAATATTTTTAGGGGAGTTTAATAATTTTAATATTTATCTATATCTTTTATAATTAAAGTGAAAGTAGGATATAATGATAATTTTACATATGGATTAAGACACACATATGAAAAGTCATGCTTAAATTTCAAAAAATTCACCATTTTATTTCATTTATGTTCTTACAATAAATTATAACATATGATACTTATATTACAAATGCTAAAGCATATACACGTGGCGAAACATAACAGTCATTTACTTTTAATGTCGTTCATTCATTACGATTAAGCACTAATCACTCTTCCTTTTTCCCTTGCCAGTTGTTAACAGCTCAATAACAATCAAGATGGTAATTTGTGGTGACAATTTCTCCATTAACTTTCTCCGGTCTATGCAAATCAACACCAAAATCTGTCTCCGATGATCATAAAACTATAACCTACATTCATAAAACGAAACCCTCCTTAAAATCTAACTAATAAGTGATTTTCGATCACAAATACCACCATTGCTTTCACTAATCTTGTTGGGATAATATAGTTGTCTTAAAGACTTTTATAGTATACGTAATTGTTTTCTTTCATTTAATTTTTTCAATAATTATATTTTGATTTTTTAATTTACGCTATAACGCGCCGAGCCGATACTGACTAAAATCGAATTCCCAGAAAATCACGCAACAGCCGTACCGCCGCAAACGTATAAAAATAAAAATCAAAATCATTTGAAAAGTAAATAACTCGACTCGACTAGCTTATAAAGATGAAACCGAGCCAATAATTTAAGATGGTTAGGCTTTGTGTTGTTGAGGGCGCGAACCAGGGCGCAAGCCACCTGGCTTGCCACCCTAGTCGCGTACACCGCAACATAGGGGAGCGATAAGGGGCGTGATCGCGGGGCGTGGGCCTGGTAGCGACTACTTTTGACCGTTGATCTTTGGTGGGTTTCAAAAAAGAGTCGTTAGGCTCATTAAAATAAAAAAACAATTATTTTATTTTTTGCCAATATTCACCCATCTCCATTTTTTTATACAGACCACCTCATTTCACTCTCTTTCTCTCTAGAATTTTATAAAAAAATACTTTGTCTCAACTATGGAATGGAGTTCCGCCTCATCCGATTCTTCCAAAGAAGACGAACTCATTTTTGAAACGGGAAAGATGGCGGTCGAGTATTTGATCGAGCAGTCTCAAGGTTAATGATCACTAATGAGATCTTCGCCTCTAAATCATGTTCGGGTACAACACTTTGGTAAGACACAATTTTATCCTCGATTGCATTTGTGATGAAGAGAGTTATAAAACACGTTTCCGTTTGAGTTGACAACTATTTATGTTATATCAAATGATTTGTCGTAGCGGTATTTGTTTTTTTAACAAAAAGAAGACACTAGAGGTATAGTCGAATTCATCACTTTTCAAAAAGTTACGGCCGCTCTTCGAAAACTAGCATATGGTGTTACTTCGGATGTGTTGGATGAGTATTTACAAATATCCAATAAAATTACCCTTGATTCACTTGAAAAATTTTGTCAATGTATATAAATATTTCCTTAGTTTATATAAAATTCTAAAGTGTATATATCCTTATTTAAAATACCTATTTGTAGGAATCTTGTTGACTTACTATCGGGGATATTTGCGTAGACCCACTATGTATGATATTCAATGCATATACGAGGTGATGGTGAAAGACATGGTTTACCTGAAATGCTCGGTAGCTTTGATTGCATGTGTGTTAGGTGGGATATGTGTCCTACGGCTTGGAGAGGTCAGTTTCACCGTGGTGATCACCCTGACCCTACTATCATACTTGAGGCGATAACCTCGATGATCTTCGATTCTAGCATGCTTTTTTTGGTGTTGCTAGGTCTAATGACGACCTCAATGTTATCGATCAATCTCCTTTGTTCGACAACCTTATCGACGACATCGAACCCTCTTAATCTTTTTATACAAATGGAGAACATTTCAAATACGGGTATTACCTAGTTGATGCAAATTACAACGAATGAACGAAACTAGTTCAAGCTTTTATGTCTCCACTTGAAGACAAACGAAAGTACTTCACAAAGAAGCAAAATCCAACAAGAAAAAACATTGAAAGAGCATTTGGAGTTCTAAGAAACGCTTTCATTTGATCGCATACCTGGTACGATTTTGGACAAGGGTTAAGGAGGCATTCTCCCACTACAATCGACAATCACTGATCAACAAAGACTAAAAAACATAGCAATAATCAAGTATCGTCAAATACAGGAAAACCTTCATCATGAATTGGTCGAGCATTTATGGCTAGACAACCCAATGAACTCGTATTGGACTAGTATTTGTATTGTTTTTTAAAAAAGTTATGTAATGTTATTATTTATATTAATGTAATATTTGGTTTTTAATATTCATGTATTTAGATGGTTTTAAAAAAAATAAAAATAAATAAATAAATTAATTCGTTAGAGCCTCTGATCACCTAAACCATAATAGGATCAGATTACTTAATTAGAGGTTTTATCAATATACAATCAGCATTCAGTAAGCGTCACATAAAACAACATTGTAGGACCATTAAAAGGTGATCAATGCAACAGTTTCACAAGGTGGAGAGATTTGGAACACTTAGCGAATCAAATAGGAAACCGGTTAGGATGAAACAATGAATACAAGTAACAAGAATAATAAACAAGAACACATACATATGGTTTTCAAGAATAATATATATTGCTCTCAAATTCTTACAAGTGTTACAAAGCTTACATTAGAATACAAGTACTTGAGACACTTTATACTACATCCTACAGCCGACCATATTTTGAAGGCCAGCTAGAAACACTAATCTAGATAACAAAATTAATGTAGAGTCAAAAGGCAGATTGTCTTTTGACTAGTGACTATGACATGTCATAGCTCACATTCTAATATATTACAAAAATGATAAAAGTATAAAGTTGGAAAGTTATAGACAAAATACCTTAATCTACAGTTGACAAAAGCATGAACTTTTCACCAACTCATATAAGTTTGTGAGTCTTCAGAAGTGGCAGCGGAAAGTTGTTCAGCTTTTGTCAAAAGGTGATTCAGAAAAAATATGTATTCTTTGTCTTCGGAAGAAATCAGTCTCTGGCTTCGAAAGAGTTTGTCTTTGAAACTTCGGAAACTTTATCTTTGGTTTCGGAAGATATGGTCTTTTGGATTCGGAAGATTTAATACTTAGCATAATTTATCGAGTTATCTCAAATCTTTCAAAATAACTTACTTGTATTTGTTATAAACATTAAAAAATCACATGAGAATAGTATTCGTACAACAACACACAAGCTTAAAATAATCTACGACGTCGTCTAATCATCTAAACAAATAATACAAAAATAAATATATTATATTATTTGTTCCCGCGTCGATTCCTTCCCCATCACCAACTTCAACTTTCCTGTTCTATTCCTTCCTTCCATTCCATTATTCAATCAATTAACGACTCCGTCAACTCCACTACTTTTCCCCTAATACATCATCCCTCATCTAACACTCCAATTCTCCCATCATCACCATCACCATCTCCATCTCCATCACCATCACCTGCAACTCATCCTCCATCAACAATGCTCTGGTTCCTCCCCCTTCTCTTCACCCTCACCCTCACCCTCACCCCCCTTCTTTCCCTCTCACAACCACCACCACCACCACCACCACCCAGAGCCCTCCTCATCGACTGCGGTGCCACCACCACTTCTCTAATCAACGGTCGCCAATGGCTTCCAGACAACACCTTCATCTCCACAGGCACTCCCAAAAACCTCACGCAAAACAACCTCATTATTCCCACCCTCTCCACCCTCCGATCATTCCCCCTCATCCCCCGGAGAAAGTTCTGCTACACCGTGCCCGTCTATCGCACCGCCAGATACCTCGTCCGTACGACGTATTACTACGGTGGAGTCAACGATGGGGCTTCGGATTCTCGTTCTCCGCCTGTGTTTGATCAGATCGTTGACGGCACCTTGTGGAGCGTGGTCAACACGACTGAGGATTATGCGAATGGATCCGCCTCGTATTACGAGGGGGTGTTTGCTGCTGTAGGGAAGTCGATGAGCGTGTGTTTGGCGTCGAATTCGTATACGGAGTCGGATCCGTTTATCTCTGCTCTGGAGTTCGTGTTGTTGGCTGATTCCTTGTATAATTCGACGGATTTTGGTAATTCGAGTCTTCGGTTGGTTGCTAGGCATAGCTTTGGCTACAATGGATCGATTATTAGGTATGTTAGAGATGCTAAGGAGCTGTTTTGTAGCTTCTTAATGATCATGATCATTATGAGGTTATCTGTTAATAGTTTATAGCATCTTAATCAATGGTTAAGAGTTAACCTGATGTTGTATGGTTAAAAGGTAATTTAGTGTTGTATGGTTAAGAGGTACTATTAAGATTTAACCTGTTAACCATTTAAAAACAATAAATCATTAAGAGGTTAAGAGGCTACCAAGCAGCCTCTAATTGTAGGACTGTAGGCGTATGGTTGATTATTGGTTTGTTAATAGATGTTGTTGGATTACAGTTATCCTGATGATGGATATGATCGTTATTGGGAGCCGTATGGTGCGAACAATCCTACAGCCTCGCGAGGGGAGAATGTGTCCATTGGTGGATTCTGGAACCTTCCTCCGTTGAAGGTGTTTCAGACAAAGCTGGCGGTTGACAGACTGCGGCCGTTGGAGATTCAGTGGCCTCTTGAGCCTGTCAAGAACTCAGTTTACTACATTGCTTTATACTTTGCAGAAGACAGTGGGACGTCGTCAAGATCATTGAACATTGAGATTAATAATGTTACATTTTATAGTGATTTGAGGGTTCCTCAATCTGGTGTTGTTTTGTTTGCCAACCGGTGGCCGCTTGCAGGCCCTACGAATATCGTACTAACTCCTGCTAATGGGTCAACTCTCGGGCCTTTGATTAATGGTGGAGAACTGTTTGAGGTGATTCCTGTTGGTGGAACGACTCATACAAGAGATGGTTTGATTCAAAACTTTGGTTGATGATACCATACTTTTGATGACATGTTTTCGGTTCATAATTTTGACATGTTTGTGTGAATTTTGATGTTTTGTAGTGATTGGTTTGCATGGTTTGAAGAACAGTTTTCAGAACCCCCCATTTGATTGGAATGGTGATCCTTGTTTGCCAAAAGAAAACTCATGGACTGGAGTTACATGCTCCTTTGGATCTAATATTCGCGTGATTGGATTGTGAGTTGAGAGTGTAATAATCATATGAGTCATATGACAATCACAGTTTGTTATGTGTGATCTTGATTAATTTGTGTTTTCTTTGCAGAAACCTTACAAGCATGGGCCTTTCGGGATCTTTGTCGCCCAACATTGCGAATTTGACTGCATTGAATGACATGTATGACACTTATTGCCGCTTGCTTATATAAAACTGTAAATAATATGCAAAGTGTTTAAATTCTATAGAATTAGAACTTTTATTGAGTGCTTGGTGGACTTGACAGATGGCTTGGGAACAATAGCTTGTCTGGATCTATTCCTGATCTCAGTAAATTAAGGATGTTGAAGACTGTGTAAGCTCTTCATTTTGTCACTCAACTTCTTCTTTTCAATGTTAATTTTTTAGTTTCAACTACAGAAGAAGATGGCACAATTAATGGATCTATGCTTTGTTTATTCATAAATGTCAGATCATCAAAATGGATAATATAAAGAGTAGCCATCAAGTATCTTTTGATATATGATTGTCTTTTTGGGTAGCAAATGAAAAAAAAGAGTTTTAAAAGAAAAACTAATTGGGTTGGAAGTAATTTTTTTTTTTTTTTTTTTTTTGGGAGGAGGGGTAAGAAGTTAAAAGACAATGGAGCCCAGATACTGAATGTATTTGATGGCACCAATGAGTTTCTCTCACCTCTTTGTCTATCTGTCTTCTTAAACAGACATTTGGAGGACAATCATTTTAGTGGACCATTTCCATCATCTTTGGCAAGTATTGATGGACTGCAGGAACTGTAAGTTCTAATCTGATAGTACTAGTAGTATTATACAGATGAAGTAAATGCTACAAAAAATTGCTTCTTGTTGTGGATCAAATGACCAATCTGTTATCTGATGTGCAATGTGTTTTACTAACTTAACTCGTTAGCAACCATTAATAATGTAATTAGCAGAGGTGGCCATTTCTATTACTTATTTGGAAAGGATACGAGTCAAACATGTCAAATGAGTTGCAAGCTGTCAAATAGGTAGTTTCAATATATAAAAACTACATGGCAAACCACTCTTATAACAATATATTAGTTTTATAATCACATTTAAAACATTAGGTTATACCACCCACAGTATTGAAAAATATGGTTGATTTGGTCTCATTTACACTACATTTCTTTAAAGGAACCCATAAATTAAGGGTTAGATAAAGTTCAGGATTTTAATATCATTTATTTATTTTTGAAATACATTTAAATTTTATTTAGAATGATACTGAAAATTTGAGTGTTGTAGTACATAGGCAAAAGTGCTACATGGACTAGACTAGTTGTTGTACCAACGGGCCATAAGAAAAGATGAAAATGCATTAATTGATTTAACAGACAAGTACCCTTTTCCCATGTTCCATATATCCTTAGGTGACCCCTCTATTTGAGTTGGCTAGCCTATAGTTAGTTACGTTTTTAATATTTTGTCGTTTTAGATTCCTGCAAAACAACAATTTGACTGGTCAAGTTCCAAGCAGCCTCAGATCAAAACTCGGATCAAACCTAAGGTAATCTTTCATCCATGTTAAATTACCTTAAATCGTCGTATCTTAAGGTAATCGTCATTTGGCTTACCTCGTTTTTAATCTGATATGGCTCCTTCTTCTTCTTCTTGTTGATGTTCAGGGTTGTTCCTGGTAATTCACTCCTGGACCCACAAAATCCTTGAGCTTGTATACAAGAATTTTCACCAAACCACAAAGTGGTGCCATTCAAGTTTTTTGATTTTATTCTTTTCCGTTACAACCTCCTAGATTAGTTAAATGTTTATGTAACTAAATTTGAGTGAAGAAAAATTGTTTGTATTTAGTCCGGTTAAAGTATGCATTCCTATTTGCCATTCCAAAAAGAAAAATAAGCATTCAAGAAATTTCTAATAACTTGATAATAAAAAAAATAATAATAATCAAATAGCCTAAATATTTTTATGAGAGCGTCTTCAACACAGAAGTCCGCGGTTGACGTGGATCCAAGGTGGCAAAAGGCAGGCGACGGACAACACAGGTTTTCGTAGTAAAGTTTCCACAAACAATCTCCATGGACAATCCAACATCGTCCATATTCTAAAGATCCAAATCATACACCTAAATCTATATACGGTTTTAGGCTAAACCACATAGATTTCTATAATAACTTAACTTAAAATCTAATAAACCATGTCAACAAAAATCACATTATAACACTAAAATAGCAGATCTTATTAAGAACAAAATAAAATCAACCATTTACATAAACCACTGAAACCGAAAGTAGATTAACCAATCAAAAACACAAAAACCAATGTAGACATAACTGATTACACTACCTAAAAGAAAAACAAAACTCACCTCACCTCTCTAGCATTGCTTTCCTACCGGAATACAGAGGCGGCAGAGAGTTACTCCGTACACCCTGACTACACACCGGCAGATTCACCATCGGCCTGAGCTTTATTCCCGCAGATCTCGTCCTCTCCAGGCCCTTCTTCACCTTCCTCACACACTTGTCCTTCTTACTCGAATCATCATCAGCCGAAGACGACGAAGACGACGACGAAGAAGTCGAAGACGACGTCGACAACGTCGAAGCCCGATGTTTCTTCAACCGCAGCAACTCCTTCCACAACACCGTACACTTCGGGGGCCTGGGCGAAGGATCCTCGTCAATAAACCAACTCATTGTGTTTGCATTTAAATTAGAATTTGTATTCCTCTCTACTTTCAACTCTTCTCTTGTGGCGATCTCGCTGACTTGTTCAGCCTTGAGGCTGATCTTCGCGAGCTTCTCGGAGCATTGCTTCTGCCAGAAGGGCAGCAGCTTGCCTTCGAAGAACAGCTCGTCCGCGGTCAGCATCGTCGATGGAGGAGCCAAATTGGTCGACAAAAACTCAAAGTCAGCGGCTTTGTCTCCGTCTTTGTCGTGAGGGTTGATGCAGATGAAGTCTGCATCGTCGAGGAGATCGGAGGAGAAGGAGATCCGGGGCCGGAGGTCGGGTCAACTGGTTTTCCGGTTGCCGGAGGAGATTCCGGCGACACCATTGGTTTGTTTTGGTGCGGGAACGTGAGGGTGTTGAGGTTGCGGTGGTGGTGGTGTGTGTGTGTGTGTGTGGGGGGGGGGGGGGGTATATATATATTTTGTTGGGGGAACGTGAGGATGACAGATGCTTTAGTGGGGTGATTGGCTGTAAGTTTGTAAATAATTGGACGGTGATAATATTAAAACCGGGTGGTCTGGTGAAGATGAAACAGGTGAGCCATGTGCCATGATACTATTCAAAATTTTCAAGTTTTTTTAACAGCATGGTAATCTGTTTTTCAGTTTTTTTTTATTTAACAGGGCTAATCTGTTGTTGATGTTATACTATGTTTTGTATTGCGTGATTAGAACCTTCATGATATAAAGATGAGGGATCGAGGGTGTTGAGTTTGTAGCAATTTTGATTTTTGATACTAACTCTTTTAATTTTTTTTATAAAGTCTAGTGATATTTTGAACTTTTTACACCTAACTAAGAGTTGCTTATGTAAATTCTGAAGGTTATTTCGTCATCTAGGCGCTATCAGAGGCGTCTCAACGTTTTTGGAGGCCTAAAGCAAAAATAAAATTGGAGGTCTTTTTAAACTTTATCGTCAAAAATATCATCTTTTATCATTGTTTGGTAGTTTATTTTTTGGTACTTAGGTTATTCATTGTTTGGTTAAAATAAAATTAGAGGTTTTTTTAAACTTTATCTTTAAAAATATCATCTTTTATCATTGTTCGGTTGTTTATTTTCGGTACTTAGGTTGTTCATTGTTTGGTTTGTTTCTTCATCACTCATTAGTTGATTTTGGGTCATCATTAGGATTTTTTAAGAATAATTTGATTGCTGATTAGAATCATTTTGAGCATCATTTTGATTGTTCATTAGGATTATTGTATAAATATTCATGCTCTCTAATTCGTTTTGAGATGTTCGATCAAAATATCAAATCTAAAATACAAAAACAATTCCTAAATCAAATATTCAACATAAAATCAAATTTAGTTGATTAAAACAAATGCCTAAATCAAATACAAAACTAAAACAAATTCCTATATCAAATATTCAAAGAAATTCCTAATTACTACATTAAATATCCAAAAGTCAATCAGAGAAGTAAACTAAAACCAAAACAAGTAAATCAAATATCCAAACAAAGCAGTCAAATAAAGTGAATTAGAGAACGTCAAAACACAAACCATAGCCCTTAGTACCTTACTCGCGAAGATGCAGTCAATTGGAGAAGCAGCTAGAAGGCCCTAGTACCTTAATCACGTATACAGTGATGGCATCGGAGTTCTAAGTTCGCAAATCACAAGGTGTCTGGGTGGGTTCACGAGGTGGTTGTTTTGGTTGTCTCTTCGCAACAAATCGCATCAAATCACAAGCTATGTTCGCAACAATTAGCAATCTGCAGCATGTGAATGATGAAATCGTAGCCTCGTAGGGTTCTTAACCATTTGGTTCCCCCCACTAATTGGGAATCAATGTGATGAACTTGCAGGGTAACACCAATTTAAGTTTTTGGGCTTTAACTTGAGAGTGGGCTATATAATAAAACTAGTTTTTGGTGGCCTGTTAGAAAAGTTGGGCCTAAAGCCCTAGCTTATTTTTTTAAGTTAATTTTTTTAAGTTATTGGGCCGCCCCTAGGCGCTGCTTATATGATTTACTTCAAACAATAATTAAGTATAAAATTATTTTATAGTGATACCCACCAAACCCATTATTTCTTTCTTCTTTAGCCCTTTCTCTCTTCTACCATCTCCTATGACCACCACCATATCTTTCACTGACCTCTTGCTTCCGACCATCATATCAGGCACCACACCTGCAACTCCTAATCTACCATATATGCAACTTCGATCTACAACACCACCATCTCCAGACACACCCACCATCACCATCTACGGTACGCCAAAACCACTTGAAACTAATAACACCCAACACTCATTTAATATATATCTCCCGCCATCATTTATCATTCGTGTATAGGGAGAGATCAAATGAAAATTACTTTACAACTAAAAACTATAAATACACTCTCACCCAATCAATTTTTAATTTGTTTTCAATATATATTTTTAACTAAAATGTTAATTAAGTATTTGACACCCTTAGATATGGTAATTATCTATAATTTGAAAATCCTTGATTCTCCGTATTATTCAAATATAGTTCTCTCTATATTTATCTCTATAATATCAACCGGATCATTAAATCTAGCCAACTGTGAATTCGACGGAGTGACATATATGTAACTGTAAGATTATACTTGAAAGACTGATGCAACCAAAGAAACCAAGGCAACCAAGGAGCTTCCAGCTTGCATGCACATTGTGCAGAGTAGAAGTTACTTTGAAAGTTTTACACTTCTCACAGCAAATTATTCTAAGTGTAAAATCTTTCGAAGCCAAAGACCAAATCTTACGAAGCCAAAGATGAAGTCTTCCGAAGCTTCGCTTCAAAGACAAAGTCTTCCGAAGCTTCGCTTTGAAGCCAAAGTCTTCCGAAGCCAATGAAGTGAAGACTGATTTCTTTCGAAGACAGAGAGGACATGCTTTCTCTGATCTACTTTTGCATAAAGCTGACCAACTTTCCGCTGCAACTCTGAAGACTCACTAACTTGCATGAGTTGGTGAAAAGGTCCATGCTTTTGTAACTGTGGATTATGGTTTAGAGTCTGTAACTTTCTACTTTGTACCTTTTATCCTTTTTATAATATATTAGGATGTGAGCTATGGCATGTCATAGTCACTAGTCAAAAGACAATCTGCCTTTTGACTTTACATTGATCTTGTTGTCTAGATTAGTGTTTCCTGCTAGCTTTCACAGTATGGCTGGTTGTAGGATGTAGTATAAAGTATCTCAGGTTCTTGTATTTCTTTTGATGCTTTGTAACATTTGTAAAAGAACTTGAGAGCAATATACGGCATTCTTGAAAACCATACTTATCTTGTCCTTGTTCTTAGTTCTGTTTCATTATTTACTTGTGTTCTTAGTATCATTCATATAAACCCGGTTCCCTATTTGATCTATTAAGTAATCTAACACTCTCCTCACTGTGAGACTGATTGTATTGACCATCCCTTAACCGGTCCTGTAATTGGTATCAGAGCATTTTAGGCTCTTGATTGTTAGATCTCACCATCTTAAATCCCTTCAGTTTCACAAAACACTTAACAACTCAAATGGCAGCTATTACAAAGGCTGATATGGAAACCGGTACCATGACAAAGTCTTCACTAATCACTCCTGATGATTTTGATACTTGGTGCCAAAGAATGGAAGGCTTCATCAAGTCTCAAGACTCAAGGATGTGGGGATCTGTTGTCTCTGGACCTCATGTACCATCCACCTCTTCAGCTGCTGATGGTATGATACCAAAGAAAGTGGCTGACTATTTTGAAGAAGACTGGAAAAAGATAGATATAGATCAGAAAGCCATGACTGCTTTCCAAACTGCTATTCCAAACTTCATCTACAGAGGCTTCAAGAAGTGCAAGACTGCTAAACAACTATAGGATGCACTGAAGCTGATGTATAAGGGGTCCACTGAGGCAAAAGAGAACAAGAAGGACCTCTTGAAGCAGCAGTTTGCGAACTTCACCTTCAAAACAGGTGAAACCATGACTCAAACAATACTTCAGGTATGTTGAGATTGTGGACACTTTAATAGATGTTGGAGTAACTCTTGAGAACAGGGACATTATGAGGAAGTTCATGTCCTCTCTTCTCAAACAATGGACACACTATTGTGTGGTCATCAAAAGGATTGAGAACCTCATGACCTTACTCTCACTGAGTTATATGGTATCCTTAGTGGCTACTAAATGGAGATGAAGATGCAAAATCCATCTGGTAACTCCAACAATTAGCAGAGTTCAGCCCTGCATGTGGCTGAAAGGGATTGCAGAGAACCACAACATCATCTCATCTGCTACCCTGACAACTCACAAAAGGGTCCTTTCATCACCTTCCAAGAGACACCAAGAGAGAGCTATATCCAAGGAAGCCCATTCCAAGAGACAAGCTCTTCACAAGCCTTTGTGTCTATTGATGAAAGCACAGACAACCTTCTCTTTACCCTTGAAGACCTGGACTGTATCCATCTAGAAGATCTGGAGTATATGGAAATAGTCCAGCAGATGGCTCTTCTTACTCACAGAGCCAAAAAGTTTTACAAGAGGACAGGGAGGAAGTTTCCTAGCAATGCAACCAGTGAAAAGTTTGGGCTGGACAAAAGCAAAGTAAAGTGTTACAACTGTAACCAAATGGGACACTTTGCTAGAGAGTGCAATGCACCAAAGACAAATGGTGGCCAAGCATAAACCAAACCAAACTACACTGATGGAGCTCCCCAGAATGAGAAGCCCAAGCAGCAAGCTGCAGTTGCGGTTGAAGAAGGAGGCTTTGACTGGAGTTTTCAGGTTGAGGATGTATCTCTAAACCAAGCACTGATGGCAGATCATGAAAAAGCCAAGGTATTGGAACATCTTTGTACACCTGAATGTATTGCTAAATTTAATAGATATAGGTCCTATAACTTAGAGATGAGGTCTGATCTTGAGTCCTTAAACATTTTAAAAGCTGATTTCAAAAGAGCTGAAAATGATTACAAAATTAAAATAGAAGTTCTAGAGAAAAAAATTTCAACTCTTAAGCATGAACATATCAACTACAGGACTCAGATAAAAGATCTTATTATTAAGTTAACTGAATGCTAGGCTAAGCTTGTGATCAGCAAAGCCAGGGTAGAAAAATGTGTTCTTGAAGAAGAGACCTTCAAGAACATGATATCCTCATCTCTGCATGCAAAAGTTAGTTATCAGAATAAGCAGGGACTGGGATATACTGAGATAGCTCCTCCACACACTCTATTGTCTGTAAGATCTCCAAGGTGTGAAACTTATGAAGATGAGCTTCCCCCTTATAGACCCCATTGATGAAGAGGATGAAGAGGAGATAGTGAAGGATGATTTTGAGAAGAGTGAAGAAGATCATCTTAAGAAGGGACACTATTCTCCTAAGGAGAGAAAAGAATCTGGAATGATCAAGCCTAAAAGGAAGAACTTGATCAGAAAAACCAAGAGGAAATCAAAGAAGACTTAAGAGATCAAGGCCACTTTCAACTCTAAGCAAAAACAAGTGTTTATCTCTGCAGGATTTGAAGTGGTGAAGATTGAAGACTAACTATGAACTTTAGTACCATAAGTTCTAGTTCATATCCTACTCATTTCAGCAAAGAGAAGAAGGCTGATCAGTTGTGTACCACTGCTACACAGCCTGAACCATCCAGTCCCAAAATCAAGCCAAACCCTAAGAAGCTTGCTGCATCATCTGTAAAGATGAAGATGGAGGTGGAAAGTGATCAAGTTTAGCCTTTCACTCAGAAGAAGGTCTCAGAAGGAAGCAAATGGATTGCATCATGTATGGTAGTACTTCTCATCTTGCTAAGGATTGCATCTACAATCCTAAAAGTATTGTCCATATGATCAAAAAGAAAACTTCTGAGAAAAAGAAAGAAAAGCTAGCTTCGGAAGGAAAACCTTTTCCTTTCGGAAGCTCCAAGGTAAAGAAGAAGACAAGTGAAAACTTGCCTTCGGAAGAAAAGTTGGTCTATGAAGAAAGGAATGCTTCTGAAGTACTGAAGCCTGCTGCAGTGAAAGCAAGATCTTCCGAAGGTCCAGTCTCCAAAACTTCCGAAGTTGTCAAAACTTTCGAAGTATTGAAGGTCAAGTCTAATCTTCCAAAGATGGTGTGGAAGATGAAGGAAGACCAAGTGACTGAAAGTTCTTCATCTATAACAGCTGATGATCCTTAAAACTTGAACATAGGATCAATTACTGTTACATTATCTTCAAATCACTTTGATAAGCCCAAGACCAATGAGGCTTGGGTTTCCAAATGTAACTAAACACTTCTTTCTTGTGCAGGAACAGCTAAAGACCAAGAGAAAAGTATGGATCATTGATAGTGGTTGTTCCAGGCACATGACAGGCAATGGTTCTCTACTTCAAAATTTTGAGAAAATTAATGGAGGGCTAGTTGCTTTTGGATGAGATGTTGGAGGTTATATTACTGGAAGGGGCATGGTCACAAATGGTAAGCTCAGCATTGAAAATATAAACTTTGTCAAAGAGCTTAGGTACAATCTACTGAGTGTATCTCAATTTTGTGATCAGAGACACAACATGCTCTTCACTGAGAATGAGTGCATTGTTCTCAAGCCCGGGTTGGTCATTCCTCAAGAGCATATCCTGCTCAGAGCCCCCAGGAAAGGGAACATGTACAACTCAGGAGAAGTTTCTTGCTTTCTATCTAAAGCAAATAGTGATGAGTCTTTCCACTAGCATAAAAGAATGTGCCATGTAAACTTTAAAAACATGATAAATTAATTAAGAATGATTTGATAATTGGAATACCAAAGAAAGAGTTTACAAATGCACTATCTTTGGATCAACTAATCTAAAGCTCTGCAAAGACTTTGAGAGGCTGATGAAGAATAGATTTGAAATAAGTGCCATGGGGGAACTCAATTTCTTTCTAGTAATTCAAGTGAAGCAAGTTGAAAATGGCATCTTCATAAGTCAGTCAAAGTATGTACAAGACATCCTTACTAGATTCAACATGACTGATTGCAAGGTTGCAAAGACTCCCATAGCCAGAAACCACTCCCTTGGACCTGATATTGAGGGGGAGTATGTGGATGAACATCTTTATAGGGCTATGATTAGGTCTCTTTTGTACCTCACAGCCAGCAGGCCTGATATCATGTTTGCCACATGCATCTGTACAAGATATCAAGCCAACCCCAAGATGTCACACCTGGTTGCTGTCAAGAGAATTCTTAGATATCTCAAAGGTGCTCCTAAGCTTGGCCTTTGGTATCCAAAGAATTCTGACGTCAATTTGTATGCATATACAGACAGTGATGATGGTGGCTGCAACATGACTCAAAGTCTACATCTGGGGGGTGTCAATTCCTTGGTGGAAGGATTGTCTCATGGCAATGCAAGAAACAATCCTGTGTGTCTGCATCAACTGCTTAAGCTGAATACATTATTGCTGCAAGCTGTTGTGCTCAAGTGCTTTGGATTCATAATCAGATGCTGGACTATGGATTTAACTTCGAAGAGACTCCTATCCACTTAGACAACAACAGTGTTATCTCTATTACAGAGAATCCTGTGCAGCACTTAAGGACAAAACACATCAACATCAGGTATCATTTGATTCGAGATAATTTTGAAAAAGGATTAATCAAACTAGTTAAAGTTAACACAAATGAATAATATGCTGATCTGTTCACTAAAGCTTTTGATGAACAAAGATTCAAATATCTTGTATCAACTATTGAGATGATTAACTTTGAGTAGATTTTTGTTAAACCTAAATCAATTCTATTTCTAAAACCTGTGTGTCCTAAGTTGTCTATTTTATCATCTTCATAAGCCCAGTTTCTTTCGGAAGAAAATTTTTCAAAAGATATTCCTTAGATTTTTGAAAATTTTAAACATATTTTCTTTCAGAAGATATCAGGTTGTCTTCGGACGAACACTATGTCTTCAAATCAAGAAATTTACCTTTGGAAGAAATTCTAATATATCTTTCGAAGCATAAATATGCTTCTAAGTACTTACATGTATTTGAAAGACAATTTTCTTCCGAAAACAATTAAGTCTCGGAAGATTTATTCTCTTAAGAATAAAACTTCCAAGTCCTGATTTCTTCCAAAACCAAACATGTCTCGAAAGCAAAATTCTCTAAGTATTTTCCTTCCGAAGCAAAATTTTCATAAATCTTACGAATATCTTCCGAAGCCAAATTGGCTTTGGAAGCTTTTCATCACTCTAGCATCCATAAACTCACATCTAAGGCTGGATGATATCGAAGGTGATTTGTCCTTCCCCAAGTCTGTTGTTAACCATACCTTTGGTCAGATAGGCTATGAAAGGGATTTCTCTATCAAGACCTTCAGGAAAGGAAAGGTTTCCTCTCAATGGAAATACCTCCTCCATGTCATCATTCACAATCTATCTAACAAGCATGGAGGATGGGACCAAGTTCCAGAGGACCTTTCCTACATAGTTCATGGGATGGTTTAAGGAGTCAAGTTTAGGTATTCACATTTTGTGTACATTAATTTACTTGCAAACTTGGACTCCTTAGAATATTACATGTTTCCTAGATATGTCCAGCACATTCTCAACTGTGAACTAGGCTCACAGTTGAGGGGAACAGGTAATGTTCTAAAATTGGGAGAGATGAAGCCAGGCATCTTCAAGACTATAAGAAAGCCAACTATTAGCTTCTCAGGGGTAGAAACACCCTTGTCCCAAAAATATTAGAGCTCATTGCTCAAGGTGACAACCTAGCAGCACCAGCTAGTGTTGAACCCACACCTTCTACTACTCAACCCCCTATACAGCCACAAATAACCATCACCTACCAAAGAAAATCCAATCAAACCCCTGTGCATGCTACTCAGTTTGTGCAGGCCCTTATATTACCACCCACATAAGAGGAAGTGGACACTGGAGCTCCCACTTCTCTTGAGGAGCAAACCACTCCCATCTTACAAATGATCAGTGCTGAGGTTCCTCATGCTCATCCTGATAAGCTCACAACCCCCCAAGCCTTAAGCCTTCACTCAGAATCTCAACACTCAAGTGAACAACCTTTAGGGGACAGTTACCATCCCCAGTTTCTTGATCTAAACCAACCCATTCCAAACCTAGAATTCTATGATGATGAGGACATAGGATTCAGTGAGTATCATGAGTCTCTCTTCTCCTCCCCTGCTCAAGGAGAGATGAGTGCTCCTGTTTCTCCCATGTATAGCCCACATCATCCACCTACTACTGAGGTAGATCTTCTTGAACCTGTTTAGGAGGTCCATATGGAAGAGGCTCTCACTTCAACAAGTGATTACATCATTAAGACCTCGACCTTGGCAACCCAGCCCATTAACACTTCACTTGAAGCTATCATGGTGCAAGGGAAATCCAGCGTCCAAGAACAAAGTGCTGGTGATGAGGAAGGAAGAAGACTTAGGTCCTATTCTCTCATCCCCCGTGATTCTTCTGATGAAGATGAGGGGAATACGAGACTAAAGGTGCAAAAGCTGACACAAACATGCACCTATTTAGTCTCCAAGGTTAGTCACTTGGAATATCAGGTGACTACCTTACTAAAAAGGGTTAATGATCAGCAACTTGAGATTTTTGATCTCAAGGAACAACTAGCTGGGAGACCTTTAAGGAGGACTCAACTAGGAACACAAGAACCTATGGATGTGACAGACCTAACCCCTAGCTCACCTATGCAAGTGGGTGATGCTACCAAAAAGGGGGAGAAAGTCCAAGCAATCACAGAACCTGGGAGTTCTTCACAAAGTATGGACATTGAGGATTCACCAACTTCACTTGCAATTGTCCATACTCAGTAACCTCCTCAAGTCCATATTGATGTGGACTCACTCATTCAAAGTCTGTTTGAGGAAGGTATTCCAAGAGCTATGTCTACCCTACCCCATAATGCTGAGAATGAAATACTTGGATGGAGGTATAATGCTGACAGGAGAGCTCTGATTTTGCATAGACTTTAGGGGCAGCAAAAGGTTTTCAATTTTTAGACCCTAAAGTTCTATGATAGTCTTCCTCTAGTCCACATGCCACTTGCCAATCCTAGTCAAAACAGGCAAGCTGGCAGACTGCCCGGGAGGATTCAAGACAGGATTGTTGAAGAGTTCAGACAAAGAAGAAGACAAAGGCTAACAGGCAATGTCATTAGTCAACTATGAACCTTGTTACAAGAACTGCTTCAACATCATCAACCCTCAGTAAGGCACCAGCTGGTGAAGGTGTTTCATAACATCTCTCTGGCCAGAGCTTGATTGCTGAACCAAGCAATGAAGGCCAAAACTCTCTCCACCATAAGTCACCAAGGCCTGTGCATGACAAAGGGAAGATAAAGATGACCTCTGAGGAGATCGAGGAGGAAGAGAGAGAGAGGAAGAGGAAGCTAAGGGGAAAGAGTTCAAGAAGGTCTCCAGGGTTTATGGAAGTTGCTATTAGGGCTGGCCCCAGGCCAAACACTCAGGATGATGAGTTGAGGGTAGCCAGATTAGACTACCTGGGGACCAGGAACTACAACATAGATGAAATCATCTCTCTTCCCTTAGAGCAACTAAATGAACTGGCAGACACAGAGCTGTTAAAGGAGAGGAAGGAGGCAAGGATGCAGAATTGTTCCTAAAAATCAAGGAAGAAAGGAGACAGAAAAGGCTCTACAAGCATGCTCCTATCATCTCCCCTGTTCAGGAAAGTCCTGAGAAAGAGGCTGTGGTAACTAAACAACCTCAGGTAGACAAGGAAGCTGATAGACAAAACATGATTAGCTACCTGAGTACCACAGGTCTCTATCAGGCATCTGCACTTCTTCCCTTATCATGTGAATATGTTGAATTCGAGTATCTTAAGCAGCTAAAGCAACAAGTTATCAAAGAACGAAAGGCTGTTAAGAGAAAAATGAAGAAAGAAGCTACAAAGTCAAGAGCCATCATCCAAAAGAGTCAAAAGAAGTCTGCTGATAGGGAGAGGATGATAAGCTTCTTGAAGCTGTACGGATTCTCTGGAAGGAGGCTTGGTCCAATGTCTCTATCCACTATGGATGAGCATATTAGAGTGATCAAGCAGAAGATTAAAAAGGGAGAGCTTGTTGACTTGCATTCTCCACCAAGTCAAGCTCAATCTAAAGTTAAGGTAAAGGTTGAACCCACTAAGACAACACAACCTGAGCCTAGAGCTGCATCTCAGCCAACTTCATCTTCTAATCCATAGCAGGGTCCAAATCCCTCTACTTCTGACCTTGTGAGGGAAGAGATCCCAACTGAGAAAGACACAACAGGTCAACCTGGTGCTGAAGGCTAGTCTTTTCAGTTAAAGACTTCAAAGAGAAGGAAAAGGATGGCCAGGAAGAGTGTTTCTAAGAAGAAGTCAAAGGCATCCACCTCTACACCTCAGGATAAGTCAGAGCATACTGAGGTAGTGCAAGAAGAGGCTGCTCAACCAACTCCAACTCAAGTAGAGCCTCTTGCAAATGGAAGAGCCATCCTGTCCTGGACTTTTGCTACTAATCCAGAAAGGCGGTATGTCATCAGAGATCAAGGAGGTCAAGATGTCTATTTCTAGAAAGACATGCTTGATCTTCCTCTGCATGATCTCCGTGACATGAGAAGGTATTATGAGAGTCCGAGGGATCCTGATCAGATGATGAAGAAAGGAATGATATTGATCCTGATGAGGACTGTCAATATATAAGTATACTTCTCTGTTTTGATAGCATCAGCCTAGGGGAGTTTGTAAGGTTATACTTGAAAGGCTGATGCAACCAAACAAACCAAGGCAACCAAGGAGCTTCCAGCTTGTATGCACATTGTGTAGAGTAGAAGTTACTTTGGAAGTTTTACACTTCTCACAACAAATTATTCTAAGTGCAAAATCTTTCGAAGCCAAAGATCAAATCTTCCGAAGCCAAAGATGAAGTCTTTCGAAGCTTCAAAGACAAAGTCTTCCGAAGCCAATGAAGTGAAGACTGATTTCTTCCAAAAACAGAGAGGACATGCTTTCTTTGATCTACTTTTGCATAAAGCTGACCAACTTTCCGCTGCAACTCTGAAGACTCACCAACTTGCATGAGTTGGTGAAAAGGTCCATGCTTTTGTAACTGTAGATTATGGTTTAGAGTCTGTAACTTTCTACTTTGTACCTTTTATTCTTTTTGTAATATATTAGCTATGGCATGTTATAGTCACTAGTCAAAAGGCAATCTTCCTTTTGACTTTACATTGATCTTGTTGTCTAGATTAGTGTTTCCAGCTGGCCTTCAAAGTATGGTCGGCTGTAGGATGTAGTATAAAGTATCTCATGTTCTTGTATTTTTTTTGATGCTTTATAACACTTGTAAAAGAACTTGAGAGCAATATACAACATTCTTGAAAACCATACTTATCTTGTTCTTGTTCTTAGTTATGTTTCATTGTTTACTTGTGTTCTTAGTATTATTCATATAAACATGGTTCCCTATTTGATCTGTTAAGTGTTATAACACTCTCCTCATTGTGAGACTGATTGTATTGATCATCCCTTAACCGGTCCTGCAGTAACCATGCGAGGTACATATATATAAGCGTGACGAACACAACAAACACGAAAACATTAGGAACGAGACGAACACAAAAACACTATTGTTACGTATAGGTAATACTATTACGTATATGTCCTTTGTTGTTCCAATGATTATTTAATTTCACTATACACATGAGAAATTTTATAATTTAAACATATGTAATTCTACTTGTTACATATACGTAGCATAGATATAAATATGTCTTCTTATTAATATACATATTTACAAAAAAATTAGTGGTTTTGGTTGTTACATATATAAACTCTATTTGTTACATATATGTAAGTTCGTTGATATGTATATGTAACTAGTACTAAGCCCCCAGCGTTGTCGCGGGAGGGCATTAAACCATGTCAAATAGCACTAGGGACATACCACCGTTAGCGACCACCAACACCGAAAACTCATATAACAAAAATGAAAAAAATAAAACTGGTCTTGGACCGAAACATAGCACTAAAGTCATACCACCGTTAGGCGATACGTAAAACATATAAAATAGTAGGTGAGCCGATATTGGACCAGTGCGTTGTGACGGGACCGTTAAATGGGAAAAAATAAGTGTAAAAAAGCTGAACCACACACGCATGCTGCTGCATGTTAACTCGCAAAATGTAGACCGAAATGTAAGACGGAAATTTTTTAAAATATAAGAAGTATAGGGACCAAAGTTAAAAGTCAAAAAATGTTTGGGCTATATTATAAAAAATATAAAAGTATTGGGTTAAAATAGAAAAGTTAAAGATTAAAAGTAAATAAGACAAAACATAGGTACAACCCGTAAAACATGTTGTACAACCCATAATACATAAGAAACTTAGTAATTAGTATATACATAATTTTATTGTAACATATATTTACTCTAGAAAACCATATCTAAAACTATGGATTTGAGCACATAGAGTAAAACTAATTAATTTTATAAAAAAAGTTATTATATAGGAGAGAGAGAGCAATAGTGGTTCATTTTTTTATAGGTATGATTAGAAAATAAAAGTAGTTTTTACCTATCATACTCTTCACTAAATATTTGTCATGATTAATTTACAAAAAGTTACAAAACTGTCATCTTTAATTTTGGTCATTAACATTGATCAATGATTAAAAACTATTTTTTATAGTTTTTAATTATAATTTGATTTTTACTAGAACTTTGAGCATTCCCCAATCTTTTTATATAACGTTACTAGCTTTAGTTACCCGTGTATTACACGGAAGTGTGAAGAGTTAATTATTAAATAATATAAAAATAAAAATAAAATCAAATGTGTTATATATTAAATTAAACATAATAACTTTTGATTATAAGGTCACAAATAAGCAAAAACATTCTTGTAAACTACATTTGTAGTAACATTAGTAGGTTTATACTCATTATCTAAAGCTAAAAGCTTCAATCCATCTTTACTCTTAACTTGTGATAAGATGTCATAAAGCTGATCATGCGTAAAAATAGGCGCTTTCAAGTATAAACCGACACCTGACAGAGATTGACCTTAACTTTTGTTTATTGTTATAGCGAAATATACAGTCAAAGAAAACTGTCTTCTTTTAAACTTAATAGGAATACTTTTGACAGGTCAAATCGTAAGCTAGATATTGAGTGGATGTGAGTATATTAGTATGAAAAAATTAATATTTAAATAATATACACTGAAAAGTTATGTGTAATAATTAGATCAATTTCGAATTATTTTGACCGTGTAATCAAATATAGAGATATAGTATTAAATCGGGTTGAATCGGGCTATAAATGTTCATAATATCTCTTATTAGTTGTTGATTATTATTTATTTAATACTAACTTTAGTAAATCCGTGTATTATACGGGTTGAAAAAATAAAATATTAAATATAATAAAATTTTATGAAGTATAAAACGATAATCTAAAATAAGATATGATTAAAATTACATATGAGTAATAACTATAAGTAATAAAATAACGATATCAATTTTTAAACTTTTGTTTTTAAACTTTCTTTCCAAAAAAAGTTAAACATTCTTTCAAAACAAACCGTATTAAAAATGTTATTTTTTAAAATTTTTTATTATAACTCCTAATTTTAATTATTTTTAGTTTATAAAAAAATTTACTTTTTAAAAATACCAATTTTAAAATATTTTATATTTTAAAAAAAATTAGATGTTTTAGAAAGAAAATTTAATTGTATAAAAAATTGTTTTTTAAAAATAACATTAATAAGAAGACATTTTTCTTAATTTATTAAAATAATTAATCTAAAAAAAATTAAAATTATTTAATATTTTTTAATTTAGATAATTATTTAAGAGGAGAGAGGCGGGAAAAATAAACTTAGAGGGTCTAAAAATATATCAAGTGTCCCCCTAAGTTATTTTTTTAGTATTATATATAGATTCACAAGTTACTTTTTTAGTATTATATATAGATTATCACGAAAATATTCTCGATGTTTTCATGTTTAATTATCACATTCCACTATTTCTTAATATATAAAGAGCAAATTCTTTAAGCAGGACATACAACTATCTTATGCATGTTTAAACAATGGGAAGTTGCAAGGAGTCCAACCCTGTGTTTCACTACTTCCACGTCTACTTTGAAGATTCTTTCATATTTGATATTTTATTATTATTACATTATTTTCTAACAAGTTTTAATATATTTTATTCTTTTTTTATTATAACTTATAAACTGTAATATTTTCTAGAATTCTAAATACATTGTTACGACACTCTTATGTTTATCTACATTTTGATATAAGTTACGTTTAAAACCAACCGATGTCAAATATAATATATTATTAATTTTGATTATATGCTTTTCTAGGTGCAAATATACCACTACTACGTTATTATGTCTATCTACATTACAATTTTAATTTTAAACAACACCAAGTCCTATAATTACAGCAAAAACCCTTGAGTCAAAAATAATATATCTTTATTATTTTTATAATTTTTTCGCATAACATAAGGGTTTGTAAAATTTTAAATATACCTTGGAAATTGTTTATATCTACTAACATTTCAAGGTGACAACGTGCAGACAAGCCCACTAATTCATATCTACTTATCTTTATCTTATAATAGTTTCAAACTTTCATTTGACTAATTTTGTGCATATATCTTAAGCATCAAACTCGTATTTATGACTTTTTACTATATTATACAAAAGTAAATTATGTAGGTTGACACAGAGTATTTTGTATGGGATTAAGAACTCTTTTTCATGAAAATATTCAAAACCAACTTGTAAATCATATTTAGAATATGCAATATCAGATTTTACAACCAAAGACAAATACCAAAATCTCTCTCATCTCCTAGTCACTACTACAAGCTACATCCCAACATATATAAGGATTTAAAATTCAAGTCACCAGTTCACCTTAGTCTTCAAACTTGATCTTCTTTGGCGCAGGCAAATCACTCCCCACCTGTTTATCAGATTAAACAAAATTAAGTGTCAAAACAACTCAATTATAAGTAAATGGATCATAATTGCCACATGTATACACCGACACATATTGCATACTAATAAGTATGTAATTAGAGATCCTTACAATTTCTGGGCACTCATAGTCGATGCCAGCAGCCTCAATCTTCTTCCGCCTTTCTTGGTCCCTTTTCAAGATTCCATCAACCAGCTTCTTGTGCTCTTCAAATGTCCTTACCTGAATAATCATAACAGTAGCTAACCAAATGTTGGCATTTTACACAATATATTTGGGGGCATAAAGGAGATAATTGCATACTTTGTTATGGCGTTTACGTTCGATCTGAACCCGGTCCAAGGGTTTATAAAAACGGTTCACACCTTTCCACCTGCATTTAATATAAAGATTTCATGAGTACACAAACCTTTTACTCTAAGTTATTTGGATAATGGGTCAAAACAGAATAAAAAAGTCAAATTTTACAAATACTTGGTGCAATAAATATGATTACAGAAATAAAATATTTCCCAACGCTGTTCTAAGTCTTTGAATCTAAAAATTTAACATTTAAGATATAGTAAGCTTAAAAGTACACTACCAAGAGACTTTCAACCTGTTAATTCAGCCCATTTCACCTGTTCGCCTAAAAAAAATTTGACCCGATTAAGATTAAAATGAGACAAATTGACCAGTTTATGCAAAAAATGAGCAGAGATTGCCACCACTCAAACAAAAGAAGTTTGAAGTTGATGTGGGATTTTAGTCCACCATCATTTCCTTTAAAAAAAAGGGGAAGATGGGCCACTAGAAGATAGCAATGAAACTATGTGTGTGCAATTTGAGTATTTCATAAGAATATTAATAACTTGTCCTCCTATGCTGTAGAAATATAAAAAATCCAATGATCAGAATGTGCAACTACCAGCCGTCAAGCAAGAGGGGGAGAGGAGAGGGGGGAAGAGGGGGGGGGGGGGGGGGGGGAGTTATGTCAATTGTTGATGTTAGTAACAGGTAATAAGTTCCTGAAAGTTCTAAAATTTATACTTTCTACTGCATTTCATATGAAACAATCAAGTTCCGAACTTCAAGTTACAATTATTTTAACAAGAACTTCAAAAACAAAGTCCTAAGATTCAAATGCTTACAGTTCGGGATGAACACGCTCAGGAGGGATGATCTGTACTTGCAACAAATGCTCAAATAACAGGTAGTTATGCATGGTTTCAGCAACAATCTTTGCCACCTGCACATATTTTTAACTGTCAAGCTAAGGTATCTCAATAATGAATTAAATTGTTAATCTATAACTATGTTTAACCTCTGGGGATGCAAACTGAATGAATCCAAAATGCTTTGACTTTCCTGTCTGAAGAAAATCAACAAAAGGGATTCATTAAGTGAAGAGCATACAGTATAAACAAGAACATGATTTCTCAAAGTTTGGTGTGGCATTAATATTCATAATCAACCTTCTATTAAGAAGAGTGAAAGTAAGCAAAAGATCAAACCTTTTTGTTCCTTGCAATCCTAATCCTCCTGATTTCTCCAAATTGCTTGAAGAAAGCTGCATAAACAGTAGGATTAAAACATAACTTGGTGCATTGATAGATATATAGACTTATAGCCTAATAAAAGTTGCATCATTTATAATAGCTAGTCTGCTTGTGCGTGTATGCATAATGCTAAAACGGTGGATAAATTTACCTTCCATTTCATTCTCGTAAAATCCATGAGGGATTCTTCCAATATATAACACAGTAGATTTATTTTCTGAATTTTCTGTGATTGGCAGTTTTCGAGCTGGACCACCCTCTAATGGCTAATTCTTACACAAAACCGATACAAAGTTAATAAAAAAAAAATACCCCCTTCATATCCATATAAGAAAGTTGAATCCACAAACAAGATACTTTTTGAAAATTGAAAACACAAAAAGAAAAGTAAAAACACCTTATAACTTCAATAGCTCAGTAACAAATACTCAAAACTGTAATAAACGTATTAAGTATACCTAACAATAATCTTTAATACTAATAAACCACAGTTGCTTAATCAGATGCATCATAGTATATGAAAAGAATCATGCTAGCAAAAAATTGGATGAGTAAGTTCCAATCACAAGTGATAATTGTAAATTCAACTTTGCGGTATCAAATAAATAAACTAGTTACAGACATCAAAAGAGAAATAATACAAACTGACCAAGAAATCAGCAGCTTGATCTTTACGAACAGCCGTCAATTCGTTCGAACCCTTTTTAACTTTCTTCATCATCGACTTCTTCGCCTTCATCCCCATCTACAAATTCAACTCAATTGGGTGAAACATTGACTATGAGCAAATCGTATAGGTGTTGAAGCTTGACAATTGTTGATTGAACCTAAACATGAGTTTACGAAGGTAGAGGGTATACCTGAAAGAATAAGCGAAGAGAAAAAGAGATTGAATAGGTGTGAGGAGGCGGGATATGTATGTATCAGTCGACCTAGGGTTTGCTTTGCACCCCCAAATTGAAGAGGCTGCTTGTGGTAATAATATATGGGGACAGGTAAACAAAAACCATATAAACCCTTAAAAACAAAACAAGTTTGTGTTGAAAAACATTCCAAAAAAAACAAATCAAATTTGTGTTACCTATGGATTGATATAAATTTCGTACTTATGATATATAAAATTTAGTGTAATAACTCTATTATATTGACTTTTAAAATTTTTCTTTCTCATTTGATTAAATAATTTATATTTATATCATTATTACATACTAACTATTTGTATAAGTATTAATTATTTAGAGTTAATGCAAGGATGGTCTCTATGGTATAGTCATATTGCAATTATGTTTCTAAACTTTGAGAAATTTTGTTTGTCAAATTGTAACACCGATCGTTCTTGACATTAATGGTCGTTAGTTTTTTTCATGAAATTACCAAAATACTTTTTAGATTAAAAAGTAAAAGAAATTATTGTGTGAAATAATATACATATACCCACACATATATAATGATGATAAATAATATAATAATAATAATAATAATAATAATAATAATAATAATAATAATAATAATAATAATAATAATAATAATAATAATATTATTATTATTATTATTATTATTATTATTATTATTATTATTATTATTATTATATTATTATTATTATTATTATTATTATTATTATTATTATTATTATAATATAACAAGTTTGAAGACAATCCACATCTCCACCCCACAGTCACACACCACCATCACTACAGTCGATAACCACCATCTTTATCGCACCATTATCATCCATAGTCGGATGTAAAAGTGTGTGCATGTGAATAAACAATCGATGTCGGTGACCTTCAGGGTTCTTAAGATATAGGGGTCTTTGTTTTTGGCAGTAGTGGGTAGCATAAGAAGAGTATAGTGATTTGGAGTTTGTTTTGAGGTAGGCAATCAAGTAAGATTTGAGGTTTATTTTAAGTTGTGGCTCGAGAGATGGTTCGGTGGTGGTGTTACGTTGGTGATAATGGAAGCGGGTGGTGGTGTGGTAGGTTGTAGGCAGTGAAAAAGAAGGGGATGGGGTGGACGACGATGGTGATGGTGGTGCTTTGGTGATAGTAGTCATATAGTGTCATTGATGGCGATGAAGGTTGATTGGGGCGATGGTAAAGATGGCACCTATGGTGGAATCTATGTATAACAACAACAGCAACACCACCACCACCACTAACAACAACTACTACAATAACAATTAATATTAACAAGGGTATAATGGTCATATTTTTTAAAACTATAGCCAAAAACTAACAGTCATCCATGTCAAGGATCACCGTTGTTACGATTTGGCATAGTTAAGACACTAGTTGTAATTTCTCACACTTTGAATCATATATGTAATATAGGCATATCACATGGACCATTTGTGTAATTAACTCAATAATTTAATATAAAAAACTGTTACCGAAAGTATACAATTGATGAGTCTTCAAGTGAATCTTATATATTTTATCGAAACTGTTACCGAAAGTATACCATTTTTGTAATTAACTCAATAATTTAATAAATTTACCACTAGTCAAATTCTTAGACCACCTTTGTCACATGCCATGTTTTTGATGTAATTAATATATAACAAATACCTTATTTTTTTACTTTAACTTTTTTCCTAATTTCTGGAATTATATGTTTGGTAAACAATTCGTAAATCAATTAACTTATTTCCATAATTACAAAATATATTATTAAACATTAATTTAGTTGCAAGTCCCGTTGATGGTCTCGGGTCTGCACGTTTGATTCAAACTCACCAAACGCACATGCGGAATCCATGTGCTTCGCATCTCGTGTTTGTGACAACAATCATGCAATCAAGATCATCAACACAACAATGTATATTTTGTGTTTAAGGATTTTGAAGCAAAACAAGTGGATTATGTTTGTAATGTTAAAAGTTTTAATTCAATCTAGATTGTGATTTTTTTATGTTAAGTCTTACGCTGTATATTATTGTGTATTGTGATACAACAGGTCAAACCCATGGATTGGGATGTGACAATGCTACTTAGTTGGATTACATGCAAACATCTAGGATGTTGGACCTATATAATTAACAAGACAATTATTTTGTGTTATTTGATTAATGTTTGAATGTAATACAAAGTTTGAATATTTAGTGACAATGGAATTTGTAATTAATATTATCAACTTATTAAATATCATGTGCTATGAATAATCGATTTAACTCCGTTCGCTCTGATGATTCCACCATCAACTGGGGTGTGACAGCTGTAAGGTCTGAGATCGTAACAACAAGGGGCATATCATCCTCAATCATATATGCCTTTTCTCGTTTAGAGCCTTGTATTAGTCAACACAATGACCAGATTCACCATAATGTAATAGTTCCCTTTAAAGTGAACTACCTTTTTTTCACCATCTTTCCTTGGCCTAAGGTCCATAAAGTTAGCCCTGCCTTTGTTTTTAGGCTTGTAGCCTTTATTTTTCTGAGAAGATTGGCCATGTTCAACCATGTTGGCCTTTTCAGAAGGTTGCATAGAGCTACACTAAAGAGCTATATAGTTGTCTTCCTCAATGCAAGGACAAACCACAATGTCTTCAATAGTTATCTCCTTCCGCTTATGCTTTAGTTAGTCCTTCCGCTTATCCATAGTCCATTCAATGCGTTATTATGACACAAATACTCAGAGTGTTTTCACGCATCAAACGCGCTCACAGATCAAGTATTAGTGCCCCTTTAGCAACTTCATATGGGTACTTAGTAAGAAACCTAGCAAGGTTTAGAGTGGTCAAGTAAAGTAACATCTTTTGGTGCGTCTTTTAAATTTCAAACTAGAAAAAAATTTTGGTTTTAGCATGGTTTGCCACTGTTCGAGTAGCTTCGGTGCCAGCTAGTGGTCCCATGATGGTGGAAGAAGAAGCAGCAACTGTAGCAATCATTTCTAAAACAAGAAACAAATAAAGTTTTAGTGTTCAAAAATATAGGTTTACAAAAAATCTAAATAAATCATTTATATCAAACTTACTTAAAGTTTGATGAAAACACTGAATAAAATAATACGAGACTATAGTCTATCAAATACTCATCTAAACCAAAGGAGGCTTGAAAACAAAAAAAACAACCAACCTTACTCAAAAGTTTGATAAATTTTTACAACACAAGAAAGTAAACGGTGTTTTGAAATCTGTTTTACGTTTGTAAGAACACCGTTCACAAAGTAAACATAAAATATTTATTAATCAAACACTTTGAATTACAATACAGAATGATATTAAGAAATAAAAAACAATTACAAGTAAAGAAATTATTGTAAGAAACTGATAATAACTAAGAATAATGAAACAGGTGTGCACGAGGATTTCTGTTCAATAGAGGTCCCTTAAAATAGATTTATGGCCGCTCAAGTGAATATCGTCTGTCTCTCAGGGTATAACAACCTAAGCAGATTATATTGTCGAATTTACCAAGCACATGAAACAAGAGTGTGTAGAGCTGAAAATGTAGGAAATTATTCCACTTGAGGTGTGTAAGGCCCTGTTTCCGAGACGCTTACAGTTGGTCAATCATCGTATAAATAATATAAAACATTTCATTTAGCAGCAGAAATATATTTTTCATTAATAAATAAAAACATGTCAAATTATCATATCATTCCGTTTACAACCAAAAATTGTATTAATACATCAACATTCACAAAAATAGGGATGTCAGACTTGAATCGTTCCAGTAGCTTATACAAACATGACCGCACAACCTCAGCATCAGCAATTACCTACCAACTGATATGCACATAAAAAGTCAGCGTTGCTAAGTGAGTTCTAGTTTGATAATACAGAAAATATACTTTTTGTAAGCTTCACTTGGTGATCATCCATCATTATACATAATCGTTCATTAGGAAATTCATTATCTTTCTTTCTTCAATTATCTTTCTCTTTTATTAACTAGGATTGCACAAAGCAAGAGCCTATTTTGTTGGTTGGCAACAGATGTCGAACCCCTGCCAGCAAACGTTTATCATGGTAGCTAACCCATGGCAGTTGATCCATACTGCTAGGCATGAAGCCTGCTCATGAACTCGGATCCCATTGGTCTATTAGACAATCACAAGGATTAGACCCCAGATGTGCCTTCTTTGGGCTGAAACAGCCACACATCAGTTGAGCAAACGACAACCAGGGTCGTGAACCTCCATTGAAAAAACTTGCAAGGCTTTTCACCATTTATCAGGGCCAGGGGGTAACATTCATTAAGTTTTATTGTCCTTCTTTTAATCCTTTATGGCCATTTAATTATGAATAACACTTTTAAGATATCCATTACCTTATAATCACTTAACATGAAATAGTAATTATTATCCATAACAATAGCCCATAAGAAAGGAATCAAACATTAGAAACATTAAACAAGAATAATCTTTCCTTCTACTTAAATACTTAAACTTAAGTTCTATTCCCAAAATTTCATAATAATTCTAAGTGTCTACAGCGCATGAACAAGTGTACAGTAGACAACTTAAAATCTCCTAAGTGTCCACAGCGGACAGCCCAAGACCACAGCGGACAGCCAAAGCCCACAGCGCATGACTAAAACATTCCAAGTATCCACAATGGATGAACAAAGTCCACGGCTGATGAACAAACTATACAGCGGATGAACAAAGTCCATAGCGGATGAACAAAGTCCACAGTGGATGAACAAGTCCACAACGGATGAACAAATCCACAGCGGATAATCATAAAATTTCCTAAGTGTCCACAGCGGACATTCAAAGTCCACAGCGGATAGCCAAATCCACAGCGGACAACATGCAAAATTCTCTAAGTGTCCACAACGGACAACTTAAAAAGTTTTAAGTAGCGCATACCTAAAATCTCCAAGTGTCCACAACGGACATGCAAAGTCCACAACGGACATGCAAGTCCACAGCAGACGGCATAAAATCCTTCTAAGTGTCCACAACGGACAGTCTAATGTCCACAATGGACAGTTCTTAATTATCCTAAATGTCCACAACGGATACTATAACGATCCTAAGTGTCCACAGCGGACACTTTAACCAACACCTGCAAAGCATCATATGTACTTTCCAGTCCCCAAACTTCATTCTAGCATATTCTTAGCATAGATCCATCATATTACACATTTAAAACATAATAAACATCTACACAACATCATAGAAATCATTTAAAACCCACATTCTTCATAACAGTCGTATATCATGGAAAATTCATAGTTTGGTTTATTAAAACATTAGTTGATATACACATCAGCCCCAAACAAGTAGAAAACACATAAAAAAGGGGATCTAGAACTCATCTCTAATAGCTTTCGAGTGAAAACTTCTCAAACCAGAGAGCACCTTGGAGTTCTAGCACCTAAACACACAAAAACAAGCAACCAATTACAAAGAAACACATAAAGCTCGGTCCAGAAGTCCAAACCCAACTGAAAACCGAGAAGAAAACACTAGAAAATCTTACCTTCTTGAAGAACTTCTACTTTCTATCTCTAAAACCGGATGAAACTTCTTTCTCTCTTTGCAACCGAGAGTTGTGCATGAGAGAGAGAGGTAAGGGCGGTCTTATCACCCTTTTTGAACCCATTATGGGCCAGTTTGGCCCTTGCACGCTTTTAACCCCTTGTTTTTGAAATAATATCCCGTTTGCTCCTTTAATTTTTTTTTCTTTTCTTCTTTCTGAATTTTTTGGGTGTTACAAGGTGTGTGAAATATATATTAAGTAGCAACTTGAACAAGATACCCATGCCTTAACACTGTGTTAACATTTGATTTAATGGTGACTTAATGCTCGAAAGTTGGATAGAAAAGTATTAGTTAAGCCTAGACTTGATGTATTCGGTCTGAAGTACTCATTCAAAAGAATACTCGATTCTTAGTATTTTATCTGAAGTACTCGTTTCTGAGTACTTGTATCAGTAGTTGCTACATCTACCAAACAATTCAAAACCACTAAAGGCAGCTCTCAAGTGGCTCGTGGCGATGCACAATGTGGAAAGTACAAATTACGTTATCAAAGCGTCACATTGTGCACATCGTTCCCACTCGCGCCCTGGGGGTGCATGTTGGGTTTTGCATTCATCTGACAGCCACTGGGTGTCCTTTATCATATAAGAACATATTTATTCTAGAAGCTTACCCTTATAAGCCTTTTTTGGTTTTGTTTTTCCTCCAATGTGGAATAACTCATGTTCCACATACACTTAATTTTCTTAATTTTATGTTTTAATTACATAACTTTGAGCATCGATATCTTATTCATTTTAACTCCGTCTTGGACATAGTTTTATTTGTTGTGTCCTCTCATATTCTAGAATACAAATCTAGTAAATAATAATTATATTAGTAACAAATACTTATAATTTTTAGTGTTTAAAGTTAACGCAAAACTCACTTTAGTGCACAATTCCACACTTTAGTGCACCGTACACACTTTTGTGCACCATGCACACTTTTGTGTACTTTAGGAAAAAAAATTCTCTAATTTTCCAATAGTTTTTATAATGACCAAACAATAAGTTTTTAACACCGACTCTTAAGAGTTTCTACACATGCAAACTTATTATAATATAGAGTAAACTTCACTTTTGTTCCCAGTGACTTGGTGTAAATAACCGTTTTAATCCAAAAGTTTCAAAATCGTGATTTTACTCCTCGTGGTTTGCAATTCTTTTTAGTTAACTCCTACCCACTAACACCGTTAATGAAGTCTGTTAAAAATAAGGGTATTTTGGTCATTTTACATATAAAACTATTTAGGTAACTTATTAACATACTTCATTAGTTAAGTGATTATTTATGCAATATATTCAAACTAGATAACAACAAAAATATCTCACCTCTTTCACTTGGAGATCCTAATCACCACACCACCACCACAATCACCACCACCACAATCACCACCACCACAATCACCACCACCACCACAATCACCACCACCATAATGTCACACCTTCAAAATCCACGTGCGGGGTTTTACCGCGAGGCGAGTGAACAAACCAGGATCTCAGTCATTTGTTACTCAAAACGACACTATATGCAACCTTTAAAACAATTCAGAGTTTAAAACTTTAAAATATTTGCGAAAGCGTTTTGTAAATAACCCAAACACAAGGTACTAAATGTAAACTGCGCAAAGCACGCGCCTAAACCAAAATACGAAAGTAAATGCTGAATTAAAAGTAAACAATGTTTGAACAAGGCATGCTTGACACGTGCGTGCTCCTATGGGCAGCTGCTAGAAACGACCTGAGAAAAGCATACTAAAAGTGTCAACACGATGGTTGGTGAGTTCAAGAGTTTGTAATCATTCTTAAGCACTTGCGTTAGTAAAACATAAACAAGTGCATTGAAATAGATAGCTAGTCTAATTTCATTAGTAAAGAACAATAGTGATTTCGCGATCGAAGCTGACTATGTTTGTCTGTTTGCCTCCCTCCATGACATACCAGGTCGTGACACTGTTAGTAGTTTAGGACAATATTGCACCCGTTGACTTCCGGTCACCCGGGTGGGGCTTGTCAGACCCAGTAGTACTACCCAAAATTTCCGCTAGATTCCTTAATTAATAATCCGAAAGTGTGAGGGCTTTCTATGGTATAACCCACTATGTCTTACCAAATACATGTTATAACAGTAAAGCGTTTTAAAACCAAGTATGCTTTCTCCCCCGAAAAGAGAAGTAAGTAAAAGTTAGGCATTGAACTCACCTGGTGCGCAAACGAATGATTGTAAAAGCTAATGATGAGTGGAAAGACAACCCTTCAAAGGTTACCTAGAACAAATAAGTACATAAGTACGTGTACACAGAAAACTTAACAACCCTAAGTGCTCAATAAACACATTGACCCGAGGTTTTGGAAAACAAGACTCATTTGACCAAGTTGCCCCGTTTGACCCGTTGGTGACATGTCAAGTTAAATTCTTGTTTGATCAAGTATAGAAATCCATCATACATGGTTATCATACAAGTTATTCACATATGTCACATCATCAATCTTAAGTTATATAAAGCTCATCATACACCATAGTTTATCAAACAACACATATAAATCCCCAAGAAGTCCACAATTACAATTTTAACTAACACATCATGCATTATCATGATTCTATCATAATCCCAACATAGCTCCATAATAACCTAACAACATCCATTATCATGTATATTCCATAAGAGCCTAAATTTCCAAAGTTGTGCATCAAGCATTCATACAACCCAAACAACACAATCTACCACCTTTGACGTCATCAACAAACATTCTAACATGATCCTAACATCATCATATCCAATGATCTACATAAATAAAGTTTCCCTTTCGGGAAAGTAACACCCAAAACCAATCTAACATCCAATTCTTTCGTAAATTCACCGACTTTATGCCTAATCAAGTCCATAACAACCATCTAGACATGACTAACATCATCAATTTATCATAACTCATCAATCTCATGCATAAAAGTTACTACTTTTAGCAAGGTATGAACAAAGCATACACGAATTTCTTGCATAATCTACATAGATTAACATTCATATAACATAACTAACATCATATCATCATCAAACAATCATCAATTTCAACTTTTCTTCACCAATTTCGAATTAGGGATCAACATGTACCAAAACTATGAAAATCTTGATAAATACTTACCTTTAGGTGTGTTTAAATGATGATTAGCACTTGATAACAACTTGAACACTTGATTCTCGATCAAAATCGATGACTTCTTGATGTTCTTCACCAAAAATCGAATTGTGTGTGTGTGTGGTCTTCGGCCGTAATGGGGTATGGGAGGAGGGATTTAGTGTTTAATTTTTGGTAACTTTTAGTTTTGTGTTAATTACACAGTAGCCCTCCTTGTTTAAATTTGATAAAACTAATGTTTCTAAACACTTTTTAATTACTTCTAACTACAAAACTCATATATTATTATCAAACAATAATAATCATCTATTTTTTAGCTAGCAACAAAACACACGAATCCAATATAATACGTTGACATGTTACATGGCAAAATCCACAAATAATTTTTAAAATCTATAAATCACATAACCACAAATTAATAATCAACATTATTAATTAAATTATTATCAATTAACCATTGTTAATTATTATTAGGTCACCAACATTCAACGACAACTAGTGTGTGCTCACGACACGTGTATGCAAAACCTAACGAAACTAATAGAGTTTGATAATGGAAAATTACCGGATGTCACATTATCCCCATGTTGAAAGAATTTTCGTCCCAAAATTACGTTACATGGTTGTGTTACATCACTGGTCTACTGCATTGGCACAAAGAAATCGAGTGAGTTTCGGGTGGGTTGTCACATTATCCCCATGTTGAAAGAAATTTTGTCCCGAAATTTAGTCATTACCTTCGCCGGCTGTCGTCGTTGTTTCGAACAGCTGAGAATACTTAAGCTTAATCTGATCCTCATGTTGGTCCACGTTTCAAGTTCCAACGAACTTTGATTATGGGTATCTTGCTTTGCTTAAGAGTCTTGACCTCACGGTCCATCACCTCAACTGGTTCCTCAATGAACTGTAGTTGTTCATCTACTTGCACTTCCTCTAGTGGTACAACCATCTTCTCGTCCGATAAACACTTTTTCAAATTTGAGACATGAAATACATTATGAATTTCACTCAACGAATAAGGTAGGTCTAATCGATACGCCACTGGACCTATTCTTTCCAGAATCTCAAATGGTCCAACGTATCTCGGATTAAGCTTGCCTCTTCTACCGAATCGAATCACACCTTTCCACGGTGAGACTTTCAGTAAACCTTTGTCGCCGACCTGAAACTCCAAAGGTTTCCGTCGTTTGTCTGCATAGCTTTTCTGTCGGTCACGTGGTGCGGCCATACGGTTCCTTATCTGTACGATCTTCTCAGTAGTCTCGTGCACCAACTCGGGGCTTGTTAGGTGACTGTCACCAATTTCAGCCCAGCAAACTGGTGATCTACACTTTCGCCCATACAAAGCCTCAAATGGTGTTGCCTTAATGCTGGTGTGATAAGTATTGTTGTAAGAAAATTCCACCAATGGTAGGTGAACTTCCCAGTTATTCCCGAAATCAATCACACAAGCACGTAACATATCCTCCAATGTTTGTATAGTACGTTCACTTTGCCCATCCGTTTGTGGATGATAAGCAGTGCTCATATCCAGACGAGTACCCAAAGATTTCTGTAACGACTGCCAAAATGTGATGTGAAACGAGCATCACAGTCAGAAATAATCAAAATCGGTACACCATGTCTCGAAACTATCTCCGTCAGATAAATTCGGGTTAACTTGTCCATTTTATCCGTTTCCTTGATTGCTAAGAAGTGAGCAGACTTGGTGAATCGATTTACGATCACCCATATCGTGTCACAACCAGTGGGAGTCCGGGGTAATTTAGTAATGAAATCCATAGAAATATGTTCCCACTTCCACATAGGAATCTCAGGTTGATGTAGTAACCCAGACGGCTTATTCAACTTTAACTTTCGAACAGGTTAGGTACTTCCTCACATACGTAGCTACGTCTGCCTTCATATTAGGCCACCAATAGTGCGCCTTCAGATCATGATACATCTTGTCAGAACCAGGATGTATAGAGTACTTAGACTTGTGTGCTTCACTCATAACCAAGTCCCTTAGGTTTCCATACAAAGGCACCCATAGTCTATCCATGAAGTAACGAATTCCATCGGCTTTTACCTCCAACTGTTTGTCCATTCCCCGTAAGATTCAGACCTAATGTTTTCCGCTTTCAAGGCTTCTGTCTGAGCTTCTCGGATTTGTTTAGGCAAGTGAGTGCTAATCGTAAGCTGCAAAGCTCGCACTCGTCAAGTCTTAGCAGTTTCCTTTCTGCTCAACTCGTCAGCGACTACATTTGCTTTTCCTGGGTGATATTTGATAACGCAATCATAATCATTCAACAATTCCACCCAGCGTCGCTGCCTCATATTCAACTCCATCTGCTCAAAGAGATGCTTAAGACTCTTGTGATCAGTGTAGATAGTGCACTTAGTACCGTACAAGTAATGTCTCCAGATCTTCAAGGCAAAAACTACTGCACCCAGTTCCAAGTCATGAGTGGTGTAGTTCTTTTCGTATACTTTTAGTTGTCTCGAGGCGTAGGCTATCACCTTATCATACTGCATCAAGACACAACCAAGTCCTTGGATAGATGCATCACAATAAACCACGAAGTCATTACTTCCCTCCGGTAATGCCAATATCGGTGCGCTACACAATTTCTATTTCAACAACTGAAAAGCAGACTCTTGACTCATCTCATTTATATGTTGTTCCTTTATGAGTCAAGGCTATGAGAGGTTGAGCAATCTTAGAGCATCCCTCAATGAATTGCCGATAATATCCTGCCAGTCCAAGAAACTGTCGTACCTTGCTAGGCGTCTTGGGAACCGACCAATTCTTTATCGCCTCAACCTTTGCATGATCAACATGTATTCCCTTCTCGTTAACAATGTGACCCAAAAATTGTACTTCACGTATCCAGAAATCACGCTTGGAAAACTTGCCGTACAGTTGTTCCTTTTTAAGTAATTCCAAGATTAGACGTAGGTGCTCTTCATGTTCTTCCTTGGTCCTCGAATAGATCAATATGTCATCGATAAACACCATAACAAACTCATCGAGATAGGGTTTGCGCACACGATTTGTGAGATCCATGAATACTGCTGGTGCATTTGTCAACCCGAATGGCATGACCAAGAACTCATAATGACCATAACGGGGTCTGAATGTTGTCTTCGAGATGTCTTCCTCTCAGACTCTCAGTTGATGATACCCATACCTCAAATCAATCTTAGAGTAGTAGCTTGATCCTTGAAGTTGGTCAAACAAATCATCTATACGGGGAAAAGGATATCGATTTTTGACTGTAACCTTGTTCAATTCTCTATAGTCGATACATATTCGAAATGTGCCATCCTTTTTCTTGACGAAGAGAACAGGTGCTCCCCAAGGTGATGAGAGGTCGAATAAACCCTTTTATCCAACAGCTCCTGTAGTTGTGCCGATAGTTCCTGCAGTTCGTTCGGGGCAAACCGGTAAGGTGCTCTAGCAATCGGAGCGGCTCCGGGAGCCAAATCAATCTGGAAATCAACTTGACGATAAGGTGGTAGTCCAGGAAGATCCTCTGGAAACACCTCTGGAAAGTCACAAACTATAGGAATGTTCTCTATCTCCTTTTCCCCCGGTTGCTTGTCGATTACAAGGGCTAATATGGCTAAGCAACCTTTGCGTAACAACTTCTGCGCTTTCATAAAGGATATGATACCTATCACAGCACTACCTTTCTCGCCCTTAACTGAGAGAATTTCCCCGTCCAGGAGAGGAATGAGGATAACCTTCTAGTGGCAAATGACTTCCGCCTGCTTCTCGAATAGCCAATCCATTCCCACGACCTCATCGAAACTCCCAAGCGTAACTAGCATAAGGTCGATGTCAAAAGTATGACCAGCAAGTTCTATCTCGCAACCTTTAAGGATATGTGTAACATGGATTTGCTTACCATCAGCTAATTCTACCGTATATTTAGATTCCAACAGAGAAGACATATCACTTAAGAGACTACTAAACTTAGTAGAGATAAAACTCCTATCGGCTCCAGTGTCAAACAATACAGTAGCAAAACGACCATTAACAGGGAATTTACCAGTAACAGTAGTAGGGTCGTTTAGAGCCTCACCTGAACCCATGACAAAGGCTCTCCCTTTAGCTCCACCGTTGTTGCCACCATTATTGTCACCACTACCATTGTTGTTGTTGTTTCCATCGTTTCCAGCACCATTCCCATTCTTCTTCAGCTGAGGACAATTCCTCTTGTAGTGTCCTTCCTTTCCACACTCATAGCAACCTTTTGGTGTTTCTTGGGATTGCTGAGGCTTCTTCATCAACTCACCACGGCTATCCTTTGCCGCGTGTCCAGCCTTACCACATCGCTGGCATCGAAAATTGTCACACCTGCCAGTGTGGTGGTAGTTACATCAATTGCATTTGGGATACTTCCCCACGTATCCACCCTGTCTCTGAGATAAAGAAGATGACTGATTGAAACTACGGTTGTTGTCAAATCTCCTTTGCTGCTATTGATGCTGATGCTGCTGAGTGTGCTGTTGTTGCTGTTGATGTTGCTGAGATTGGTTGTTTGACGAAGATCCCTTGCTGCCAGAGTTGTCCCACTTGCATTTATTATCAGGCACGCTTCCCATAGCGCCCCGTTTAGGTAGCTTTCCCTGCTCCACCGCTTGGTCAGTAAGCTTGTGAGCCAATCGAATAACCTGCTGGATAGTGGTGAGGTTCCCAGCAGTCACCATACTTTGTATCTCTAGAACCAAGCCATGCAGATAAAGCTCAATTCGTTTGATCGGCGGGTTGATCATGCCAGGGCAAAGTGTCGCCAACTCGTGAGACCTTGTTGTGTAAGCCTCGATCTCAGATCCTTCCATTTTCAACTGCAAGAACTCAGCTTCCAGCTTCTAGACTTCATTGCGAGGACAATATTCCTCCATCATCATTGCCTTAAACTCGTCCCACGGTAAAGCATTTGCCATCGCCTGGCCAAGCATCTGCACCTGTGCATTCCACCACGAGAGCACTGCACCCTCAAGTGTCCCTGTGGCGTATTTCACTTGGTCCGCCGCCGGACTGCTGCACTTGGCGAAAACCGACTCGGTCTTCTCAAACCACTGTACAAGCCCTACGGCTCCTTCAGCTCCACTGTATGTGTGTGGCTTACAGTCCATGAACGCCTTATACGTGCATGTTGGCGGTCCTGTATTCAATGTTTTGGATTGTTTAGTCAAACCAAGTGGATTAACCATCTAATAGAAGATTTATGTAAGTGATGACCAGGGTCATCGTTTACCTCCAAATTGGGCAGCCTGAGCGCCCAGCGCTGCCTGCATATGTTGATTGATTAAGGCGGCTAATTCGGCTGGGGTCATGTTTACAGCACGGGCACCACGTCCACCGACACCATGTCCACGTCCACGGCCACGACCACGTCCTCTACCACGACCATCCATATTTCACTTTACATTCACAAATACAATAATGAGTAACATCCAACATATTAATCTCATTGAAGTATGGTAAAGAGTAAGAAATAATGAATTTATCACAACCACAACATTTATAACCAAAATAATAACCAAAGATAAATAAATTGTAAATGATTCACAAAATATTCCATCAATGTCAAAATTTTTAGTTTTTCAGTTGGGTGGGAAACAACCCTTCCCACATAGGTTTCAAAAAGAAAAGAAACACAATGTAGTCCAACTCAAATGAATGTGAAAATCAATCCAAGACATCAGATCCATCACTGTCCTCTTCCATCTCTTCTGGTTCTTCTTCAGGTTCCTCTTCAGGGTCTTCCTCATTAGGGTCTTTCCCAAGTGCAGGGGCATCCGCAATCTGAAGTGCCGCTAGCTGTGCCTCCAGCTCAGTCAATCTATCATCTGTCCCTACATTGTGAAGCTCTTGCACGGACATGCACTCAGTAAGTGCAAAAACATTACCAGCCAAGGTATGATGCCCCCCAATAGACATCGAAAGTCGCTCCTGAAGTGTCCCTACCAATAAACGCAGCTGACGCATCTCGTGTCGTAAAGTGGAGTTTTCGTCAGTAAGTCCTATAATGCGCAGTCGCTCAGTGTCCAGGGTAGCAACCAAATCTGCAACCGCCTGCTCGAGAGGAATACACAGAGAAGGAAGGGTAGGTGCCGTAGAGGCAGTCACTGACCTAGTCCTAGGGCCAGTAGTAGCTATAGCTGGAACATGCTCTCTTTAGACCATGCGGTCAACATAGGTGGGATAGTAACTCTAGTTCCGTGGAGCGTCTCGCTCGGGTAGTGCAAAAGGCTGATCCCAGTCTATCTCTTCAGAAGGATAGGGATGTCGGGGCCAGATAGATCCTCTATTAGGTATGGGAGGAGGAGGAGGTGACTCAAAACATGTAGGCCTCTTACCCAGAGACTGTGAAGACGATGCCATGCTGCGAGGTATGTGACGTATATGCCAATGAGTATACAGTAAGGAATAAGTAACAAGTAACTAACAAACTATGCGGTTATAGTCTAGTGTGTATGCAACCTAGTTCCCTATAACCAATGGCTCTGATACCAATCTGCCACACCCTCAAAATCCACGTGCGGGGTTTTACCGCGAGGCGAGTGAACAAACTAGGATCTCTATCATTAGTTACTCAGAACGACACTATATGCAACCTTTAAGACAATTCAGAGTTTAAAACTTTAAAATATTTGCGGAAGCATTTTGTAAATAACCCAAACACAAGGTACTAAATGTAAATTGCACAAAACACGCGCCCAAATGAAATTACGTAAATAAATGCTAAATTAAAAGTAAACAATGTTTGAACAAAGCATGTTTGACATGTGCGTGCTCCTATGGGCAGCTGCTAGAAACGACCTGAGAAAAGCATACTAAAAGTGTCAACACGATGGTTGGTGAGTTCAAGAGTTTGTAATCATTCATAAGCAGTTGCGTTATTAAAACAAAAACAAGTGCATTGAAATAGATATCTAGTCTAATTTCATTAGTAAAGAACAATAGTGATTTCACGATCGAAGCTGACTATGTTTGTCTATTTGCCTCCTGCCACGACATACTAGGTTGTGACGCTGTTAGTAGTTTAGGACAATATTGCACCCGTTGACTTCCGGTCACCCGGGTGGGGCTTGTTAGACCCAGTAGTACTACCCAAAATTTCCCGCAAGATTCCTTAATTAACGATCCAAACGTGTGAGGGCTTTCTATGGTATAACCCACTATGTCTTACTAAACACAAGTTATAACAGTAAAGCGTTTTAAAACCAAGTATGCTTTCTCCCCCAAAAAGAGAAGTAAGTAAAAGTGGGGCATTAAACTCACCTGGTGCGCAGACAAATGATTGTACTAGCTAATGATGAGTGGAAAGACAACCCTTCAAAGGTTACCTAAAACACACAAGTACATAAGTACGTGTACACAGAAAACTTAACAACCCTAAGTGCTCAATAACCATATTGACCCAAGGTTTTGGAAAACAAGACTCGTTTGACCAAGTTGACCCGTTTGATCCGTTGGTGACATGTCAAGTTAAATTCTAGTTTTATCAAGTATAGCAATCCATCATACATGGTTATCATACAAGTTATTCACATATTTCACATCATTAATCTTAAGTTCTATAAAGCTCATCATACACCATGGTTTATCAAACAACACATATAAATCCCCAAGAAGTCCACAATTACAGTTTTAACTAACACATCCTGCATCATCATGATTCTATCATAATCCCAACATAGCTCCATAATCACCTAACAACATCAATTATCATGTATATTCCATAAGAGCCTAAATTTCCAAAGTTGTGCATCAAGCATTCATACAACCCAAACAACACAATCTACCACCTTAGACGTCATCAATAAACATTCTAACATGGTCCTAACATCATAAACATACTCAATTAACAATATCCAATGATCTACACCTATAAAGTTTCCCTTTCGGGAAAGTAACACCCAAAACCAATCTAACATCTAATTCTTTTGTAAATTCACCAACTTTATGCCTAATCAAGTCCATAACAACCATCTAGACATGACTAACATCATCAACTCATCATAATTCATCAATCTCATGTATAAAAGTTACTACTTATAGCAAGGTATGAATAACGCATCAAATCCATGAATTTCTTGCATAATCTACATAGATTAACATTCATATAACATAACTAACATCATATCATCATCAAACAATCATCAATTTCAACTTTTCTTCACCAATTTCGAATTAGGGTTCAACGTGGATCAAAACTATGAAAATCTTGATAAATACTTACCTTTAGGTGTGTTTAAATGATGATTAGCACTTGATAACAACTTCAACACTTGATTCTCAATCAAAATCGATGACTTCTTGATGTTCTTCACCAAAAATCAAATTGTGTGTGTGTGTTCTTCGGCCTCAATGGGGTATGGAAGGGGGGATTTAGGGTATAATTTTTGGTAAACTTTTAGTTTTGTGTTAATTACAAAGTAACCCTCCTTGTTTAAATTTGATAAAACTAATGTTTTTAAAGACTTTTTAATTACTTCTAACTACAAAACTCATATATTATTATTCAACAATAATAATCATCTATTTTTTAGCTAGCAACAAAACACACGAATCCAATATAATACGTTGATACGTTACAAGGCAAAATCCATAAATAATATTTAAAATCTATAAATCACATAACCACAAATTAATAATTAGCATTATTAATTAAATTATTATCAAATAACCATTGTTAATTATTATTAGGTCACCAACGTTCAACGACAACTAGTGTGTGCTCACAACACGTGTATGCAAAACCTAACGAAACTAATAGAGTTTGATAACAGAAAATTACCATATGTCACACATAACCTCCACTATAATAACCATCGCCATCAAACTCCATCAAGATAGAAAGACTACCACCACCACCACCATCGCACTACCTGCTGCACTACCACCTATGTTTCTGTGCACCACCGACACAACTACCACCATCGACCTCTAACTACACCAACAGATCCACTACCGTAGACCTCCACCTACACCAACACAGCCACCACCGTTGACACCAACAAATCCACCATCGTCGACCTCCACCTCCACCAACGTAACCACCACCATCTACACTAACATATCCACCATCGTTGACCACCACATCCATCACCGCCGACCTCCATATCTATTACCACCGACCTCCACATCCACTAAAACCCTAGATCTATGTTGTGGTGAGGTGTGATATTTTTAATTTGTGATTTGGGTTTTAGGGTTAGGTTTTAGTGGGAAGGGGTGAGAAGATTCGATGGGTAGGGTCGATGATTATTTCTAGAAATTTGGGTCTATGTTTGTCACACCCCAACCTTAACGGCGGAAACGTTGAGATGTGAGGGTTAAGATTGTTCATGCCACACAACGCTAAATCAAAGTGTAAATATTATTAAATTCCAAGTTCATGACATACATAAATATAAAGCATAAGTTTCAATCAAACGACATAACAAGAGTTCAAATAGCATCATGCGACAAAATATGTCATTTTATTAATCTCTAGGTCCAATCCTAGATGTTTACAAGTCTTCATGAGCAACTAAGCGGAATCATTTCTTGAAACATGTTAAAAATAATGTCAACATATAATGTTGGTGAGTTTCCATTGGTTGCACATGCATATATATATATAAACAATAAGTTGGCAATTCATGTCATAGGTTATAGAATAATGTAATAATAAATGGATAAACAAATGTAACAATCAAACCTCGACAAATATAGCCACAATATGATTATACGATTAGCTAAGTGTACTTGGTTCCCATAGTGATCAAGAATACGTCACTAGGAGCCGGCAATACCGCGGCTTTAGCACCAAATAGGCTTGTCAGGCCCATAGATCTATGACGTTGCTAAGCTAGCAATAGTTAATGATTGTATCTTACAAGTGTTATCACATGATAATTACAAGAGTCCAAATAACCATAACAAAATAAGATGAATTGCATAAGTGTTACAAGAGTAAAAACGTATCTACAAGTGTGTTTATGATAAGGTTAACATGTTTCACCTCAAAAGTGTGAAATAATATAAAATGGTGTATGGAAAACTCACATGACTTATAATGATGAACAAATAAGAAGTCTTGTATTAAACGCCGAAGATTCGTTAAGGTTCAACCTAAATGAACGACGTAATAAGTTAATCATTATTATTATAGTGTTAACGGTACTCTGGAATTCACGGTTTAAATTTTTGATTTTGGATGACAATTGTAATGATGTTATTTATAAATCATTAAACCATGATTTTAAATTATAAGATAGATACATTTTAATGTTTGAATAAGAATTTTGTGATAAAATCATTAATAAAAGTTAAACTTTTGTTATCAAGGAATTATTATTTACTATTTGATACAATAGTAAATTTATTATTTTAAATGATTAAATTAATTTACATTTTAAATATGTACATATATTTATTCTCATTTAAATATAAAAATTAAGTTTGTAAATATATTTTATAAAAAGAAGAATTTATTAAATTTAAATTCTTGGAAATTAAGGGAGATTTATTACAATTTAAAATTAATAAAAATTTGTATTTTGTAACAATTTTTATAATTTTTAAAATAAAAGAATAAGGATTTATTAATTTATTTTCTAAGAAAATTTAAAAAAGAAAATAATTTTATTTGGTTTTTTGGTAAAAATTAGTTTTTATATAATTAATAATGATGTTAGAATATTTTCTGAATTTTAAATCTCAAAAAGACCCTTTTTAAAAATAAAAGCAGGGACTCGGGGTTCGAACCCGGGTCCCTAGCCCCACTACAGTATGCTTAAACCGTTGGGCCAAGGCCTTGTTTCATGTCAAACACCCGTTCCAAAATCACAAAAACAATTTAAAACGAACACGCCCAAATCACCATGAACCCTAATTTCGGTTTGATCCAATTGATCCGCAAAACGAGCTCAATAATGAAATTAAAGTTAGGGCTTTTGTTCCCCATGTAAAACCGAGTGTAACACCCAGTTCAATTACCTGTTTTGGTTATGGGATCAACGAGTTCGACTTGAGTTGATGTCGCGGCTGAGACTAGAATCGAATTGAGATGTGTGCGAGAGTTTTTGTGAAATTGAGCTTACAGAGAGTTGGAAAGGAACAAGGTGAACCTTTCCCCTCTGTTAAATAGACTCAATTTGATCGGTTTCCACACTAACGGCTTCGAGTGTGTTTACGGGGGTTACAAGTCCATTTTGGTTCTTAAATAGCCGTTTCAGGAAGAATCAATCATATTAACAGCTTTGAAATGATTAGGTGAACGTTTAGACATGTTTAATTGCATTAATATCATGGTTTAAAGGGTTGAATCAGTTTTGTTTCGTGAAGCTTTCGGTTACATGCTCATAGACTAAACAAACCGCGATTAAAATCAAATTAATGTTCGTACATGGGTTCGAAACAGTTCCATGGTTCGAATGACTCGATTTGGGGTCTTAGAACTTACGTTTTGGGGTTGACCGGAGCGCGGTCAGAGTCCGGCCGGATCACCAGGAAAAACGGGGGGGGGGGGGGTTAGGTGTTTTTAAAAAAATTACACTTTAGCCCTTGTAGTTTTATATTTATTATTTTAAGTCCAAAGTTCAAGTTTTATTTTTTAAACAAAATTACAGTTTGGTCCCTGGGGTTTTAATCTTTTAATTTTATGCCCAAAAGTAAATTACAAGTTTTAAACTTATTAAACTTATTTTGTTTTTATTTATTTTCAAGATTTAACACTTATTATGATTATTTACTATTCTTAGTATTATCATTATTATTATTCTTTTTATTATTATTATTATTGCTATTATTAACATTGTTATTATTATTATTTACTTAATTATTTAATAATATCTAAATTATAACGATACCAAGAGAGATCAAGATGCAAGAAATTACAAACAAGTCCTCGTATTTGTATTAATGACAAAACAAACACTTACAAGAGATAACGGAGGTTAACAACAAACTAACAAATATACGAGGGGTCATAATGTTTTAGGGTTGAGAAGGTATTGGGGTGGTGGCGGTGATATGGTAGTAGGGATAATGGTGTATTGGGGCGGTGGTGTTGGGGGCTGTAGTCTTTTGGTGACAGTGGTGGTGTTTGTGGCAATGGTGGTGATGTAGTGTGGTGGTGTTGGTGGTGCTTGTGTTGTGGTGGTGGTGGTGGAGTTGTATTGGGAAGGTTGTGGTAGGAGGGGATGGTTTTGGCCGGAATGAAGGGTTGGTGGGGGGTGGTCGGGTGGATACGGTGGTGGTAAAATTAAAGGTTAGGTTTTAACCAATTTATAGAAATAGTCCTTCTAAAATATAAAATAATAAAAAGATAAAATTATTAACCCTTATAACTAAAAAGACCAAAATGCCATTGTGTTAACGGAATTAATTAACAGTATTAGCGAATTGGAGTTATCTAAGAAGAATTGCGAACCATAGCGAGGAAAATTGTGATTTTGAAACCTTGGATGAAAACTGTTAATACGCCAAGCCACACGAGCAAAAGTGAAGTTTAAACCCCTTAACTATATAAAAACTTAAGTTCATTACTCCATTTATTTTTATAAATTTAATTACCCAAATGCCTAATAGTTATTTTTTAAAACTAAACACATTATTTTGTTATCCAAACTATTGAAAATATTCACCTAATAATTAATAAACAATTTAATTATATTTTATAATATTATAATATTAGCGGTAATTGAAGAAACGACTAGTTCGATCACTGATCTAAACAGTTCAATTGTTGTTGTCGTTCTTAGCCCTAAATTGTTCAGTTTTTGTCAAAACCTTGCTGTTAGAGGTGCATACCACTGTCGCCCCCTGTTTTAATTTGGTTTTTATTTTTTTTTTGTTGCTTGACCGTTACTAACTGAACTGAATCAAACCAAATAAAATTTAATATTTGTAAGGAACATCTGAAGATTAAAGGCTGATGCAACCAAAGGATACCAAAACAACCAAGTCTTCCTGCATGCACTAAGGAACAAAGATGAACTAGCTTCGGAAGTTTTACACTCACAAATAAGTCTAAGTGTAAAATCTTCCGAAGCCAACAGTTCAGAAGAAGTTACTTCAGAAGTTTCACACTTATCATAAAATTATTACAAGTGTGAAATCTTCCAAAGCCAAAGACTCATTTCTTCCGAAGTCAAAGATGAAGTCTTCCGAAGCTTCAAAAGACAAAGTCTTCCAAAGCCTTTTTGCTGTGAAGACAAATTTCTTCCGAAGATAGATGTAAGGCCCCGTTCCCGGGATGCTTACAGCTGGTCAATCATTGCACATAAAACATAGAACATATATTTAGGCGTACTAAAACAATGCAGCGGAATAATTTAAAATCATTTCATTCATTGCTTTTGCAAAATAATACAACATTCATAATTGTTACAAAATATTGTTTGTTCGCATTACAATGCAAAAACGTCATAGTTTAAACAATGGATGCCATCCCAAAAACGCCAAGTAGCTGCCCCGTGCCATCCTCAGCAACATTACCTGCCAACTGGAAATACATAAAAGTCAGCGTTGCTGAGTGAGTTCTAGTTTTAAAGATAAGATACTTTTCTTTCATTTAAAAACCGTACTTTACTTTCGTAAGCAATCATACATCATACGTACAAATAGATAATCTCATTATTACCTTTCATCATCGTCAGATTACATTCATTCATTCTCTTCTTATCGTATATTTCATTAGATCATTATTACTTTCACTTCTCTATGCTCCAGGCTAATGCCTCGAGCTATACCCCAAACATCATGCACAAGGCGGGTACTGGACCGAAGTCTATAAATAGACTTCAAACATCATGCCCGAGGCGGGCCCAGCACCGGGGTATCATCAATTGGACCATGCCATGTGCTATACCCCAAACATCATGCACAAGGCTGGTACTGGACCGAAGACTATAAATAGACTTCAAACATCATGCACTAGGCGGGCCCAGCACCGGGGTAAGCGACAATGGTCCCGTACGTATGGTCAGTCACAAAGACTAGACCCCAGTGTGCATCCTTCTGGGGTAGCTAACCCGCACACTGTTGAGCTAACACCCTTCACTGGGTGTGAACCTCCTTACAGTGCTTGCAAGACTTTTCTTACTTCCGATCGTTCATTAATGCATGCATTCATTCTTTCTTACTCCACGTTAGTTATCTTCCACTTTCGTTAAGTAATACTTTACATAAGCATATTCATACGTCACACCACGTAAGGTCACGACATAACATAACATGGAATAACATCATCAAAACAGCATACAAAGCATGCAAAACGTAAACAAGCACAGTCCCCCCTAAAACCTCTTTTCTTAACACTTAAGCTCTACATCCCAAAATCTCAAAAAATTCTTTCTTAAAAAAATGAGGATGAGCAAACTAATGCGGATGAACAAACAAATGCGGATAAGTAACCAAATGCGGATGGATAGACAAATGCGGATGAGTAACCAAATGCGGATGGATAGACAAATGCGGATGAGTAACCAAATGCGGATGGATAGACAAATGCGGATGAGTAACCAAATGCGGATGAGTAACCAAATGCGGATGAACATACAACAAATGCGGATGAACAAAATAGTCGATGTGTTCATCAAATGCGGATGAAGACTTAACTAATGCGGATGAACAACACTTGTGCAAATATTCAAACTTAATGCGGATGATCAACTTACCAGAAACCGCATCTTACACTATAATCAGTTCCCAATCCTCATTCTTATACATTCATTACACCGATCTAGCATGCTAAACTCTTAGAACAAGCATACAATCACGTAAACCGAGCAAAACATACAGGCCCTAACACACCCACTAAAAGAGCAGGGCCAAACTTACAGTACAAAATACTGGTCATATAAAAAGTTAGTTCATGCATTTCCAGCCCCAAAACAGGTTTAAAACATAGAAACTGGGGATCTAGAACTCACCTTAGCAGCCTTCGAGCGTGACTTCCTTCAACCCGTTTGCACTATGAGTTCAACCACCTAGAACCCACCAAAAACACACACCCGAACACAACAAAACACACATAAGCATGCACCGAGGCATAGGCCGGCCAAGAACAACTTAAAACGATGAATTCTTACCTTGAATTCGATCTCCTTGTTCTTCTTCTTCAAAACCCGAAAGCTCTGCACTTTCTCTCTCTAGAAAACCCGGTGAAAATAAGATATGCAGAGAAGTGTGGGCGGCCATGCCCACTTTATGCACCCACTTTTATTCTTTTTGTCCTTTTGACACATTTAGCCCCTCAACTTGGGTTAAATTGTGTTTCTTCCTTTTTCTGCACATTTATTCTTTCTTTCTCGCCTTTTAAAATTTTCCAGGTGTTACAAGTCCACCCCCTTTATATAGGTTTCGTCCTCGAAACCTGTTATTCCTTGAACAGATGTGGGTAATACTGCCTCATCTCTTCTTCAGTCTCCCACGTAGACTCGGATCCCTTCCTGTGCTTCCACTGTACACGCACCAGGGGAACTACTTTATTCCTTAACCTCTTCTCCTTGCGATCAATGATTACCACAGGTTGCTCCACATAATTGAGCCTTTTATCAACTTCAATGTCTTCCAGTGGTACAACCATATCTTCATCAGCTAAACACTTCCGCAGATGAGATACATGGAATGTAGGGTGAATTCCACTTAACTCATCGGGTAACTCCAACCTGTAGGCCACCTCTCCTACTCGAGCAATGATTCGAAAAGGCCCTAAGTATCTCGGGCTCAACTTGCCCCGCTTTCTAAACTAAATGATCCCCTTCCACAGCGAACTTTCAACATAACTCTATCTCCCACCTTGAACTCAATCGGTCTACGTCTCTTGTCAGCATATGACTTCTGCCTATCTTTAGCTGCCTTCATAAAGGCTTTGATCTTTTCGAGTTTCTCAGTCGTAGCCTCGATCACCTCAATACTTCCTAATTCTTTCTGACCAATATCACCCCAACAAACGGGTGTTCTACATCTCCTACCGTATAGCATCTCATAAGGGGGCATACCAATGCTGGCATGATAACTGTTATTGAATGAGAACTCCGCTAACGGTAAGTGGTCATCCCAACTACCTCCAAAGTCAATGGCGCATGCCCGAAGCATATCCTCAAGCGTCTGAATGGTTCTCTCTGACTGACCATCCGTCTGTGGATGATAAGCCGTGCTGATGTGTAACCTCATCCCCATTGCATCATGAAATCTCTTCCAAAACTTAGATGTAAACCGAGTGTCATGATAAGAAACAATAGACACCGGTACACCAGAGTTACAATCTCTTTGATGAATAGATCCGCTAACTTCTCAGATGAATACGTCTCTCGGATTGGTAGGAAGTGAGCACTCTTCGTCAGACGGTCGACTATCACCCATATGGCATCATATCCTTTCGCCGTACGCGGTAGCTTCGTGATAAAGTCCATGGTGATATGCTCCCACTTCCACTCGGGTATATCCAAAGGTTGGATCTTCCCGTACGGCTTCTGGTGCTTGCCTTCACTTGCAAGCAAGTAAGACACTTACTCACGTACTCCACTACGTCACGCTTCATACCCGGCCACCAATAATCTTTCTTATATCCTGATACATTTTCATGGCACCGGGATGAATGGAGTATCGAGTCTTATAAGCTTCGTCCATGATCTTCCCACGTAGATCCCCATAACGAGGAATCCACATTCGTCCGAATCGGGTTTTAACACCGAGAGTGTTTTCACCCAACTTCGCTACTAGACCTCTCATCCTTTCAGAGTTAAGACGATCTTCCTTCAACGCCTCATCTTGAAACTCCTTGACCTTCTTCATCACATCGGAGGTCAAAATCAATTGGTAAGCCTTCACCCGGATTGGTTCAGGCCTCTCCTTTCGGCTAAGGGCATCCGCCACTACGTTGGCTTTGCCAGGATGGTAATGGATTTCACAATCATAATCCTTTATCAGTTCCAACCATCCACTTTGCCTCATGTTCAAATCCTTCTGCTCGAAGAAGTACTTCAAGCTCTTATGGTCAGTGAAAATGGTGCACTTCGTCCCATACAGGTAGTGCCTCCAAATTTTTAATGCAAAGACCACAACTGCTAGCTCCAAATCATGAGTAGGGTAATTAACCTCATGAACCTTCAATTGTCGGGATGCGTAAGCTATAACCTTTCTTCGCTGCATCAGTACGCAACCCAATCCCGAGTAAGAAGCATCTGATTAAACCACCAGATCCTCGCTCCCTACTGGTAATGATAAGACAGGAGCTTGAGTCAACCTCGTCTTCAACTCTTCGAAAGCCTTCTCTTGCTCTTGGCCCCAAACAAACTTCACATCCTTACGGGTCAACTTGGTCAGTGGAGAAGCTATCTTAGAGAAGTCTTGGATGAATCTCCTATAATAGCCCACCAACCCCAAGAAACTACGGATCTCGGATGGCGTCCTTGGAGACTTCCATTGCATCACAGCTTTCACTTTTGTCGGGTCTACCATAATCCCCTCGGGATTCACCACGTGACCCAAAAACTGTACCTCGCGCAACCAGAACGCGCACTTGGAGAACTTAGCATACAACTTCTCACTTCTCAACGTCTCTAATACCTCTCGAATGTGACCGGCATGTTCCACCTCGCTCTTCAAATAAATCAAGATATCATCGATGAACACAATCACTGATTTATCCAACATCGGCCAACACACTCGATTCTCAGATCCATAAAAGCAGCTGCCGTGTTGGTTAAACTGAAAGACATAACGAGGAACTTGTAGTGTCCATAACGTGTACGAAAAGCTGTTTTAGTTATATCCTACTCCTTCACCTTCAACTGATGGTAACCAGATCAGAGATCTATTCTCGAAAACCAACTGGCACCTTGGAGCTGATCAAACAGGTCATCAATCCTCGGCAAAGGATACTGATTCTTCACCGTCAACTTGTTCAGCTCGCGGTAGTCAATACACATCCTCATACTACCGTCCTTCTTCTTTACAAATAAAACCGGGGCACCCCATGGAGAGATACTCGGTCTAATAAACCCCTTATCAAGCAACTCTTGCAGTTGCTCCATCAATTCTTTCAGCTCAGAGGGGGCTAAATGATACGGTGCCTTAGCAACAGGTTGGGCACCGGGTATCAGGTCGATCTGGAACTCAATCTTACGGTCCGGCGGTACACCTGGTAAATCTTCAGGAAACACATCTGGGAAGTCACACACAACTGGTACATCAGATAGTTGTGGTGTTGGTGTATCGACATCTTTTACGTAGCCCAAGTAGGCACTACATCCACGCCTCATGCACTTTCCCTCCACCGCCATCGAAATCACCTTCGAAATCATAGTAACTCGATCACCGTAGATCGTCACCGAACTCCCGTCAGGCGCTGTCAGTCCAATCATCTTCTTTGACATACGATATTCGCCTCGTAGGCCGCTAACCAGTCCATTCCCAAGACTACATCAAAACCGCCTAAGGTCATCACGAATGGTTTAACAGGAAATTTATGACCTTCTACTTCTATGATACAGCCTTCCATCATCTCAAAAATCCGGGTAGACTTACCTATGGCAGTTTCTACATCGAAGGGATCGTCAATACTCCTACTCCTTAAAGGCAACTTGGCACAAAAGGCAGCAGAAATGAAGCTCTTACTAGCACCAGAATCAAATAACACGGAGGCAAGAGTTTGGTTTACTAGGAACGTACCTGACACAACATCGAGGTCCGTCCTCGCCTCCTCCTAAGTCATCGTGAATGCTCTGGCACTTGCTTTCTGCCCTTCGGTTCTGGTCGTCTTCTTCGCTCCGAAACTCTCAGCCCTTGGCTTCTTGCATTCCCTGCTCATGTGGCCCTCTCCACCACAGTTAAAACATCTGGCCATACGACAATCCTTTGCTATATGCCCTGTCCTCCCACACAGGAAGCATACATTCAATCCCCGCCTACATTCTCCGAAATGCTCCTTTCCACATTTGCCACACCTCTTCGACCCCGCACCAGATGTGACCACACGGCGGTCATCCACCCATGCACGCTTTTTGTTTGTAGGGGCACTACCCCTACCAAACCTCTTCCTGTTCCAGTTCCGGTCACCACCACCTTTCTTACTCACCTCAGCCACCACCACTTCCCGTTAATCATACAGCCTCCCTGCCAGATCAACCACTGACCTAAACGTGCTCGGTCGGGCGGCGATCATATGCCTGCGGATGTCCGCCGACAAGCCCTGAATGTATCTTTTAATCTTTCGTGACAAGGGGGTCACCTGATCCGGCACCAGCCTTGCCATCTCATTGAATTTGGTGGTATATTGCTGATGTGTCATGGTTCCCGCCTCTAGCTATAGGAACTCCCTCTCAACCTTGTCGAGCTCTCGGTGAGGACAAAACTCCATGATCACCAGTTTCTTTAACTCATTCCACCTTATTCTGCTAATCGCTCTACTACCCTCGGCCTGGACAATATTGTCCCACCAACATAGGGCCGAGTCCACAAATGAGTGGGTGGCGAACATCACCTTCTGATCTTCCCGGCACTCGCTGATATCTAGAACAGCTTCCATCTCTCTCACCCACCGGTGAGCAGCAGCCGTAGTGCCATTTCCGTCAAAAGTCGGGGGCTTGCATCTTTGAAATGCCCCATAGTTACAGCCTCGTGCTTTCTCCTGCATAGGCTCTTCTCCTTCTTCTTCACTAGAGACAACCGTCTTAGTCTCTGGTTGCTCCCTTTCGTCCGCGGGTCTCCTCCTTTCCAACCTCTCTCCTTCCCTTACGGCCTTGATCACTTCAGTCACCACAGACGGTAAAATTGTCTGCATGACCTGGTGAACCTCTTCCACCACCGCCTCCTTCACTGAGGCCCTAAAATTGGCACTCTCATCACCACCCTCCAGATGAGGGGTCTCGGGCTCTTCGTGAGCCACCTCTTCAGCCCTAGGCCTTCCTCTCGTGACCCATGGTCCAGCACCACGTCCACCACGACCTCCACCTTGAGAAGCCTTCGAAGATCTACCACCGACCATCCTCTAACACGCTATAAGATTCAAAAACCAACACGGTCATTCAAGGTAACAACTCAGTTTATGTCAGGTATAGTAAGTCCCTAATTATAGTGGCTAGTTGTGATTAGCTACTTACTTTACTCTTCATACCTTAAGCATTTCCTATCCTGACTTCATCAGTATCTAAATCTACTAAGAAGCACATAAATCACATAACATGCGCACGTAATACCGGTTAACATTAAGAAAATACCTGATTGCACGCAGCTACTCGGACAGGCATCCCTTCCCTTTGTCCCATTCTCAGTTTAAGTTTAGGTTTCTTTTGAAAATATTTACTCGTTTCACTTAAACTTTGGCTCTGATACCAACTTGTAAGGCCCCGTTCCTGGACGCTTACAGCTGGTCAATCATTGCACATAAAACATAGAACATATATTTAGGCGTACTAAAACAATGCAGCGGAATAATTTAAATTCATTTCATTCATTGCTTTTGCAAAATAATACAACATTCATAATTGTTACAAAATATTATTTGTTCGCATTACAATGCAAAAACATCATAATTTAAACAATGGATGCCATCCCAAAAACGCCAAGTAGCTGCCCCGTGCCATCCTCAGCAACATTACCTGCCAACTGGAAATACATAAAAGTCAGCGTTGCTGAGTGAGTTCTAGTTTTAAAGATAAGATACTTTTCTTTCATTTAAAAACCGTACTTTACTTTCGTAAGTGATCATACATCATACGTACAAATAGATAATCTCATTATTATCTTTCATCATCGTCAGATTACATTCATTCATTCTCTTCTTATCGTATATTTCATTAGATCATTATTACTTTCACTTCTCTATGCTCCAGGCTAATGCCTCGAGCTATACCCCAAACATCATGCACAAGGCGGGTACTGGACCGAAGTCTATAAATAGACTTCAAACATCATGCCCGAGGCGGGCCCAGCACCGGGTATCATCAATTGGACCATGCCATGTGCTATACCCCAAACATCATGCACAAGGCGGGTACTGGACCGAAGACTATAAATAGACTTCAAATATCATGCACTAGGTGGGCCCAGCACCGGGGTAAGCGACAATGGTCCCGTACGTATGGTCAGTCATAAAGACTAGACCCCAGTATGCATCCTTCTAGGGTAACTAACCCGCACACCGTTGAGCTAACACCCTTCACTGGGTGTGAACCTCCTTACAGTTCTTGCAAGACTTTTCTTACTTCCGATCGTTTATTAATGCATGCATTAATTCTTTCTTACTCCATGTTAGTTATCTTCCACTTTCGTTAAGTAATACTTTACATAAGCATATTCATACGTCACACCACGTAAGGTCACGACATAACATAACATGGAATAACATCATCAAAACAGCATACAAAGCATGCAAAACGTAAACAAGCACAGTCCCCCCATAAAACCTCCTTTCTTAACACTTAAGCTCTACATCCTAAAATCTCAGAAAATTCTTTCTTAAAAAAATGCGGATGAGCAAACTAATGCTAATGAACAAACAAATGCGGATGGATAGACAAATGCGGATGAGTAACCAAATGCGGATGGATAGACAAATCCGGATGAGTAACCAAATGCGGATGGATAGACAAATGCGGATGAGTAACCAAATGCGGATGGATAGACAAATGCGGATGAGTAACCAAATGCGGATGAACATACAACAAATGCGGATGAACAAAATAGTCGATGTGTTCATCAAATGCAGACGAAGACTTAACTAATACGGATGAACAACACTTGTGCAAATATTCAAACTTAATGCGGATGATCAACTTACCAGAAACCGCATCTTACACTATAATCAGTTCCCAATGCTCATTCTTATACATTCATCGCACCGATCTAGCATGCTAAACAAACCGAGCAAAACGTACAGGCCCTAACACACCCACTAAAAGAGCAGGGCCAAACTTACAGTACAAAATACTGGTCATATAAAAAGTTAGTTACATGCATTTCCAGCCCCAAAACAGGTTTAAAACATAGAAACCGGGGATCTAGAACTCACCTTTGCAGCCTTCGAGCGTGACTTCCTTCAACCCGTTTGCACTATGAGTTCAACCACCTAGAACCCACCTAAAACACACACCCGAACACAACAAAACACACATAAGCATGCAACCGAGGCATAGGCCGGCCAAGAACAACTTAAAACGATGAATTCTTACCTTGAATTCGATCTCCTTGTTCTTCTTCTTCAAAACCCGAAAGCTCTGCACTTTCTCTCTCTAGAAAACCCGGTGAAAATAAGATATGCAGAGAAGTGTGGGCGACCATGCCCACTTTATGCACCCACTTTTATTCTTTTTGTCCTTTTGACACATTTAGCCCCTCAACTTGGGTTAAATTGTGTTTCTTCCTTTTTCTGCACATTTATTCTTTCTTTCTCGCCTTTTAAAATTTTCTGGGTGTTACACAGAGAAAAGATGCTTTCTCTGATTTACTTTTTGATAAAGCTGATGTACTTTCCACTGCTGCTCTGAAGACTCACCTGCTAACATTAGTCGGTGAAACTTCCATAATTTATCAAACAGTAGAAAAATTCTTTGACTGTAACTTCCCACTTTTGTTTCTGTAAACTTGTCTATATTAGATTAAGTCAGTGAGCTATGGCATGCCATAGTCAAAAGTCAATCTACCTTTTGACTGTAGATTGATCTTGTTATCTAGATTAGTCAAAATTCCAACTGTCTTTTTGCATATTGATGGTTGTAGGTTGTAGTATAAATAGTCTCCGGTTCTTGTAATTTAATATACTTGCAAACACTTGTAATAGAACTAGAGAATCAATATACAACTTCCTTGAAAACCTAATCTTGTGTTCTTGTGACTTTGTTCTTGTTCTTATAGTTCTGTCTCTTTAATATTACTTGTGTAGCTTGTATCATCAGTGAAGTTACCAGTTCCCTATTTGAGTGGTTAAGTGATTTAAGATCACTCATCTTGTGAAGCTAATTGCACTCTTAAGTACTCTTACTGGTCTTGCAATTGGTATTAGAGCATTCCAGGCTCTTGATTGTAAGATCTCACTATCTTAAATCCTCTTAGTTTCACACTTCATTAACTTTTTAAATGGCAGCTATCTCAAAGACTGATATGGAAACTAGAACTATGACAAAGTCCCCACTGATCACTCCTGAGGATTTTGATACTTGGTGCCAAAGACTAAAAGGCTTCATCAAGTCTCAAGACTCCAGGATGTAGGAGTCTGTTGTCAATGGACCTTATGTACCATGCACCACTTCAGCTACTGGTGGTGGTAAGATACCAAAAGAAAGGGTTGATTTTTCTGAAGAAGATTAGAAGAAAATTGATATTGATCAGAAAGCTATGACAGCCCTTCAAACTGCTCTTCCTAACTCCATCTATAGAGGTTTCAAGAAGTACAAGACCGCCAAACAACTATGGGATGCACTGAAGCTGATGTATGAGGGGTCCAATGAAGCCAAAGAAAACAAGAAGGACCTCTTAAAGCAGCAGTTTGAAAATTTCACCTTCAAGACAGGTGAAACCATGACTCAATAATACTTCAAGTATGTTGAGATTATGGATACTCTAGCTGATGTTGGAGTAACCATTGAGAATAGAGATATTGTTAGGAAGTTCATGTCCTCTCTTCCCAGACAATGGACACACTACTGTGTGGTCATTAAGAGGACTGAAAACCTCAAGACTCTTACTCTCACTGAGTTATATGGAATACTCAGTGGATACCATGAGATGAACATGCAAACTTCATCTGGTAACTCCAACACTCATCAGAGTTCAGCCCTCCATGTGGTTGAAAGGGATGGCAGAGAACCACAGCACCATCTCATCTGCTACCCTGACAAATCACAAAAGGGTCCTTTCATCACCTTTCCAGAGACAGCAAGGGAAGGCTACATCCCTGGAAGCCCATTCCAGGAGACAAGTTCTTCACAAGCTTTTGTGTCTTCTGATGAAAGTTCAGGCAACTTTCTCTTCACCTTTGAAGACCTAAACTGTATTCATCCAGATGATCTAGAATATATGGAAATAGTTCAACAGATGGCTCTAATCACTCATAGAGCCCAGAAGTTCTACAAGAGGACTGGGAGAAGATTTCCCGGCAATGCAGTCAGTGGAAAGTTTAGGCTGGACAAAAGCAAGGTAAAGTATTACAACTGTAACCAAATGGGACACTTTGCCAGGGAGTGCAAGGCACCAAAGTCAAATGGTGGCCAAGCATAATCTAGGCCAAACTACACTGAGGGAGCTTACTAGAATGAGAAGCCAAGACAGCAAGCTGCAGTTGCTGTTGAAGAAGGAGGCTTTGACTGGAGCTTTTAGGTTGAGGATGCTTCTCCAAACCAAGCACTAATGGAAGATCATGATGAAGCCAAGGTATTGGAACATCTTTGTACTCCTGAATGCATTGCTAAAGTTAATAGATACAGGTCCTATAACTTAGAGATGAGATCTGATCTTGAGTCCTTAAATATCTTAAAAGCTGACTTTAAAAGAGTTGAAAATGATTATAAACTTAAGATAGAAGATCTAGAGAAAACCATTTCAACTCTTAAGCATGAGCATACAAACTATAGGACTAAAATCAAAGATCTCATCACAAAGTTAACTGAATGCCAGGCAGAGCTTGTGATCAGCAAAGCCAGGGCAGAAAAATGTGTTCTTGAAGAAGAGACCTTCAAGAACATAATATCCTCATCCCTACATGCAAAAGTTTGTTATCAGAATAAGCAGGGATTGGGATCTACTGAGATAGCTCCTCCACACACTCTATTGTCAGTAAGATCTCCAAGGTGTGGAACTTGTAAAGATGAGCCTCCCCTCATAGACCCCATTATTGAAGAAGATAAAGAGGAGATAGTGGAGGATGACTCAGAGAAGAGTGAAGAAGGTCATCCTAAGAAGGGTCACTATTCTCCTGAGGAGAGGAAAGAGGCTGAAATGACTAAGTCAAAGAGAAAGAACTTGATTAGAAGAGCGAAGAGAAGATCAAAGAAGGCTCAAGAAATCAAGGCCACTTTTGACTCAAAGCAGAATATGAACTCTAGTACCAGAAGTTCTAGTTTAGTTCCAAATCATTCCAGGAAGAAGAAGAAGACTGACCGGTTGTGTACCACTGCTACACAGCCTGAACCATCCAGCTCCAAGAGCAAGTCTCTCCCTAAGAAGCTTGTTGCTTCGTCTACAATGATGAAGGCGGAGAAGGAAAGTGATCAAACTCAGTCTTGCTCTCAAAAGAAGACTCTCAGAAAGAAGAACTCAACTGTGTCATGTGTGGTAGTACTTCTCATAGGGCTAAGGATTGCAAGTACAATCCCAAAAGTACCATCCACATGACCAAGAAGAACATTTCTGAGAAGAAGAAGGAACCAATAGCTTCAGAAGGAAAATTTGTTTCCTTCGGAAGCTCCAAAATGAAGAATAAGACAAGTGAAAAATTGCCTTCGGAAGAAAAGTTGGTCTCGGAAGAAAGGAATGCTTTCGAAGTACTAAAGCTTGCAGTAGTGAAAGCTAGATCTTCGAAGGTCTAGTCTCCAAGACTTCCGAAGTTATCAAAACTTCCGAAGCCTTGAAGGTTAGGCCCAATCTTCCAAAGGTGGTGTGGAAGATGAAGGAAGACCATATGAGTAAAAGTTCTTCATCAACAATAGCAAATGATCCTCAAAGCTTGAATATAGGATCACTTACTGTTGCATTGTCTTCAACTCATTTTAATAAGCCCAAGACCAATGAGGCTTGGGTTTCCAAGTGTAACTAACCACTTCTTCTTGTGCGGGAACAGCTAAGGACTAAGGAAAATGTGTGGATCATTGATAGTGGCTGTTCCAGGCACATGACTAGCAATGGTTCTTTGCTTCATAATTTTAAGAAAATTGATGGAGGACCAGTTGCTTTTGGAGGAGATGCGGGTGGTTACATCACAGGAAGGGGTTTGGTCACAAATGGTAAGCTCACCATTGAAAAGGAGATCCTGACCCAAGATATGAGCTGAGAAGACCAAGCAAGATTATGACTTCAGCTTCTTTGGTGACTAACCCTGTAAGTAAATGAAGATCCTATCAGTATAAACTTGACAAATTCAGCTGATACAACTGAGGTACCTTCAAATTCCAGCTCAAAGGTTCAAAACTCAGGAGAAGGAACTTCAAATGCAGGGGGAAATGGAGTGGTGACAGTGATCAAGAATTTCTTGATGAAGATAGCCAGTCCACAGAGGACAACATAGATGATGTCACACATTCATTAGATCAAGTATCACTTGATAAATATGCTGATGTGGAGGGTGACACTCCATTGCCAGATCTAAATTTCTCCAATCTAGATCTGTCTAACCAACTTGCTATGATCCCTCAACTAAGGATCAGCAAGTCACACCCCACCACAAACATCATTGGAAATTTTGATACTGGGGTGAGAACAAAAGGACAAACCCATGATCAAAATATTTGTCTGCACTTTTGTTTCTTATCCCAGATTGAGCCAAAGAAGGTTGATGTGGCTATAAAGGATGGAAGCTGGGTTGAAGCTATGCAAGAAGAGCTACTTCAAATCAGAAGATAGAAGGTTTGGAACCTATGTCCTCTTCCTCAAGGGAAGACTGTCATAGGAACCAAATGGGTTTTTAGGAACAAGAGGGATGATAGAGGAATTGTCATCAAGAATAAGGCTAGACTAGTTGTCTAGGGATATACACAAGAAGAAGGAATTGATTACACAGATCTCTTTGCTCCTGTAGCAAGACTTGAAGCTGTAAGAATATTCCTGCCTATGCTGCATCCAAGGATTTCAAGGTCTATCAGCTTGATGTAAAGTGTGCCTTCCTCTATAGGGTGATAGATGAAGAAGTTTATGTCAAACAACCACCTAGCTTTGCAGACCCAGATCATCCTGATTATGTCTGCAAGCTTGATAAAGCTCTATATGGACTACATCAAGCTCCAAGAAAGTGGTATCAGACACTATCAAAGTATCTTTGTCAACATGGATACAAATGAGGTACTATTGAAGGGACTCTCTTCATCAAGAAATGAGAAATGATATAATGCTAGTTCAGATATATGTAGATGACATTATCATTGGTTCAACTAATTCAAAGCTCTGCAAAGACTTTAAATGCTGATGATGAATAGATTTGAAATAAGTGCCATGGGGGAATTTAATTTCTTTCTAGGAATTCAAGTGAAGCAGGTTGAAAATGGCATCTTCATTAGTCAGTCAAAATATGTACAAGACATACTTACAAGATTCAAGATGACTGATTGTAAGGTTGCAAATACACCCATAGCCAGAAACCACTCCCTTGGTCCTGATCTTGAGGGGGAGTTTGTTGATGAACATCTCTATATGGCTATGATTAGGTCTCTTATGTACCTTACTGCTAGCCGGCCTGATATCATGTTTGCCACATGTATATGTGTAAGATATCAAGCCAACCCCAAGATGTCACACCTAGTTACTGTTAAAAGAATTCTCAGATACCTAAAGGTTCCCCTAAACTTGGCCTTTGGTATCCAAAGAATTCAGACTTTAATCTGTATGCTTATACAGATAGTGACTATGGTGGCTGCAACATGACTGCAAAGTCTACATCTGGGGGATGCCAATTCCTTGGTGGAAGTATAGTCTCTTGGTAATGCAAGAAGTAATCCTGTGTGTCTGCATCAACTGCTGAAGCTAAATACATTGCTGCTGCAAGCTGCTGTGCTCAAGTGCTATGGATTCAGAATCAGATGCTATACTATGGGTTTAATTTCAAGGAGACTCTTATTCATATAGACAACAACAGTGCCATTTCTATTACAGAGAATCCTGTGCAGCACTCAAGGACCAAGCACATCAACATCAGGTATCATCTGATTAGAGATAATTTTGAAAAATGATTAATCAAACTAATCAAAGTTAACACAAATGAACAATATGCTGATCAGTTCACCAAAGCCTTTGATGAACAGAGATTTAAATATCTTATATCAGCTATTAGGATAATTAACTTGAATAGATTTTCTTTAAACACTTAATCAACCTTATTTCTTAAAACTGTGTGTCTTAAGTTGTCTATTAGATCACCTTCATAAGCCCAGTTCTCTTTGGAAGTAAATTAAAATTTCAAATGATATTCCTTAGATTTGTGAAAATTTATTATTTTGTCTCGACAGAACTCAAATTGCCTTCGGAAGAAATTTATGTCTTTAAATCATTTAACTAATTATCAGAGTTTACCTTCGGAATAAATTTTTGAAATATCTTTCAAAGCTTAAATATGCTTATAAGCACTTAAATGCATTCAAAGAACAAATGTCTTCCAAACGCAATTAAGTCTCAGAAGATTTATTATCCAAGGATAATGATTTTCTCAGACTTAGTTCTTCCGAAGCAAAATATACGTCGGAAGAAATTTCTTTAACTTACTCAAATCCACAGTATATATCTTCTCAACGGTTCCACTTCATCTCTCTACTCTCTCAAATCTTTAACCTAAATTCTCCCAAAATTCACCTTCTTCTTCCTTTCTTCACGATAAGCTTCACCTAAATGGCCAACATCGATCGTCGAAACAACCTAAACTTCTCCATGCACCTACACAGGCAACACAATCAAGTTGCCCTGTTGCACTCTGAGAAGGATCCAAGTTTCTCCGACGTGTGTAGGTACCTTTCTTCGTCTCACTACCTCACCTCCCTTACAATCGATCCTCCTCTCTATGAGGGTCAGTTGCTTGGATTCTGGCAGACCTGTCAAGAGGTCACCATGGATGGGGAGAGGGCACTGGCTGCTACAGTGCAGGAGAGGACTGTTTTCATCACTCCGACCATCATAAACACTCATTTGCAGCTGGATGATGAAGCAGGTGAACAGTCCTTCCCAAAAGATGTTGTCAACCATTCCTTCCAGTAGATGGGCTATGAAGGTGACTTCACAGTCAAAACCTTCAGGAAGGGGAAAGTCTCATCCCAGTGGAAATACCTCCTCCATGTCATCATACACAGATTATCTAACAAACATGGGGGATGGGATCAACTTCCAGAAGACCTCTCCTTCATAGTTCATGGGATGGTACAAGGAGTCAAGTTCAGGTACTCTCAATTTGTTTACACTAATTTTCTTGCTAACCTGGACACCTTAGAGTATTACATGTTCCGCAGGTATGTTCAACACATTCTCAACTGTGAATTGGTCTTACTGTTGAAGGGGACAGGTAATATTCTTAAATTGGGACAAATGAGGCCCGACATTTTCAAAATCTTGAAGAAGCCAACTGTTGGCTTCTCAGGGGTAGAAACAGCCCTTGTCCCAAAAATGTTTGAGCTCATTGCTCAGGGTGACAACCTAGCAGCACCAGCTAGTGTTGATCCCACACCCTCCACCCTCAACCACCTCAAACACAGCTACCATCACCATCACCTACACTAGAAAGCGTAAACGAATCCCTGCACTTGCTACTGAGCATGTGCAGGCACATATATCACAACCCATACAGGAGGAAGTGGAATCTTGAGCTCCCACTTCCCCTGAGGAGCAGACCACTCCCATCCTTGAAATGATCAGTGCTGAGGTTCCTCATGCTCAGCCTGATGAGCTCACAACCCCACAAACAGCCTTAAGCCATCGCTCTGAGTCTCAACACTCAAGTGATTAACCTTTTGGGGAAAGCTACCATCCCCAACCTCTAGACCTTAACCGATCCATCTCCAGCCTTGACTTTTACTCTAATGAAGATTTAGGCTTCAGTGAGTTCCATGAATCTCTCCTCTCTTCCCACACTCTAGGAGAGATGAGTACTCCTGCTTCTCCCACTTTTAGCCCATATCAGCAACCCCCTACTGAGGTGGATCTTCCTGAACTTATTCAGGAGACCCATATAGAAGAGGCTCTTACTTTTGCAAGTGATTACATAACTAGGACCTCAACCATGGCAACCCAGCCTATTGACACATCTCTGGAAGTTATCATGCGGCAAGGGAAAACCAACAGCCAAGAACCCCATGCTGGTGGTGAGGAAGAAGACTTAGTCCAATTCTCTTATCCCTAATGATTCTTCATCTGAAGATGAGGGGAGTCTGAAACAAAGAGTGCACCAACTGACAAATACGTGCACTTACTTGGTTTCAAAGATAAGTCACTTGGAGTCTCAAGTGACTTCTTGCTGAAAAAGGTCAATGACCAGCAACTTGAGATCACCGATCTCAAGGGCCAGTTAGTTGAGAGACCAATGAGGACAACTCAACCAGGCCACAAGAACCTGTGATTGTTATGGATCAATCTCCTAGCTCACCTATGCAAGAGGGTGATGCTACCAAAAAGGGGGAGGAAATCCTGACAGTCATAGAACCTGGGAGTTCTTCCCAGAGTATGGGCATAGAGGAATCACCACCCTCTCTTGCAATTGTCCACACTCAGCAACCTCCTCAGTCAGAGATCTAGACTTGCTTTTTCAACATCTGTTTGAGGAGGGAATACCAAGAGCAATGTCTGCCCCTTCTGAGAATCCAATCATGGGTTGGGGGTATGATAGCAACAGAAGAGCTCTTGTCATCTCTAGAGCTCAGGGTCAACTAGAAATTTTCAACATTTCACACGTGAGGCTCTATGAGAGTACATATATGGTGGATCTGCCACTTGTCAACCCTAGCAACAACAGACAAGCTGCCAGATTGGCTGACCGGATACAAACAGGGTGCTAGAAGAATTCAAATGGAGATCAAGATTATATAGACAAAGGCTAACAGGTGAGGCCTTTGGTCAACTGGAAGTTTAGGTGGACCCTAAGATTAACTTCGAAGGGAAATCCTTGACTGAAGGCCCAGAGGTTGAGCCTGTGAACCTTGAGACAGGATTTCCTTCTGCACCCTTTACCCTCAGTGAGGCACCAGCTGGTGATGGTGCTTCACAACCTCTCTCTGACCAGAGTTTGACAGCTGAATCAAGCAATGAAGGCCAAAGCTCTCTCCTCCCTGAGTCGCCAAGGCCTGTGGTTGACAAACGAAAAAGGAAATTAACTCCTGAAGAGATAGAGGAGGAGAAGAGAGAGAGGAAGAGGAAGCTGAGGGGAGAGAGTTCAAGTGGTTCCCCAAGGTTCATGGAAGCTGCAATCCGGGCTGCCCCCAGGCCAAACACTCAAGAAGATGAATTGAGGGCAGCCAGGTTAAAATACCTAGGAACCAGAAACTACAATGTTGATGAACTCATCTCTCTCCCCTTAGAGGAGCTGAATGAACTGGCTGACACTGAGTTGTCAAAAGAGAGGAGGGAGGCAGAGGATGCAAAACTGCTCCTCAAAGTAAAAGAACAAAGGAGGCTGAAAAGACTCTATAAAGATGCTCCTGTCCTCTCTCCAGTTCAAGAAAGTTCTGAGCCAGAGACTGTGGCCACTGAACAACCTCAGGTAGTTAATGAAGAAGAAAGACTAAAGATGATCAACTACCTGAGTGCCACAGGTCTCTATCAGGCACCTACACTTCTTCCCTTATCTCATGAGTACATAAAGTTTAAATACAACAAGCAGCTGAAAGAACAAGCCAAAAGAGAAAGGAAAGCTACAAAGAAGAGATTAAGGGAAGAAGTTGTAAAGTCAAGAGTTATCATCCTCAAAAGCCAAAAGAAGTCTGATGATAGACAAAGGATGATGAGCTTCTTAAAGCTGTATGGGTTCTGGAAGGAGGCTTGGTCCTATGTCTCTATCCATAATGGATGAGCATATTAGGGTGATCAAGCAGAAGATAAAGAAAGGAGAGCTGGTGGACTTGCATTCTCCACCAAGTCCAGCTCAACCTGAAGTTGAGGTGAAGGTTAAACCTACTGAGACAACACAACCTGAACTCAAAGCTGCATCTGAGCCAACTTCATCTTCTGACCCACAGCTGGGTCCTTCTCTCTCTTCTTCTAAACCTGTGAGAGAGGAGAACCCAACTGAGCGAGACACAACAGAACCAACTGGTACTCAAGACCAGTCCTCTTTGTTGAAGAAATCAGGGAGGAGAAAAAGGATGGCCAGAAGAAGATTTGCTTCAAAGAAAAAGAGAAAAAAGGCATCCACCTCTCAACCTCAGGATGAGTCAGAGCATCCTGAGGAAGTTCATGAAGAGGTCTCTCAATAAACTCCAATTATAGTAGAGCCTCTTGCTATTGGAAGACAAATTCTATCCTGGACTTATGCTGAAAATCCAGACAGATGGTATGTCACAAGAGATCAGGGAGAACAGCATGTCTACCTCACAAATGACATGCTTGAACTTCCTCTGCATGATCTCTATGACATAAGAAGGTTCTATGTAAGCCTGAAGGATCCAGATCTAATGATGAAGAAAGGTTTGCTGATGATCCTGATGTGAACTATCAAAATCTAAAGAACTTCTCTGTTTTGGTAGCATCATCCTAGGGGGAGTTTGTAAGGAACATCTAAAGATTAAAGGCTGATGCAACCAAATGATACCAAAACAACCAAGTCTTCCTACATGCATAAGGAACAAAGATGAACTAGCTTCAGAAGTTTTACACTCACAAATAAGTCTAAGTGTAAAATCTTCCGAAGCCAACAGTTCAGAAGAAGTAACTTCGGAAGTTTCACACTTATCATAAAATTATTACAAGTGTGAAATCTTCCGAAGCCAAAGACTCATTTCTTTCGAAGCCAAAGATGAAGTCTTCCGAAGCTTCAAAAGACAAAGTCTTCCGAAGCCTTTTTGCTGTGAAGACAGATTTCTTTCGAAGACAGAGAAAAGATGCTTTCTCTGATTTACTTTTTGATAAAGCTGATGTACTTTCCGCTGCTGCTCTGAAGACCTAACATTAGTTGGTGAAACTTCCATACTTTATCAAACAGTAGAAAAAGTCTTTGACTGTAACTTCCCACTTTTGTTTCTGTAGACTTGTCTGTATTAGATTAAGTCAGTGAGCTATGGCATGTCATAGTCACTAGTCAAAAGGCAATCTGTCTTTTAACTGTAGATTGATCTTGTTATCTAGATTAGTCAAAATTCCAACTGTCTTTTTGCATATTGACGGTTGTAGGTTGTAGTATAAATAGTCTCCGGTTCTTGTAATTTAATATACTTGCAAACACTTGTAATAGAACTAGAGAATCAATATACAACTTCCTTGAAAACTTAATCTTGTGTTCTTGTGACTTTGTTCTTGTTCTTATAGTTCTGTCTCTTTAATATTACTTGTGTAGCTTGTATCATCAGTGAAGTTACCAGTTTCCTATTTAAGTGGTTAAGTGATTTAAGATCACTCCTCTTGTGAAGCTAATTGCACTCTTAAGTACCCTTACCGGTCCTGCAATATTTAACAACATACAACCGAACCCAAAAATATCAAACTCCGATCAACAAAATTCCCGGGTCCACCAGTGAAAATTAGAACCACTCACCACCACCATCACCATTGGTCACCACCATCATTTACCTACTCCCATCATTTCCTTCAAACCCTTCATCTCCCTTGTCGGTTAATTCATCCTACTCCTTTTAAAAACCCCAAATCACCGTCACCATCTCACCATTTATGTCATCATTATTACTAGCAAAATATAATGCAAAGACTGAGACGAGGATGATGATAATGATGGATGATGGTGGTGACGACTGTAGGTGGTGGTGGTGGGGCATGGTGAAGGTGATTAACCGAACGTGAAAGTAGTATGTGGTTGTAGAAGGGTTGGCGGAGGTTCTACGACGACAACTGTTGGGGTTTGGCGGAGGTGCGGCGGCGGTAAAAGTTGTGGTGTGGCTGAGAGCAATGTCGGGGAGAGGTGGTCTAGGTTTACGTTTTGGATAGAGTGAGAGAGAGTTGTGAGAAAAAGTAGAGATCAGAGAGAAAGAGTCTTTTACACTAAAATTAAATCTTTTTTTTTTCATTTTAGCTTTTTTCAAATAAGTCAGATAAATAGTACCCTAACTAACAATGGATGTTAATAAGTTACATACATATTCCATAAACAGATATACGACATACCTACATGCATATTCATCAACCCAATTGGTATGGACATAGTTGATAAGTAGCCATGATGCTAATATTACCCATGGTCATGATATAAGTGGTCTATTATAATCATCTTTCTTTTGTTTGAAAATTCCAATGTTTTAATTTAGGCTTTTGAGTTATGTGGAGTCGAATATGGACATGAATTGGGGTACATTATGATCAATAATACATCTGCAAATGATAAGGGTAAAAAAATTCCTCCCTCTTGCTACTGTCTCATTGTTTTCATTGTTTTTAATACAGTTTTCTAAAAGTAGCAACCGTTATATACAAGTATTTGTTAAAACAAATACACATATTAAAAAACCATACTATGACTAATGAATGAGAAGCCATCATGTAAGAAAACAAACTTTAATGATCATTAACAAAAGATCCACAAACTTCACTCTAGCTAAGACTAGATTTTAATATAAGGAGTATCATCGCCAACATATATAGAATCAAAGAGATATGGAACCCAAAGGGGAGGGGGTTTTCTTCGGGGCTCGAGAGATGGAATAGATTGGGCCTCACAAGTTTTGAATTCGCCGTTGGTCTATCGACAGGAAACTAGGAATTCCCAACGAAAAAAGTGATCATTGAAATAATTGTTTTTTTAAGCTAGTATGAATTTTAGATTTCAAACAAACGTATACCTATTACCAACCACTTGTGTTGCTAGTTTATTGGTGTAAAACAAATTTTTTTTAAAAAACACAAGTGTTTAAATCTTCATGGAGGATAGATTAGGAATTAATGTACTTTATAAGTATGAGTAAATGAGTAAATATGTATGTGAATCGTCGTGTTAAAATAATTGTATCTGTCGTCATCAATAAACTAATTAAAATAAATAAATAAATAAATATATCCAATACAACTTAACTGATAACATGATTGAAAGAGTGAGAGTAGCAAAATTTTTTACTCCAGAAGATAAAATAATTGTACCCACATACATAGACTCTCCAAGAAAACCTATTAGCCTCGGTGAAATTAGTTAATATCATCTTGTTTTACTCCAGAAGATAAAATAAATGTACCCACATGGATTCTCCATGAAAACTATTTTTACAGCATTTGATCTTCGTATTAATAATCTAGTTTTAAATTTATATACAAGTTTTGTGTTAAACACAAATGTTAAGGACAGCATCTTTACTTACCCGAATTATAATAAGACATATATTATAATGTATGGGGCAAGAATAATACCTATTTTGTCATTTAGTGCTTTTTCTGTTCTGAGTTTTCTTTTAATTTAACTTTTCAGTTTTTATTATTTTATATTTCTTGTTCTCTTATGCTTGATACTCCAATAGATTTTTTAAATTGATTTTCTTTGCTTTTAAATTAGTTTTTACGATCATTAATGTTTTATTTTTTATACAATGTTACATCTTCTACAATTTTAGATTTTTTTAAAACATGCTTATTTTTATGCAAAATCAACATTTCGTTAAGCAGGATAACTACCCAACAGTTATTTTATTAAGTATCTACGATAATTGACCGACAAAAAATAGATTAGATGGAGTAGAGTATTGTAGGGTTGCTTATTTAGTCAAGGTTTGACCTGCAATTAGTGATGATAATAACATGGGAAGACAATCATATTGCATCAGGGGTCACATGACGGCCATGTGCCACAACTCCATTTCCCAACCAAAATTAAAATCAATTTTTCCTTAACGTTGTGTTCCCGAGTCTCATTTAAAGAAAGAAATAAAAAAAATAAATAAAAAATAAAAAATAATCATGCTTCTGATTTTTTTTAAAAAGAGAAATAGAAGGAAACAAAAAAACGTTGTGTTCCCAAGTCTTTTAAAGGAATGAAATGGAAAGAAATGAAAGGAAAATTTTTAATAATTTTTCCTTCTAACTTTCTTTCCAAAATGAAAGGAAATGGAAAGAAATGAAATCAAACACATAAAATTCTTACTTTCTTTTTATTTTCTTCGAACTCTGAAATACGAAAATTTTAAATGTCTTTTCCTTTCTCTTCATTTCTTTTCTCTTCTTAATTTCTTTTCTCTTCATTTATTTTCTCTCGTTAATTTTCTTTCAATTCTTTTCTTTTCTCTTCTTTCATTTATTAAACTTGGGAACACAACGCAAATCTCAAATTACCCATCTTAACACTCCCTTCATTCTGTTTGCTTCAAATGCAATTCGGCTACTCCTTCTACTTTGATCGAAAAGGCAATTAGGGATGTTTTTACGGTAAAAAAAAAAAAATTAAACAATTGTTTTATGCTCTCAAATTGTAAAGGCCTTTGAAATTGACAAATAAAACTACTTTTATCTATATATTAAGCTAAACATATGTGATAATCTAATCAATATTTGTGTTTTTTGACATAAGTAAGAAGGGTAACAAAATGATTAAAGATTTATTGAGGTCGACTTATGAAACATAATTCATTGAGGTTGAATTATAAAACTTGTTTCATCGACTATTTACTGTTGACGGTTCTTTTAGGTTCATCAATCTTAAATTCTATTTTGCAATTAATCACCTAACCTACTAATTATTATTGCTTGATCTTGAGTTATGCTTAATTGCTTTAATCTACTATTGTTCTTATGTCAATTGAATCTATTGTTATCTTTTTTGATTTTAATCTACATTTGCAATTGATTTTTCCATCTCACTTTAATCTATTGTTGCTTGTTTATTATTCAATATGCTCTTTTGTAATTGATTTTGTTTCATTTAGTTAGATTGTTTATTGCCCTAAGTTGTTTTCTTGTAAACTATAAACAAATTTGTTTATGTCGTCGGTCCAAGGCCCAAAGCTTTTAAGAATAATATATAGTAAAATGGAGACTTTGAAACCGACTGATAGTTTTAAAGAGACCAAAGATATTAAGAATCATCGCTTGCAATATTAAGTAGATTGAAAACTGAACTTCATTTGCCAACTTAATGATTTATCTGATTATATAATAGCATTCACAGCAGTTTACTTATAACCATCTCTGTAATTTAACTAGAACTGATCATTTTCTAAATTTATCCTTCATTTATTAAAGCTTTTCACAACTCATTCTCATATTTTTCTTTATTTCAATTAAAAAATATTTCTTTGTTTCTTGTTTATTATTTTTTTATAGACACAACCATTCATAAAATATATTAAAAAAAATAGATACTTAGTACCCTTAAAAGTATAAATGATAAAGTGGGGATGGAAAGTATAGTTATAATTACATATATATTGATGCATCAAGAGTTGAACAGTTATAATAATACGGGTAGGGTTATAATATAAATTATATTTAATTTAAAAAGTTTAAAAAGTATTATAGGTTTGACACGTGTCCTTCTAGTGTTTTAAAGAGGAGGATTTTTTTATCATTGTGTCAAATATATCAACTCATTGTGTTTTATACGTCCATTGTGTCATACATTCCACATCACTTGTTATGTGTATTAATCATTGTGTTTTACGTTTTAAATCACTTTGTGTTATTTTGTCATTGTTTTTATAGATTATAAACTTATTATCTATCATTATGTTTTACAATTTGAAGTACATAATAATATGTGTTCACCAATGTATTTATCAAAATTTATAATGTTGAAGATAACACAATGTGTTATTTTTGTCATTACTTATTAAGAAATTACATAAACTTGTTGTTATCTATTATTGTATTTTACCATTAGAAGTACACTAGTGGGTTGACCCGCGTGATGTGATGGGTGTTATCGAGTTTCTTTTGAAGATTGTAATGCAACTGACCTGCTATAAATACTGATTATAATAGATATTATTATTATTATTATTATTATTATATTATTATTATTATTATTATTATATTATTATTATTATTATATTATATTATTATCGTTGTGTTGTTATTGTTGTTGTTGATGTTATTTTATTACTATTATTATTATTATTGTTGTTATTCTTGTTGATACTGTTGTTGTTATTATTACTACTACTATTATTTTATTATCTGTATTATTATTTTTAATATAACTATATAAATATTTAGTAGTTATATACTTATTTATTTAAATAAAATAATATTTAATTTAAATAATATTTTGTTATGAAAATATAAATAGTAAATGTAAATTAAATTTTAATTTTAATTATTATAAATAAGATGATACTTAATTTTAAAAATTAAATAATCAATATGCATTAAATAATGTATTGATTAGGAGAAGTTTATTTAATAGGTTCAATTTAGAAACTATTAAATAAAACACATGTACCTTGTGCTTAAAATGTTGTTTTAGGTGTCTTAAAATTTAAGCAAAATTACATTTTTTGTCCTTCTAAAATATACTTTATATAATAGTATAAATATTACTATTATATTATTATTATTATTATTATTATATTATTATTATTATTATTATTATTATTATTATTATTATAACTATGTAAATATTTAGTAGTTTATACTTATTTATTTAAATAAGATAATACTTAATTTAAATAATAATTAACTATAAAATATAAAAAGTAAATATAAATTAAATTTAAATTTTAATTTTAATAAATATGATGATACTTAATTTATGAATTAAATGATCAATATGCATTAAATAATGTATTAATTAGGAGAGGTTTATTTAACAGGGGCAATTCAGTAACCATTGCATAAAAGACATGAACCTTATGCTTAAAAGGTTGTTTTAGGTGTCTTAAAATTTGAGCAAAATTACATTTGTGTTCTCTTCAAATGCTTTATATAATAGTATAGACAGATAATGTGTTATTTCACCAATGTATTTTTCAAAACTCATAGTGTTCAAAATAATACAATGATGATCAAAAGATACAATGAGAAATTATGTCATTTTATCATTGTTTTTAATGCATTAGATCATAAATTAGTTGTTAATTTATTTTGTGTTTTACATATTAAAGATAAACAACAATGTTATTCCATCATTATATTTTTTAAAAAGTATTATTTTAGAAAAACACAATAGTATAAAAAAACACAACAACTAATAAAAAGACACAATAAACTGCAATAAAGACACAATGACGAGATATGAGTTTAAAATTTTTATTTTTTTATTTTTTTATATAACAATATTGTACTCGTTTTGATGATAATAAAAATGCTCGTTTATATGAAGTAATTTCTGTAAAATAAATAATGTCGTACATAAAAGTTATGAACGTTTTAAAAAATGAAGGAACTTACAAAAAATAACAAAAGTGACTATTTCAAAAATAACCATCTAATAAACTTTTATTTATAATTTAATCTCAACCATAAATTAAGGAGATAAATGGTTGAAATTAATTATTACACTTTTTAATTTTAGAAGTCTTTCTATTTAAATATTTTTCTAACAATATTACTTTAATAATGATATTATTTTAATGATATAATTTGTTTTTCCAAAGTCATCATTGTAGTTTTTTTTTAAATGAGGGCACTACTTTATTACTTCTTTTTAAGGTTCCTCATATCATTAACCCATAGTACGGTTGGTTCAACGTCTTGTTTGTTTTAAATATATTGCTATGTAGTGACAATTTTTTAGGTTTATTATTATTTTTAAATTGTGTCTAAAATTTTGTTCATAAATTAGTCGCGTTAAATATAAAACGTTTATGTGCATACGTTTTGACATGAGTTTTGTTCAAAAATGAGTCACATCAAATATATAATGTTTCATTCGACAATATAAATATGAGTTACTCTACCTTTTAGCATAAATTTAGTTCAAAAACGACTCGGGACAATTGTAATCTATGTGTTTTTTATGTATGCTTTGACTTGATCTACGTTTCTACATAATTTTGTTTGGAAAAGATAGTTCAAGTATAATACGTTTTCATTCAAAGAGATAAATTCAAGTTACTTTACGGATTGATGTGTATTTTGCCAGGTGACAAATCGGGCTGATTATTGGTCTATACTTTATCATGCTGCGTATGATGCCGCGCAACTCGTGGCTAGTAAAAAACTAGTGTAATTTAAATTTGACAAGAAGAAATGGGGAAACTTATACGAAAGCTGTAATATTAATAAAAAAGTATCTTTCGTGTACGTTGGTCTTTTTATTATTAAAACTATCTTTAGTTATACTCGTTCTAAACTTCTAATAACTATTACTTTATTAGACAAGTTCTCGCCTTCAATGAAGCTTGTGTTTGGCGTTGGATTTGTGCACATGGACGGCCCTTCTGAGCCCAATATAAAAAGGGCTTTAGCCCTCTATGATATTGAGAGGCCCTTAAATTACAAAGGCTTAAACAGGAGCCATTTTAAGAGATTTCCTTTTCTTTTCATTCTTTATCATTTTTAAAGTAACTTGTAAGTTTGCAGGGTTGTGACGTTAAGATTACAGGTCAAGATATGGAAAGTAGTCTTCTTCACAAAGTACAATGTAAGGTTGCGTAAATCAGCTCGCGAATTACGAGACAAGGAATAAAAAGAACCAGAGGTAAGAATATGTTTCATTGCTAAAATAGTAACTTTGAAATGCAAAAGATACAAAAGATATACTAAATTAAAATATAAATCAATAGAGTCATGGGATGAAAAGTACTTTTAATAAAATTATAAATGAAAATAGCTAAGGGTAAAACAAGACCCGGAAGAAAGAATTAGAAGACAGGGAATAAAAAGAACCAAAGGTAGGAAAAAGACAAGGTAAAAGAAGGAAGGAAAAAGAACGAACAGAAAGAGATTCGAACTAGTGATGTAGCAAAATTGTTATTGACCATTTATCACTAAACCAAATTATATTTTGAGTCAAATACATAACTATATGGGGTCACTTTAAATTCCACTATATACATCCTATATAAAACTAAAAAGTCATTGTGTCATTTTCCCCCCTTCACTAATACATAGTTCCGTCCCTGAGCATCGTCACTAACTCCAATCGTTTTATCATTGGACCCAACACCCCATCTCATACATCTGGATATACTAGCTACACAAAATTATATAGAACAGATACATTTTAATGATCCAAACATTATATCGCTCATTATTCGATATTTATTGTAGGCTTACCATTTAATCAATAACATATATAACTTTAGTTTTATTTTTAAGAGATATAGTTAAACTTGCATAATCATTACATATCTACATCTGATTTTGATTACAAGAAATAAATGTTTTTCTATTTGTTCATAATCATTATTGTGAATGAAAACGAGTAAAAGGTGATTGTAAATATATGATGAGCAGTGAGATTGTTTTTTGACTATAAAAGATAAGCTATGTAGTTAAATTGTCGGTATAAATTATTAGTGGATAATGAGACATCACTCATATTTATAGTTTAATTTATCAAAATTTATTCCGGTAATTTCCTAGTTTCCTTCAACTTCTTACACAATAATATTGCACCTATTGTTATCAGTTTAATATCTTCGAATTAATCAAATCCTCTTATGTTGTCATAAACATGCAACTTGAAAACAGGTTTATGGAAGATGTCGAATATAATTAGCAAGAAAGAATGTAGAATGGATAACTGAACTCAGAATTCTTGTCATTTCAGTAAATGCGTGACACTTTAATTCACTATACCTTAAAAACCAAACACCACACTCTTAATGCATAGTGTACAAGTTCAAATGCACGGCAATTTAAATGCAATGACGCGTGACTTCAGTTTGCTTTGGTTTCAAAAGTTAAAATTATTATTTTATTATTATAAATAATATTTATCAAAAAGTTTTCTCATGACTTTAAAAATATAAAGTTTTATAAATTTCAAATACACTATTGTGACGTGTTTATTTTTATATGCCTTTTAGCGTAAGTTTTGTTCCAAACTGATTCGGGTCAAATATATTATATTATTTATTTTTTTCACGTGATTTAAAAAAATTTCTGATTGTACCGTTGCGACTTGATTGTCTCTACGTACTTTCCAATGTCAATTTATTTAAAATCAAGATCCGAAATGCGAGGGCAAAAGTTGTGTACAAATATAATATACTTTTAGGTTACTTTTCGATACATCACAATTGTTTTATATATTTCATATATATTGTTACGATGTAGTTATTTCCATCAACATTTTCATGTAAGTTCATAGCTGACGCAACAAGCGACCAAAACACTAGTTAAACACAAAGAAAACCTAACCTACATAAGATTCAAGAAGCTCAAACATTAACTAGGGGTATACAAATTGAGCGAGTGTTGCTTTGTTGTTCGATGCAATGTGTTTTTACCCTTCTACGAAGCCACTTTCTACCTACATCAAAAGTCATTGCCATACATGGATTTCTTTTTACAGTAATGTGCAGCAAAATTGTGGAAATAAACGGAAGACTTCATTATTCCTAAAGGTAAACTAATACACCAATGAAGACATTTATGACTTTCCAAACATATTTTATTCATTTGCAAACAAACACTATAAAACTTTAACCATTCGGGTCAAACCCCACCCGAGAAACCCGGACCATGGATGTCACACATAACAACCTCATTTGCACCACAACAACTCTTTTAGACAGTACATCAAACACTTGAATGACTACTTTAAAATCACCAGTCTTGCAATAACCCAACACTATAGAAGTAAAAATATGAACATCTACAACATACCTAAGTTTCAAAACTCTTTAGACAAACATCTTCCCAACTAGAATATATCCATTCTTGCACATGCATCAATCAATTTCGTGTAATCAATTAACCGTCAAACAAACCCATCCATTCACCATTCTTTTATATAGTAAGATATTAAATAAAACAAATCAAACCAACACATGATCAGCATGACGAATGAATAGAAGTTTTGATTGTTGCATAGTTGCTATACCCAAGAAGCTTAGCTTTTTCAAATCTAAGTTTTAAAATTCACTCAACAACAAATATGCAAAACTAAATAATAAGCAATACACAATGACGTATGAAAGAAAAAAAAAACTTAAATATTGAAGAAATTACCTTCATACCGGTGAATGCTTGTTGCCGTTGATCTCCGAGCATTTGTAGTTGAAAGAGCATGGCATATCGTCATGAAACCTTTTAAACATAAATAATTTTTTAAGAGTAATATCTTAACCATTCTCTATCTTAAAAGTTAAAATCAATTAAATAACACTATAATTTTTTTACCAAAATTTAACAGTATTGATATTTGTGCTAGATGTTTATTTTGTAGTTCTTCGATCACTAATTTGTATCTCAAGTAACAAAATGCCACACATATTTATCATAAGTCAAAAGGAGTTGCTTATATACTCCATCTATACACAACTGAAACAACAACGAATCCATTTCACCACAAAGTAAAAGGTTAAATAAAACCAACTATGAAAACAGTATTCATTTCTTTATCACTTGGAGTTTTATCCACGTTTGCACACTTGGTCTATGGAACGATTACTCAATTTGATTACTTAAATGACAATTTTAGCCACCAAGATTTTTATGTTTATAAAAAACCACAAAATGAAAAAACCTCATGTGAAACTCAATACAAGAAAGGTAAAAAAGTTTCTAAGAATTTATGCTATGATTTTACTGAGTTCGAATCTTACCCGGAGAACGATATCCAAAGCATTTTATTAAGTACGTAAAATCCTCAGCTTGCTCCGGTGGTAAGAGATACATTTTAATTAATTAGTAAAAAAAGTGTAAGGTTGCTTTGAATTCAAACAGGTAAGTGCGGATCTACAACATTTAATATGTTTATTGAAACATACGACATAGTTAGGTGTGGATCTACAACACACCTTGGAGACCAATCTAGAGCCCATTTCTATGTACAGGGGTTTCGATTTTGGTTCCTCTGCACGACCCTTCCTCACACTTAGTCTTCGTTGGGGTGGAGATACAGTTCCCCCGAGAAGATTTTGGTCGGTCTATTGGCATATGGTTTCAAACGATAACCATTTACCTTGAATATTAATCTTTCGTGATTTTCAATCTCGATGGCCCCGTTCGGAAAAACGTCTTTAGTTGTATAAGGTCCAGAGCATCAGGATTTCAACTTTCCGGGAAACAAATATCAATGAGAATTATACAGTAAGACACGTTCTCCCATGTGGAATCGTTTAGTGCTCTTTAATCGGGAATCGTTGAATTTCCTTGTTTTCTCTTTGTAAACCCTAGAATTCTCATACGCTTGTCGCATTTCCTCGAATTCGTGGATTTGTAGAAATCGATTTTTACCCATAGCGTTTTGATCCAGGTTTGCTGCCTTGAATGCCCTATAGGCTTTGTGTTCAAGTTCCACAGGTGGATGGCACGACTTCCCGGAAACCAGTTTGAATGGTGTAATGCCAATGGGAGTATTATAGGCTGTCTGAAAAGCCCATAAAGCATCATCTAGCTTGGTAGACCAATCCTTGCAATTTTGACCTATTATTTTCTCGATGATTTGTTTGATGCGTTGGTTAGTGACCTCAACTTGGCCATTTGATTGCGATGATAGGCAATTGCAAAATGATGATGAACGTCGTAACAAGCCATTGCTCTTTTGAGTTTGTTTTACAAAAATGCGTTCCGGGATTACTAATTAAAGCTTTAGGAGCACCAAAACTAGAGAATAGTTTCTTGAGTAATTTGACAATTTTTCTTACATTGTTGGTAGGTAAGGCTTGAGCTTTAGCCTATTTTGAGATATAACTGACTACTACCAAGATGTAACGATTACCAAAAGACACCAGAAACAGCCCCATGCAAGCAATTCCCCATATATCAAATACCTCGCTTACTTGAATGGGTTTTTAAGGCATCTCATCTCGTGTTGAGATATTGGTTGCTCTTTGACATGCATCACAGGTGCGTACCATGTTATGAGCATCCTTAAAGATCGTGGGCTAGTAGAATCCTAAGCCAAAGACTTTCTTGGCCGTTAGGGTTGCTCCATGGTGTCCTCTTGTGTGTCCTTCATGACAGTGCCTTAGAATCTATTGTGCTTCACTTCCATATACGCATCTTCGGATAAGCTGATCTGCACCAATTCTGAACAGGTACGAATCTTCCTAATAGTAATGCATGATATCGGTGAATCATTTCTTCATTTGCTACTAGGCCATTCCTTTGAAAAGAATTCTGCTGGCCAAGTAATTCACAAAATCAGCAAATCAAGGATGTTCATTGATTGAGGATTAGATGTGCATAAGGAATTCGTGAGGAAAGTTGTTGTTTATTTTGAATTCCGTGGATTGTGAAGGGTTTGGATTTTTAGGATGCAAGGGATGATCAACCGCCAGATTTTCTACTCCTTTCTTATCGAGAATTCTGATGTCGAATTCTTAGAGTAGACGTATCCTACATATCAGCCTCTGCATTGCATCTTGTTTATTGAATAGATAACAAAAGGGCTGCATGATTAGTGCAAACGATTGTTTTTTAAAGGACAAGATACGAGCGGAATTTATCAAACGTGAAAACTACTGCTAGAAGTTCTTTTTGGTTATGGTGTAGTTTTCTTACATGTCGTTTAGGGTTTTGCTTGCATAGTTAATTAAGTGGAATTGCTTGTCTTTCTTTTGGCCTAGCATGGCTCCTACCACGAAATCACTTGCATCACACATGAGTTCAAATGGTAATGTCCAATTAGTGGAAACCATGATTGGAGTTGTTACCAATCTTTCCTTCAACAAATGGAATGCAATAATGCATTCATCGAAAAATACAAATTGCGCGTCTTTTTCGAGGAGAGTCACTAGTAGTGCGATTTTGGAGAAATCCTTGATGAAATGTCGATAGAATCCTACATGACCTAGGAAGCTTCTGATTGCTTTCATGGTTGTGGGATGTGAAAGTTTAGAAATAGTGTTGACTTTGGCTTGATCAACCTCAAGTCTTGCTTGAGCGATTTTGTGTCCTAACACTATTACTTCTTTAACCTTGAAATGCATTTTTCCTACTTTAAGACAAGGTTAGAATCTTCACATCTAACCAATATCTTTTTTAGGTTTTCTAGACATTATTCAAATGAGTTTCCAAAGATGGAAAAGTCATCCATGAAAACTTTCATGGCATGTTCGATCATGTCATGAAATATTGCTACCATTGATCTTTGAAATGTAGTAGGGGCATTGCATAATCCAAAAGGCATCCGCCGATATGCAAATATGCCATATGGGCATGTGAATATTGTTTTCTCTTGATATTTAAGAGCAATTGGAATTTGAAAATAACCTCAGAAACCATCGAGGAAACAATAGAACATTTTCCCCAATATTCTTTCAAGCATTTTATCGATAAATGGAAGAGGGAAGTGGTCTTTCCTTATGGCATCATTGAGTTTGCGATAGTCGATGCAAACTCTCCATCCAATAACCGTACGAGTTGGAATTAGCTCATTCTTCTTGTTGGTTACAACAGTCATTTCTCCTTTCTTTGGAAGAACATGGACGGGATAGGTCCAAGGTGAATCAGAAATAAGGTAAATCAAATCGGCATCTAGCAGTTTGATTACTTCTTTCTTCACAACCTCTTGTATGCTCGGATTTAAATGATTTTTAGGATGAATGACGGATTTGAAGTTTTCCTCCATCAGATTTTTGTGAGTGCAAAAGGATGGATTGATTCCCTTGAGGTCAATAGTTTTCCAAGCAATTGCTCGTTTATGTGCCTTGAGCATATTAAGCAGCTTGTTCTGTTGGGTTCAACAATTGATAAACTGAAGCTTTCCAAACCACAATCAAAGCCAACTGAAGATCTCATTGTACAAGTTCAGAGACAAGTTGATAAACAGAACAAAACAAAGACAAGACAAATTCAACAAGACAAAGTCAACATCAAGACCACAAGAAAAGTCAAAATTAGGTCATGATGTAAAAACACTATAAATAGAACCACTAGTGCCACTTGTAATGTGTGGTTATTGCAAAGTGTGTGAGTGGCTTGTAGTTCTTAAGTGTGTGTTTTTCATGGTGTAAATCACCACCTAAGGATAAATTCTCTCCTTTGGGTGGGTTTGATGTTCATCCATCTTTGTATATGTTTCTTCACTGTAATTTGTTATTTGATATCAATGAAATCATAACATTATACATTACACACACATCCTTGTTCTTCGATTCACACACTTCCACCCATCTTTAATTTTGAATTTTCGGATCTGAAACTGATGAATCCTAAGATCCAAGGTCAACGAATCTGAAATATTGATTCAGCATGTTCTTCTCATCATTGGGTAAGGTTGATGAGATAATGATAGGAAGTTGAATGATGTTTTCAAGAAAGGCGTTTCGAGATGAGATGGGAGTTCTTTGAGTTCTAAAACTTGAGGATCTTCGATAGATGGTTTGGCTTTATGTTCTAGTTCATTTTCAATGATCTCGAATGCTTCTTGATGAGGTGATGTTTCTTCAACTTCTTGTTCTGGAAAGACTTACTCATCATAGATGGGTTTGATTGTTTGGACTTCTATTAATTGAGTGTTAGAAGCTTCATTTTCAAGGTTTTCCTCGAATGACAACTTATGATTGAATCGCATACATCAATTTAATAGAGTGAGTCATCATGATGTTGAGGATGTTTCATGGATCATCCTATGTTGAATGTTACTTCCTCTTCATCCACTCGAAGTGTTAGTCTACCGGTGCAAACATTAATGAGAGCTCGAGCGGTTGTTAAGAAAGGTCAACATAGGATAAGAGGAACATTCTTGTCCTCATCCATGTCAAGGATCATAAAATCAACAGGAAATATGAATTTATCGATTTTAACTAATAGGTTTTCAGTGATGCCCCTCGGATATTTGACAAAACGATCATCTAACTAAATGCTCATACGGGTCGATCTAGGTTCATCTAAGTTTAACTTTTTAAAAACCGCATAAGGCATGAGGTTAATGCTAGCACATAGGTCAGCTAAGGCGTTACTAACAGACAGATTTCCTATTAGGCATGGTATAGTAAAACTTCCCGGATCAGTCATCTTTTGAGGTAGTTTGTTTTGAAGAACTACAAAGTATTCCTCATTCAAAACTACGTGTGATAACTCTTCAAGTTTTTTTTTTTGTTTGACAGCACCCCCTTTAAGAACTTAGCGTAATTGAGCATTTGAGCTAAGGCATCCACCAATGGTAGGTTAATGTGGAGTTGATTGAACAACCTTAGGAAATTTCTATATTATGCCTCCATTCATTATTGTCTTAAACGACCAGGATATGGAGGTGGTGGAACATAGTGTGGTGGTGGTACGTATGTCTTGGCTGGTTCTTCAACAGTTATCACTTGCATTACTTGGAGTTTCTGTTTCAACTTCTTCCAAGATAGGCTGTAATGCAGGTGCATCACCCTTAGTGGTCTTGCCACTTCTCGTGGTGATAGTTTTCACTTGTGCATTAGGGTTTGTCACAGTGTTGCTAGGCAATCACCTTGGAGTCTTTCAGATAGCTATTATACTATCTGACTTACTTGGTTTTCAATGGTTTACAGTGATGCTTTGTTGCTTTTAATGTCAACTTCGTTTCTTTGGAACCTCTCCTCATTTCTTCAATCAGATTTACAGATGTATTCATCGGTGGCTTGTGTGGTTATCAATAATTAGGGCAATAAGTCTTCCATGGATGATACTTCACGGTCTTGGTTACTCCTGCTTGGACCTTGATATGGTGGTTTTTGTTTTTGGTAGGGTGACCTTCTATTGAATCCAGAGGATGATTGGTTGTTGCTAGATTCTCTGTAATTCGAGTTAATTCTCCAATTCGAGTTGTTATTGTATGAGTTGCTTGGACCCCTTACATAATCAATATCTTTAACCATCATGATGCTTTGTGGGCATTCGTTGGTTTTGTGAGAATCTTCGCATGTGTTGCATTGTGTTGTTGCATCGTGTTGGAGTTTTCTTCAACTCGGCTTGCAATTGTTCGAATCATTTGGTTAGGGCTTCTAATTGGGCTATAACTAGGATTCTAAAGCCTACTTGATGAACCCCTTTAGAACTGGGTTTTTTTCTTAAAGGATTGTAAGCAAAGCTCTTCTTAGTTGCTTTCTCGAGGGCTTGGTATGCTTTGGTTGGCGTGACACTTCCGAAATCTCCCCCTGCACTTTGATCAACGGCTTGTTTGTGTGCTCCACTGATTGCATCATAAAAGATTTGACACTATAGCCACAAATCAAGTCCATGATGTGGGCATCTCTGAAGGAGACTTTTATATATTTCCCATGCTGTGTGTAATGATTCATCATCATTTTGGCGAAAACATGACATGTTGCTTCTTAATTTGGCAGAACGATTGGGTGGAAAGTATTTCAAAAGGAATTGTTCAGCCATTTTCGCCCATATGGTGATGGAACCAGGCGGAAGCAAATCAAGCCAGTCAATGGCTCGGCCTTGAAGTGAGAATGGAAAAATTCATAGTTTGATTGCATCGAACAGTTACTGATTTTGAAAGTTGCACAAATACGAAGGAATCGAGTGATGTTAGGGTTAGGATCTTCGTCTTGCAATCCGTGGAAATGAATAGAGTTTTCTACGAGTTGGATAATACTAGACTTAATCTCGAAATTGTTGGCTGCTATTGATGGTTGGACAATGCTAGACTCATAACCATCGATTGATGGTATGGCATAGTGTGTCAGCTTCATTTCCTTGTCTTGGTTAGCCATGTCTTCTTCTAATGGTGTACCTTCAAAATTGTCTTCTTAGATGATTGTTGTTGTTAGTCATGGTCTTTTGTGTAACATTTGACCGAAAAGTCATTCGGCTTCCAAAAGAGGCGAAATAAGTTCAGGACTAGACGAGTCTAACATACACCAACTTAAGAAAAGCATATACTAACTAAGGCTTAGAATGAATCAAGAAAATGTAACTAAACTAACTAAGGCAAACTAAATTAAACTAGTCTAACTAACAAGATAAAACAAAGTTAAAAAAAATATATTACAAGATATAAACATGATAGTAAAAAAAATTCAGATTGTCTTTCAAAACTGTCGTGTGTCTCGAGCAGTGGTGCCAAAAACTTGATGTGTGCAGATGGGGTATGTATTTTTGATAAAAGATTTCTGCACAGATTTAGTTTTAATTGGTTATTACTTACACTAACTACACACCCAAAAGGCAAGTGTACCTGTCGTGCGGTAATATAATATTGGTACGAATCGAATATCAATCCGTGGACACACCGAACCTACTCTTTACAATTGACTATCAAATTTAGTTTTTGATTTGAGAAAATGATAAGTTGCATTGGTGTAACCAATAGTTTTAGGGTTTTTAAAACAATAATTAATGTTAAAAGTAAAAGTAAGATTGAGACTTTTGGGTTTTAAACAGAGAATTAAGGTTATCATCCTAATTAGATTACACTTTTGTAACTATGATGAATATTATGGTGTGATTAAAGATATAAGTTAAAGTAGTTATATTGATGTTTATAAAATTGAGCCAACGCGGATTTCTCGTCTGCCAGCTCCATAGTGATGAGGACATTAGCATCGAGTAACTTACAATACTAATCCTCCAAGCCACTAGTAATGTCAGGAATACTTATGCACCCTTTCAACATATGATTTCTGAAAACTTAACTTAATGTTAAAAAGAGAGTTGATCAAGTTCCTTTTTAACATACCATTAGTTTTAGAAAATCATAATAATTACTGTAGATTTCTCGGACTAATAAAAGGGAACCCGAAAATGATCAGAAAGTTAAGGTTATATGATTTCTAATAACCAATTCTAGTTCATTAGCCATGGATTTGTTGTGAAGACCCGTTTTGAAAATAAAATCTATTTCATAAGTTTTTCAACCTTGTATGGCATTAATAATTACAAACCATAAGTTTATAACTTCCCATTCAAATATAGATGTTACCCATCAAAAGTTTACCCAAGATTACCATAACATTAATATAACATAAATCACTTAATTAGTTAATCACAAATTACATAAGTTTCATCTAATTAGGATGATAATAGAATTTTAGCTCATAATAAGCTTGAACATAACAACAAATAACATAAAAGATAGATACAAAATCATCTGTGAAATAGAACAATCAAACTGGTGTTCCACAATGGATGATGTTTAAACAATCCCTAGCTTCTTCTAAGTGTTGTATGCATCTCCTGAGCCTCCCAAAGGTCTTCAAGTCTTGATTTCCAAGAGAAATCAGCAGGGTAAAACTCCACCAAAAGCTCTCTTGAATGATGGACTTAAGCCTCTATTTATAGGCTTCCTGGAGTGCTTAAGCACTGCCCCGTGCTAGTACAGTGCTTACGAAAGTTGGTCAGTTCGTACACGCAGAGGTGGTCGGTCACAACCCCGTTTTTCATGAGGCACAACCCTGTGTTTGAGGTGAGGTACGCCCCCGTGTCTCATAGGGTACAGTCCCGTGCTTACTTTTAGGGGACATAACTTTTTTATCCTGACAGATGTCCAAATACGGGTGTGTGTTAATTTAAGCACGAGGGTATGTTTCAGGCTGAGCATGGGGGCGTGCTTAATGAGACACGTCCCCATGCTTGGACTTCAAAGCTCGTTTTTTTTCAAATTCTTGTTAAGTATGCTCCTTTTGTCCATCTTAGCCCTTTGAACACCTAAAAACACAATTTAACATTTTTAAGTTTATTTTCATTATTTTAAGCAATATATTAAGGAATAATTGATGTGCTTTTGATATGTTTTCTATGTATATTTTAGAGCACATCACTGATGTATGTGGAGAGTGGCCTCTGGGTAGTGGGTACTATATGATAGTAACTTCCCAACTAGGTTAAACTGGAAATTATATAGAGTTGCTGTCCTAGCATATATGCTATATGAAACAAATTGTTGGGCCATAAAGAGGACATTAGAGATGAGAATGCTGAGGTGGATGTATGGCATACAAGGTTAGACCAAATAAAAAAAGAATGTTTTAGAGATAGATTAAGAGTAGCTAGTATAACGGATAAGAGAAGGGAGGGCATATTAAGATGGTTTAGGCATGTCAAGAGTAGATAGATTATGAAACCCGTTATAACAGTGGAGACCCATATTGTTAAGGGGAGGATGAGTAGAGACAGGCCCAAACTGACTTGGGAAAAGACGATTAGACAAGATCTGCTAGGGTTGCACCTGTTAGAGGACGTGATCCAAGATAGGGTATGTTAAGACGTATGATTAAGGTCAACGATGTCTAGGGGAGGATTTAGATGTGATTAGCTAGTACACCATGTGTGTTAGTACCAGATTGTTATGTCACTTTTGCTTTTTTATTGATTATTGTATCTTATTATATGTTGTGTGTTTTATGTTGCCAATTTTGTATATTGATTACTTATAGATCCTACTCTATTATTGCTCTATTATATATTAATTGCTCAATTTGTGTTGATTCATTAATTATTGTCATTGTATGCTTTTGTTTATCATTAAAGGGTGTTGCCTATGATATGATTCTAGTGGTCTACTATATGTTGATTGATTGCCTCTCGAGCATTATGTTATCTTCTTATTACATGCTTTGGTCCTATTGTTTTCCTTTGAGTTGGAGGTATCGCTGGAAGCAACCTCTTTATATTTGTTATGTATGAGATTTACTGAGTTTGATTATGGTTATGGTTTTACAAACTGATGTAGGTCCAAACCGATGCTACGACCTTAACTTATTTTTACATCTTGGTTCGGACTAGTGTTATAGCCATAATCCAAACCTATTTCATAATGTACCTTTTTTAAGTAATTTAACCGGGTAGGTGGGTGTCACTTCTCTAATATTCTCCATTTTTAGGGCACTTGTAGGGTTACCCATCAATATAAATCATATATATGTATAGAGAATGTTTAATATGTAAAGTTATTTTTTCGAACAAATTGTACAAAGTAGTATGGGCCATTGACCTGGGTCATCAACGACTCAAATAAAAGAATACATTATCACGCATGGAGGGGTATGGAAAGATAAATTAGAATAGTATATAACTGTTGACTTTTTTTTTAAAATTCTCTTATTTTCTTAAACGCATATAACTTTTGCATCCCTGCAGTTTCAAAATTACCATCCACCCCTGACGTTTTATTTTCATTTCCATTTGAGTCCAACACACTAACGTCGTTATATTTTTCCGTTAATTTTTATAGAATAACAAAAATAGCCTTTTTAATTAAATAAAATACCCCCATCCCACCCCCACCCTTCTATCTTCTCCAATGCAACAGGCTGATCGGACTAGGGTGCAGTGACCTACAACTATGGACCCTGTTGTTCACACCCAACCCATGCTGGTTCCACCGGTTGTCGATCGCCGCCACATCACCACCGAACACCAGCAGAAACAGTGGCAATGAACCCAATTCACATATCCTCTGCTCCTTCTGCACCTCCATCCATTTCTCAATTCTACCCCTGTAATCTGCATTCCTCCACTTCACCAAATCCATCACCATCACCCCTGTGTTGAAATAACAAGGCTTCTTACCGGAAAACACACTGGAGAATCGAGATTCCGACCAAAATCTGTCGAGCTCCAATTGCAGCAGACCCAGGTAACGAAACGGACCACAGTTTCTTGATGTCATCAACAATGATGATATCCAAATCCAAATAGATCACCCGGGTCATACTCGGGTCAAGAATGTCACCCAAATAGGTTCTAGCATAATTCAACGGGTCTTCAAGCGCTTCACGAATCGAATGCGAAATCAAATCTTTTACAACTCCATTATCGAAGGCATAAACCTTAAAATACAAAGAGGGGAATATGGTCTTAACAATTCGGGTCAATTCGTCGGGTTTGGGCGATTTGGAATCCGATGCGATGAAATGGAAGTAAAGATTTTCAGGGCATGAAGTGTGCTTGAGTATCGAATGAACAGCAACTACAGATCCTCTGAGGTAGTTGAAATCAAGAGTCATCGCTACGTGAATCACAAAGGGATTGTAATTGTACGCATTGGTGGTTGTTCCCAACACACCTCATTGATCACAATTTCTGTACTCCGGTGCTTTTATGTATTGTATGTTGTTGGTCTCATAAAGCTCGATTCTTGAAGGTGTTTCAGGTACAGAACGAATCGCATTTGTGGGTAGAAGAAATAGAGGAACAATAATCAACACAAAAGCAACACTAACAGCTTGAGATCGAAGCATATCATATAATATTATTATGTGATCGGAGATTCTCCGGAGGTGACGATCGGTGATCGGAATAATGGAGATGATGATCGGAATAATAGAGATGATGATCGGAATAATCAGAATAATCGAGATGATGATCGGTAACGGTTTGAAATTGTGTTTGAAGATGAAGATGGTGTGTGGCTGTGAAGGTGATAATAGGCAGTTGTCATGGTGGTTATATGAGTAATTTAGTCTTTTTAACAATAATTTTAATTGAAAAACTAATGGTATCAGTTATCTGGACTCAAATGGAAATAAAAATAAAGCGACAAAGACTCAAATGGAAATAAAATGAAACGTCAGGGGGCGGATGACAATTTTGAGACTATAGGGATGCAAGTGATTAAAATGCGCAAACGTCAGAGATGCAAATAGTAATTTACTCTATAACTTAAATTGTGTGATTATAATTTTGAATAGGTTGTTAGCTTTGACTTTTTAGTTTTAGTACAATCCAAATAATTTAGTTAGTAAATGAGCTAAACAGCTAAACATTAAACGTTACATGTTTTAAACTAACAAACGTAAAAGGTTAAATAGTAATAAAAAATAAAAAATAAAAGATATAAATTTCTTATCAAGAATCAAGAAATAGTTATATTCATAGAAGACAAGATTAAGTAGGCGAGGTCCCACGTTTATATTTATAGGGGCCGGTTACTATACAAAGTCTAATTTTCGTGCGAAGCATACGAAGCCACCAGAGCGTGACACGTGTTTTTTGGCGGAGGGGTAGTTTCGTCCGTGCTACAATTACACATAAAAGATACATAATTACGCAAGTTATATTCATAATTAAGCAAGTTATATATCTATTATTACGCAAGTTATATTTATTATTACGCAAAAAAAAATTACTCACGTTATAAAAAATAATCACGCAATTTATATTTATAATTACACAAGTTATATGATACTTACGCAATTTATGTTCATAATTACGCAAGTTATACGCACAACACATAAAAGTTTTTTTTTTAAAAAGTGTTGATTTTTTTTAAAAAAAATATAGCAATACTATACTCAAGTTAAAAAGAATCAATGCTCGATTTTATGGTGTATTTTTTTTTAAAAAAACAACGTCGTATAAAAAAGTTATATACGTTTTAAAAAACCAAGGGAGTTTTTAAAAAGTCAACAATTGTATGTTATTTCCGATTTTACCGATTCTGTCATCATTTCATACGTGATTATTTTATTTTTAATCTGAACCGTCTATCTCCTAAATCAATGGTTAGAATTACTTCGCACGCTTCGCACGATTTTTCAACTTTGTACTGTAAACTTTTCTCTATATTTATAACTATTAATTTAAGCCAAAGATCAAACGAGAAGATAAAGGTATATACTTTTATTTCATTGTTTTCTCCGTCTCTTCAATTTAAATATAGTAACGTTTTATAATATATTTTCCTTTGAGTGTAACTAACATTTCTAGAATATTATATTATTTTTAATTTTCCCTTTTTATTCATGCATTTTAATATTTTATATTTTGTTAATTAACATCTTTAACATTTTCAAAATTGTCACATCAAACTTTAATATCATACATATAAAATATTGTATTTGTCCTCTCCTTTTGTCTTCAAACTACATTTAATTTCTTAATGTCTTTCGTCTTCGAGTTTTGACCTTCTACTGTATTTTATTCTTTATAGGGGATAAAATCCTCAAATGATAGATCGAATTGAGAGGGTAGATTAGTTGAGATGCTCATAAGATATTTGGACCACTTATTAAGACCTCAAACCAACCTATACTCCAATGACCTTGAGCGTAAGTAAAATTCATTTAATGCATGAACTCAAATTTAAGCTTCATATAGTGAACTTAAATTTGCTCGCTAACGTAAATGAACATGTCATTTATGTAAATATAATATTTTGTTTAGTATAAAGATATTCTTACATAAAAATATAATTTTGTATATAGTTATGTTAAAACAAGCTCAAAATTAGTAAGTGATTATTGAAGAATAATAAACTTAAAGTTATGAGTGTTTCTAAATTTAACTGAGTTTGATCAATCTCGACCAATAAATGAAATATGAGACTAGTAAAATCTAATAACCCTTTTTTTTAAAACATTCTTAATATTTTTTTGTATAATGTTATATTTTTATACAAATTACACAATTAAATTGACCGTTTTAATATCTTTAATTAAAGTATAGTTTTGCTATATATATATATATATATATATATATATATATGTATGTATATAATCAGATGTTACATATATGTAAGTATGTGTTACAAAGTGTACAACTAAGAGTTACGTACGTTTATGGGATATGTATATGTAAGTACGTGTTAGTAAGTGTACAACTAAGAGTTACGTACATGTAACTCATACAAGTTACGTATATGTAAGTCGTTTGATAATCGTCGACGTTCCTTGGAGTTTATATTAAAAATATACAGTGACCTCAAAAAATAAGGTTAAAGTTACTCAAATATACTTTAAACAATTAAAAGTTAAATTAATTATAAATTATGTGATTGGTTAGTGGTGTTTTTTATGGTTTTCGGTTATAAACATGGTTTTCATTTGATCCCTCTATATATATAATACAATTTAGGAGGACAATATAGTAATTTTACTCAGATTGTAAGACACGTAATACAATATTTTTTACATAGAGTACAAGTGCCCTATGCAATAGTTCTATTTTTACCCCTATTTAATAAACTCTTTTAATTAATACACTATTTAATACACATTATCAATACATTATTTAATAATATGATATTATTTAATTCAATACATTAAATATTATATTATTTGTAATATTTGAAAATGACATTTAAATTTATTCAATACTATTTAAATAATTAAGTATACAACTCATATTTATATAAGTGATTTCCGACCACAAATACAACCCATGCTTTCACTAATCTTGTTGGGATAATATAGTTGTCTTAAAGACTTTTAAAATATACGTAATTTTTTTCTTTTATTCAAATTTTTCATTAATTATATTTTGATTTTAATTTATGTCATAACGCATCGAGCCGATACCGACTAAAATCGAATTCCCAAAAAATCACGCAACAGCCGTACTGCCGCAACGCACGGGCATTTTCCACTAGTATATATATATATATATATATATATATATATATATATATATATATATATATATATATATATATCAAATGAAAACCATTTTGTTGTAATAACATCATTACACATATACAAAAATATGTTCTTTTATGTATATGTGTAAATTCGTATGTATAAAAATTTATAAAAAAATTCTCAACGCGCTAGCATTTTTTACTAGTGTGTGTGTGTGTGTGTGTGTGTGTGTGTGTGTGTATATATATATATATATAGAGAGAGAGAGAGAGAGAGAGGCTGGTCCAAATAAAAAAACAAATTGGCTAAAAAGGGTGAGATGGAATCTGGTTGTGACACATGGCATTTTTAAAATTTTATAAGAAATGGTAGATTTGTCCTTCTACAATTTAACAAGAAGAGGCGCTAAATCTTGCAACCTTCTTCTTTCCATTTTACCCTGATCTCATTAGATTTGAATATGCTATTATTTAGGGTTTTGATTTCAATTCCAGATCTCCACTGATTGCAATCGAATGCTTCTTCATCGTTCATATATACTTCATCTTGTTCTTCGAGTTCATCGATTTCATCTTCTTCAACAACTTCATCTTCTTCAGCTACTTCATCTTCTTCATCTACACAATCCAATTCCAGATCATTACTGATCGCAATCAAATTGTTCTTCATCCTTCATATCGACTTCATCTTGTTATTCGAATTCATCGATTTCATCTTCTTCAGCAACTTTATCTTCTTCATCTCTTCATCTACACAATCTAATTTCAGATTTCCACTGATCGCAATCTAATTGTTCTTCATCCTTCATATCGACTTCATGTTGTTCATTGAATTCAGTGATTTCATCTTCTTCAGCAACTTCATCTTCTTCAGATACTTCATCTTCTTCTTGTATTTTAGTTTTTAATAGAGCTTCTTCTACATCTTCTTTTTCTCAATTTTATATCTCTCGTTTTTGAGTTTATCTTCAGAGAAGATGACTGATGTTCCACATAAAGGTAATACACTTACTTGATTTTCTAATTGTTTTGTTTTTTTTTTGTCAGCTTTTAAATATATGAATATTATGTTGTTTACTCACTGTGCTACTTATTATTAAATGTATATGATCAATGAGATTTTGATAATATATATGTTTTTTTTATTTTTTTGTTGTTATTTTTAGTTTTTAAACAATTTGTGCTGTTTTTGTAGACTGTGCTGTTTTAAAATATTATGTTGTATTAATGACTGTGCTGTTATTTTCAGGCTTTCATTTTTCACCTAGTACTGGTAAAAAGTATTACACGCCCAATGTTGCTGAATCATATAAACCTAAAATTGGTATGGTGTTTTCCTCTATCGATGAAGCGTTTAATTTCTACTGTGCGTATGCTAAGTTAGGAGGTTTTACCATTCGTAAATTTACACAATACGAAAAGGGAGGTGTTATACAGATAAAATATATGGTTTGTGCAAAGGAGGATCATAAAACTTTTCAGAAGGTTGATACTGTTAATGATAGTGTTGCTTTTAATAAGAAATCAAAAATTCATAGGAGGCGACCATCAAAGCGTACGGGTTGCAATGCCCACATTCGTATTCGTTTAAATGATTTAAAGGTTTATGAAGTTTATGGTTTTGTCAAAGAACATAATCATCCATTTGTTGATGCTGAGGATTGTCATTTACTATGTGCAAATAGAAATATTACAGTAACTCAAGAACAACTTTTAGTTGATTTTTCAAATATGAATATTGGTCCAGTAAAAGCATTTAACTTGATGAGAGTTATGTATGGTGGTTTTGAGGAGGTTGGGGCAACTGTTACTGACTTTAAAAACTTCAAAAGGGATCTTAATCTTTTTGTTGGTGAATTTGATGTTGAGATGGTTGTACGTCGTCTAATGAGTAAGAAGGAATATTTACCGGATTTTTCATTTGAGTATTATACTGGTGACGGAGGGGTTCTTACTAGTTTATTTTGGGCTGATGAAGATATGAAACAAAATTATTATACATTTGGTGATGTTGTATCTTTTGATGCGACGTTTCGTACTAGCAGGTAAAAGATTTCTTGTGCTGTTTTTTATTGTTTTGTATGATTTTTTGTTTTTTTTTATTTGTATAACTTCTTTTATGCATGCTATTTTTTGTATTAGGTACGACATGGTTTTTGTTCCATTTACTGGAATTGATAATCATCATCGTAATATCACATTTGGTGCTACTTTGTTATCTTCAGAGATTGCAGATTCTTATAAATGGCTACTTTTATCATTTCAAAAATCTTTTGGTATTGATCCTAAGGTTGTTGTAACTTATTAGGACCCGACAATGAAAATAGCTATTAAAATTGTCTTTCCAAATACCAGACACAGATTATGTATGTGGCACATAATGAAGAAAGTTTCTATTTAGGTCAGTCTATAATTTTATATTTAATTGTTGTGTTGTTTTATATATTGTATACTCTATGTGTTTTTTTGTTCACTTTTCTACACTTTCTAATTTTTTATAGGTTGGTACAAAATTGTCAAGGGATAAGACTTTTAAACGTAGGATATGTGATATTGTTTGGACTGCTTCTCTTGAACTTGATGAATTTGAGAGACTTTGGATCGATGTTATGATGGATTTTAACCTAAACAGCAACAAATGGTTGGCTGACATGGTAGAAATGAGATCTGACTGGATACCTGCTTTCTATCGTACGACATTGAGGTCAGAAAGTGAAAACCACTTTTTTGGACAGCTAAGCAAAACAAGTTTGTCGCTGTTAGAGTTTTTGAGTCATTTTGAAACTGCTATGGAGTCTCAGAGGTTCACCCATAGAAAAAATGATCACGACACCAGGTATACAACACCTGACATGATTACTAATTATGAGTTAGAATAGCAGGCTGATAAGATTTATACAAGAGAAATTTTCTATGACGTTCAAGGTGAAATCTATTATGCTGTCAATGAATGTATGTCTATGAGTTTTGAATCAGTTGATGATTATGTCAAATTCCTTATTAAAGAGCTAAAAGTGGATGTCCCTCGCATATACGAGGTATTTTTTATATTATTTTTAAATGTGATGATTTACATTCAAATTATACCACTAGTTACGTTTTTTTTGTTGAATCTTAATTTGTTTTTTAGGTGATATTTAAAGAAAAGGATATGGAAATTACATTGCAGTTGTAATAGGTATGAGCAGTACGGTCTATTGTGTAGGCATTAAGGCTTTGTGGTGTGAATGAGTTCCTGCAAAAGTATATTATGAAAAGATGGACAAGAGATGTTGTTCCCAACAAATTGATCCACTCTTTGGTTGATCGTGCTGGTCTCGGTGGCAATTTTCAGCTTGTTGACAAAATGGTTCGTGACGTCAAATACTGTACTGAGTATATTTTAAATCGTCTTGTCACAGACGTAGACCAGCTATCTATATACTGTGATCAACTCAAGGATATCAAGTCTAGGGTTGATTCTTCATTTGTACATTCTGAACTAGTAAACAAGAATGAGAAATTTGCAAATTATGTTGGAAGCGATTAGCCATCCTCTATCACTGTTCGTGTACCTGTTGGAATTAAAAGTAAAGGCTCGGGTTCTCATAAACGTTTTAATTCTGTAGAAGAGCTAGCGGCTTCTAGCAACGGGAGAAAAAAGAGAACTTGTTCTGGCTGTGGAAAGAAAGGACATAATATTCGTAATTGTTCCAAGTACAAGGATGGTGGTGCTGCTTATTCGAATGAGGATGCGGATGGAAATGTTTCAAATTTATAAGTACTTATGTATCTTATGTTTTATACCTGTTATTAAATCAATTTCCATACATGTTCTTTTGTAATTGGAGATTTCTAGTACCATTAAATAAATTCATGTGCTGTTTTCATTTTCATCATTCATAACATTTGTAATTTTAAAACAATTCAAACTAATTGTAAAAGAGAATTTTATGCAATAGCAAATACCATGTGCTTTTATGCTGTAGTAGAATTTAACTTGTATTCCAACTAACATCAACAAATACATTCCAAGTGAATTAAAGCATTTCAAATACGCACTGTTATTAAAGCATTTCAAATAACAAAACATAGTAAACTACATTACAAGTGATAAATACATGACACTACTAAACTACATTCCAAGTGATACATACACGAAACATTATCTGCTTTAACCTTCACATCAACAAACACATTCAGTCTATAGATTTCTTTGCTCTTTCCTTTATTCTTTCTTGAGCTTTCAGCTTTATCATATCCTTTTCAAGTGGATCTAATGATTCATACTTCTTGACTTCAGTTATGACTTGAAAATGATGCATGTTAATGTCCGCCAATAGTATCTTTGTGACATACTTGTACCTTAGATCAACAAGTTGTTGCTTTTGTTCTTTGGATTCATTTGCTAAGCCAAACTCCTAATCTTTGATTAAGTCCCATAATATGTTTCCATATGTCTCATGGAGAAAATTCCACAATCTACAAAATTTTTATATGTTCTTCATTGTAAGGCACCGTTCCCGGAGACCTTACAGTTGGACAATCATAGCATTATTATATTAAACAATACACGTTTCATAAAATATTGCAGCGGAATTAAGTTAACAAAAACCATTCATGCATATAATTAATGTTGCAAAATAATACATCATTGTAAGTTAGGGTTACAAAATAATCAATTAGTTGCATTACAATACAACAAAATCATTAAGCATGAACGAATGCCAGTCTTGCCCCGACGAGTAGCTGTCCCCGAGTGCCATCCTCGGCAATAATTACCTGCCAACTGAAAATGCATAAAAGTCAGTGTTGCTGAGTGAGTCCTAGTTTTAAAACGTTTAAAAGTACCTTGTGTGATTGTATACGAAAATACCCCTTTTTGAACAAAATACATTACTTTCGAATGCGAGCACACATCATACATACATTCAGATAATCCTCATAATTATCACCATTATCTTTCTGTTGGACCAAAAGAACCAATGAGCCTGATCAGAAAAACCTTTAAGTCCCACGGACATTACAACAACTGAAGTAGTCTGCAACAGCTGAAGACATCAACTGATAACAAGGTCTGAAGACAAAGTCTGAAGCGAAAGAGCTGAAGACAAAGTCTGAAGTGAAAGAGCTGAAGACAAAGTCTGAAGTGAAAGAGCTGAAGACAAAGTCTGAAGCTAAAGAACTGAAGACAAAGACTGAAGACCAAGTTTCAGATGTTGTCACAACAGCTGAAGAAGACCTCTTCAGTAGTTGTGATGGTTTCCTTTCAGTAGTTTTATGTTTCTTGTATTCAGTACTTGTAGTTTCAGTAGTTTTAGTTTCATCTTGTACTTAGCATACTCTGAGATGTTCTCAGTTGTTGTGAACATTCTCAGTAGTTTGCTTACTTTCAGTTGTTTGTAATAATTCTGTTAGATGTCACTATCAAGTGACATCAGCAGACGTCACATTCCTTATATAAGGAATGTTGACCTAATTGTAAGGTGCGATGCCCTGCGCAGCTATAACATACTTAGAAAAGCTTAGCAGCCGCCATACCAAAGCATGTGTGCATGAATGATATTATCCATTTTGAAGAAAACCCTCTTTCTCTATAACCGTGTACTGTTCCATTGAATATCTATTGTGTTCTTGCTATATTTGTCTAATTCTTGTTCTAATTCGCTGCGACTCAACTCTAATTGATCAAACTTAGATCGCTGATCCTGACAAATGGTATCAGAGCAGGTTAATCATTGATCGGTTTAACAATTGATCATTGAAACTGCTATTTCGATATCTAAAGTTTGATCGAATTAGCATATTTGCAAGAATTGGTTATAGAGATTGGTCTTCTGCTGCTTCTGGTTAGTCAATTTGAGTTTCTTCTTGGTTCATATTGAGTTTGTTGTGTTTTTGTGCTAAATCTTTTGAAACTTGATTGAATTGGTTTGAATCTGAGAATGACTACTCCTTCTAATGACCCTCACAATACTGGCTCCTCAACCAAGCCTCCGATGCTGGTTAGGAGTGAGTATAACATATGGCAACGAAGAATGCTCCATCACCTGTCTGTTAACAGTTCAGGTTTTGGACATCTGTGGTTCACGGTCCACACAAGCCTATGGTGAACAATCCGGAGACCAACCAAATGGTTCCGAAGAAGAAGGAGCAATACTCAGATGAAGATCGTAAAGTTTGAGATTGATGCTAAAGCCCATGGAATTCTGGCCATGGCACTGCCTAATGAAATCTATTCTGGGCTTATGCATCATGAAACTGCTCATGACCTCTGGAATGCTTTGAAGGAACAATTCGGAGGAACTGATGAGGTCTTAGCAAACAACAGAGAAATCCTCGCCCAACAATATGAGACATTCTCTCATAGGAAGGGTGAGACACTGACTCAACAGTTTGAGCGTTTCTCCTGCTTGATCTCTGAGCTGAAAATGGTCAAGCATGAGTATACTAACAGCCAGATGAACAACAGATTCCTCAGATCACTGCCTGAGAGATGGGACACATACACCATTGTCCTACGCTCCAGTGCAAATCTGGATAGCCTATCTCTCACCCAACTCCATGGGAAACTGCTTACATTTGAAAGAGAGATAGAGCAGAAAAGGAAACTGGCATCATCAGGAAAGCTCACTGATGACTTTGTACCAGGGAACACTGCCTTGGTCGGTCATGAGTCAGAATATGCTGGATCAGAAAGCCATTATGATGAGCATATAGATTTCTCTTCAAACAGTTCTGATCATGCATTTGTTGGTGTTGACAGTCATTCTGGGTGTAATAGTGATAATTTATGCTTTATCATGGATGATTTGATGGGTATTGCTGATGATGATTTAGAAGAGATGGATATTTTGAGCCAAATGGCCTTGATCAATATCAGATCTCAAAAGTTCTACAAGAGAACTGGTAGGAAATTTCCAGGACTCTCTGGCAAAACCAAAGTTGGTTTTGACAAGAGTAAGTTGAGGTGTCACAAATGCCACAGGCTTGGGCACTTTGCAAGAGAGTGTAGATCAACTGGATCTAACTCCTCTGCACCCTTTGTGACCTTTCCAAGCAATAGTTCACAAAACAAAGGGCAACATCCTGCTAGTTCTGGTCATCACTCACAACCTCAATCTCCTGCATATTTTGTCCCTCAGGGTCCAATGCCATATCCATATCCCTGCTATTACATGCCACAGCCAAATCCAGTTCAAGTTCCTATAGCACAACAACCTCAAGCCCTACCTGAGCCTCAACCATCTCCATCACAATCTCAACCTCATCACAGCTTCTTCACACCAGGAGTTGTTGACTGGAGCAGCTCACCAGATGATCTTTCTGGTTTCAATGAGCAATTATTTGCTGGTGCTGGTCAACATGGTGGTGAACATCCTTTTGGGAATCTTGCTCTCATGGCCCTGGAGTCTACTGAGGGTTCCTGCTCCGATGCATCATCTTCACAGGTAACCCAGGTATCTTCTGAGGCTAAAGCCAAGTTATGTTCTGAATCATGCATAGCTGCCTTTGTCTCTATTAGAGAGGCAAATGTAGCTTTAATCAATCAAAATCTTGAGCTTGAGAAAACTATTTCCAAAAGAAAAGCTGAGTATGAGTCTGCTCTTAATGACAAAGATGATGAGATTTACAAGCTTAAATGCCAACTTAATGATGAAAAGGCTAAGGTAGAGGTCATACTTGAGAACCACAGAAGTCTCAAAGAGACACTTGCAGCTACCCAAGTTGAGTGTGACCGCTGGGTAACATCCTGCAAGGGATTTGAAATGCTTCTCAGCAAGCAAACAGCTTCAAATGTGAAGTTTGGAATAGGTTACAATCATACTGCACCACCTACTGATTTTACTTCAAAATCAATAGTAAAATCTGAAGGTGAAAGTAATTTCCAAACCACATCATCATGTGATTCATCCTCAAATGATAATACAAAATCAAAATAGAGGATGAAGTCAGTGTTAAGATCTCAGCAAATCAATTGCCTGATGGTTTAAATGCTGATAAACACATGAAGCTGAGCAATTCAGATGTTGTCCCTCAAAGTACTCCAAGTACTGAAGGGCAAGTCACAACATCTGAAAAGCATTTCAATCTGCTGAAATAAAAGGATTAACAACTGCTGAGGAATCTATCATACGGTCTTTCAGGACGGATAGAGAACAGCTGAAGAACAAGTCTTCAGTTGTTACCGATCCTTCAGTACTTAACACAAGTACTGAAAGGAGGAAAGTACTGAAGATCACACCTTCAGTAGTTTCCACTTCAGCAGTTGATCAATCCAAGATGAAGAATAAGCCATGTGAAATATGTGGTAAATTCAATCATCTATCTGATGAATGCTGGTACAAAAAGGGTTCCAAACTCAACAGAGATAAGCTCATTAAAGAAGAGATTAATAAAATGAAAAATGAGTTTGAGACCAAGTTTGTACCACAGTCATCTCAAACTGATAAACCCAAGGCCTCGCCAACATCCAAAAAGAAGGATGGGGTTTATCAGAAAACAGCTGATAGTGTTCCTCATGATAAACATCAGACTAAGTCTGTGAATTTCAAGAAGGAGGAAATGGTGGGTCACAGGAACTCATCAAAAACAAGTACTGATGTGTCAAATGAGCTGAAGGCTTTAGCAACAAATCAGACACAACTTGTTATGATGGTTCAGCATTTGTTGGGGAGAGTTAACCAACTAGATGCACCTGTGATCAAACCACTGAAAAGGAAATCCAAGCCCAAATCTAAGAAATCCATTTCAGCACCATCTCCACCTTCATCAGCTGTTAATCATGAGAAACAAGTTATGGTTAAATCTGTTGATGAAAACAGACCCAAAACCAAAAAGGTTTGGGTCTCTAAAGCTAACTAGTTTCTTATGATAAATGCAGGGTTCTTCAGCATGCCAAAGAAGCATCTGGTATGTAGACAGTGGAGGATCTATGCATATGACTGGGAGCAGTTCTCTTCTTAATGACTACTCTCAAGGAAAGAAGGGATTTGTCTCATTTGGAAATGATGCTAAAGGTTACATCATCGGGAAAGGATTTGTGTCAAATGGAGAAATCAGATTTGATGATGTTAACCATGTGGAGAATCTCAAGTATAATCTACTGAGTGTCAGTCAGATGTGTGATAAAGGGCATGTTGCACTTTTCACAAGCCAGAACTGCCGGATTCTGTCTTCCAAAGTTCTGAGGCTGATTGACAAGGTATTGGATGAACATACTCTCCTGAAGGCCAACAGGATAGGAAGAGTATATGCCTTGGATTTGTCAAAGAAGATTGATTTAAAAGGTCATCCTTGCCTGTTCTCCAAGGCCTCTCCTCAGGAATCTAAACTGTGGCATAGAAGGCTGGGTCATGTTAATCTCAAAAACATGAATCAGCTGATCCACAATAGTTTAGTGAGAGGTCTACCAATAAAGGAGTTCCACTGTGATGAAACCTGCACTGCTTGTTTAAAAGGAAAACAACACAAAGTTTCATTCCCTCCTATAGAAGAACCAAAGTCCACTGCCTGCTTGCAATTACTGCACATGGATCTCTTTGGTCCTGTGAGAGTAATGAGCATGGCAAAGAAGAAATACTGTCTGGTAATTGTGGATGATTACTCCAGATTTGTATGGACCTTCTTCTTGCATTCAAAGGATGAGGCTGCTCAGACAATTATTAACTTTGTGTTGTATGTTGAGAAGCAGTATTCCCTATCAGTCAAGTGTATAAGAAGTGATAATGGAACTGAATTTAGAAACCATACACTTGATGATTTCTACCTTTCAAAAGGAATCAAGAGGCAGTATAGCATCCCAAGGACTCCAGAACAAAATGGAGTAGTGGAGAGAAAGAACAGGACCCTAATTGAAGCTGCAAGGTCCATGTTGGCTGACTCTGGTTTGCCACTGACCTTTTGGGCTGAAGCTGTCAACACAGCATGCTATGTGCAAAATAGAGCTTTAGTGAATCAGAGGTTGATGAAGACTCCTTATGAAGTTCTACATCATTTGGCTCCTCTAATTTCATTCTTCAGAGCATTTGGGTGTCCTTGTTACATTCTCAACACAAAGGATCAACTCCAAAAGTTTGATTCTAAGGTGGATGCAGGGTATTTTGTTGGGTATTCATCCACTTGCAAGGCTTACAGAGTGTTCAACTGCAGAACAAAGATGGTTGAAGAAACTTGCATGTGAAGTTCAATGAATCCCTAAGGACAAAATTCCACAAAACCCTGTGGAGTTGTTTGATCTGGACATACTGCAATATGTTCCTTATCAGCCTCCAGCTGTTGCAGATCATGTGAATTCATCACCTTCTGCAGCTAGTCATCCATCTGGTGGTACTGATGTTGATGATGATCCCAGTACTCACCTATTCAAGTTTAGTGATCAACTGCCTGAGTCTACTAAACTTGATGTTCCTGTAGCTTCAGTAGCACCATCCACAACAAATGCTGATGAGATTTTTGAATCCTCTACTTCATTTGACTTGCCATCTAATACTTGGTTTCAAGAATCTGGATCAACATCTGTTGCTGCTGAGCGTGCTACAAACACTTGCACAGATCTCATAGTGTACCAAGAGCTGAAGAATCACCCAATGTCTCAAATCATTGGTGATATCAATGCTGGTGTCTCAACTAGAAGTCAATTGTCCAACTTCTGCTTCTATGCTCTCTTCATCAGTCAGCAAGAGCCAAAGAACTATCATATTGCATTAAGAGACAATGGATGGGTTGATGCCATGCAGCTTGAGCTTCTTCAGTTCAAAAAGCAGCAAGTGTGGGAACTGGTTCCTCTACCCCCAGGTAAGTGTGCAATAGGCACTAAATGGGTGTTTAGGAATAAAACAGATGAAAATGGGCAAATTGTCAAGAACAAGGCCAGACTGGTTGTCCAGGGGTTTTCACAAGAAGAAGGTATTGATTATGATGAAACCTTTGCCCCTGTAGCCAGACTGGAGGCAATTAGATTGTTCTTAGCCTATGCTGCATTCCACAATCTTAAAGTTTTTCAAATGGATGTCAAAAGTGCATTTTTATATGGTAAAATAAAAGAAGAGGTTTATGTGTGTCAACCACCAGGTTTTGAGGATAATAAACATCCTGATTGGGTGTATAAACTTGATAAGGCTCTTTATGGGTTGAAACAAGCTCCTAGAGCCTGGTATGAAACACTGTCAAATTTCTTCTTCAGAATAATTTCACTAGAGGCTCCATAGATAAAACTTTGTTCATTAAGAAAGTGGGTCAGCATAAGCTCCTTGTTCAAATTTATGTTGATGATATTATTTTTGCATCCTCTGATCCACAGTTGTGTGATGCATTTACAAAGTTGATGCAACAAAAATTCGAAATGAGTGCCATGGGAGAATTACAGTTCTTTCTAGGTTTGCAAATCAAACAAAAGGCTGATGGAACTTTCATTCATCAGTCAAAATACACAAAGAGTCTTTTGGAAAAGTTTGATTTACAAAACTGTAAGCCCTGTTCTACTCCCATGTGCAGCACCACACAACTGGATGCAGATCAGAAAGGTAAAGCTGTTGATGAAACACTTTACAGATGTATGATTGGGTCCTTGATGTACTTAACAGCTTCTAGACCAGATATTATGTTTGCAACTTGTGTTTGTGCTAGATTTCAGGCTGCTCCTAAAGAGTCTCATTTGATTGCAGTCAAGAGGATCTTTAGATATCTGCAAGGTACTCAATCTCTAGGTCTTTGGTATTCCACTGGGCACTCTTGCAAATTAGTTGCTTTTTCTGATAGTGACTATGCAGGGTGTAAATTAACTAGAAAATCAACTTCTGGTGGATGTCAATTCCTAGGCAACTGTTTGGTTTCTTGGCAGAGTAAGAAACAAACATCTGTTGCTACATCCACTGCTGAAGCCGAGTACATTGCTGCTGCAAGTTGTACATCTCAGGTACTCTGGCTTCAGAATCAATTATTGGATTATGGCATTACAGAGACTAAGACTCCATTACTAATGGATAGTGCTTCAGCTCTTTGTATTGTCAAGAATCCAGTCCAGCACTCTAGGACCAAACATATTGAGATCAGACACCATTTTATTAGGGATTGTTTTGAAAAAGGTCTGATTGATCCAAAGTTTGTTCCTAGTGCTGATGAGCTTGCAGACATATTTACTAAGCCTTTGGACAGTTCAACTTTCCAAAACCTAGTGTTAAGGCTTGGTATGCTGCAGCTAGAATAAGTGACAACTACTGATGATCTCAGTCAACAAGTACTGATGAGCATTCGTATACTATTGTCACAAATAAGTACTGATAAGTTCTTTTATCCTCAGTAGTTTTCATAACTACTGAAGACTAAATTACTTAAAAGTACTGAAGTACTCTATCTGTTGAAAAGAACTGATGTGGTTACAAGTACTGAAGTAGTTACAACTACTGATGTCAGTATAACAGATAAGTACTGATGACCAATGAAACATCTGAAAATCAGAGTCTGATAAGTGTTGAGGTCAGAATGAAACAGCTGATGAGCTAAGAATTGACGACAACAGCTGATGAGAAACTTTTCTCTTCAGTTGTTTCTACAACTGCTGTTTCACTTCATACAACTGAAGCCAAAACCATGTCTTCAGTAGTTTTACAACTACTGATGACTAACACCAAATCTTCAGTTATTTACAACACCTGAAGCCAAAACCATGTCTTCAGTAGTTTCACAACTACTGATGACTAATACCAAGTCTTCAGTTGTAACTTCTGAAAGTTAAAACCAGGTCTTCAGTTGTTTTCAAACAACTGATGACAGCACCAACACTTTCAGTCGTTTTATATCAGCCTTTTCTTACCCTATAAATACCTAAACCTAATTTCAAACGTTTCATTAGCCGTTTCATGTCCTTCACTCTCTCAACAATGGCGACCATGAAACTCAAACCCAGACACAACTGTGTTGCCTACCTCTCGAAATCGGCCTTTTGGAACAAATTTGATAATGCCATCGATCTTATGGTAGATTCCCAGTACCGAACCGCTTTTCTTCTGAATCCTACCATATACCCCGATTCCCTAAGCCAATTCTGGACCAACGTCTCTGTGCAAACTGGTGAGAATGATCGCCAAATCACTCTCCAGTCGTTGGTTAACCAGAAACAGGTGGTCATCACTCCAGACATCATTCGACAAACCCTAAATCTACATGATGCCACCTGTGTCACAGAATACCCGAAAGGCACAACTGATATGTCTTTCATCAATAACGGGTATGAAGGAGACTTAAGTGCTACCACCATTCTGAAGAAGCACTTCCATGATGCTGAACGTCTTATATTCCACATGGTGAATGTCTGCCTTGCACCAAAAACCTCCTCATGGGATCAGATGTCCTCCCGATGGCAACAGGTATTATACTCTATCTTTGAACGACAAAATCTAAATTTTTCTGAGATAGTTTTATGGAACTAAAGGATCTGGCTTTGAAACCTGTGGCAAACAGATGGATATTATATCCCAGGTTTCTCATGGCCATAATTTTAAATCAGCTAAAATCAGACGGCCTTGTTGGCCTTGGAGTCCCTGCTCCGGCTGTATTGCCTGAAGTATACTCCAGGCACAACTCTGACCCTACAATGAAAGGGGCTGCCCGGCTGCTAAAACCCAAGCAGCGGGAACCCACAGCCTCCACTTCCAGATCCAAAGTCCCCACCAAACCCAACACCAAAAAGCCCAAAAAGGCTACTCAGGGAGATGAGTCCCCTGAGGATGCCCCTGTAACACCAATACAGGAAACACTTACTGGTTCTAACCCCCCAGTAGTGTCAAAGACTCCACCAGCCCTAGCCGCTCAGCATCCTCTCAACAGGATCCTGATGCAACCATAATTGGGGATACCACAATGCTGGAACCTATCTCAATTGAGAAGGTTACCATTGAAGAGCACCAGTCACCCCGGGTGCAATCTGCTTCAAACCTATCTCCAAATGCAACCGCCCCTCAAAGCCCAACCATTATAGTTGCACAAGTGCTGAGTCAGCTGCATTCCTCTCCTCCTCCCCAGAAACCAATTACAATGGGGAGAACCTCAACAGCTGAGGAAGAGGACCAAAATGCTGCTGATAACCCACAGCACAGGGGTTATAATGTTCAATCTCCCCTGTGTAGAGGAGGAGGTTAGAACATCTGGTGAGGCTGCCACTTCTACTGATTCAGCAAATGAACAGGATGCAGTTGGTAACATCTCTAAGACCTCACCAGAGGCAACTGCCGATGAAGGACTCAGTCCTGAGGCAGGAAGTCCCCAGAACCAAGAACAAGGGGCACATGCTACAACTGATCTACACTCAGGGCATGTACATCCTGATTCAATCAGGAGGTCAGGTGATTCAGCAAAGACTGATGATGACCTGGGCTTTTTCTTCGATGTCTTAGCCCATAACACAATCCTTGAGGCTGAGGTGAGCAGACTCAAAGAACTGCTTGCCAAAATGTCTCAGGATCAAAGTCCATCTGCCCCAATAAACCCACAGATGGCACCTTCATCTGAAGGTTCACCAAACACTCAGCCACTACACTCAACTGAGCCACCAGCCACTGCTTTTGGCACCACCTCTCAGGGACAGAACCCCTCTGAGCAGATGGTTGCTACCTTTCAACATTCCTTACCTCTCATCACTCCCATCATCAATGAGATTGTGCATAAAGCCATTGATGAGAGGATCTCCTCAAATCTACAAACACTTGTTGATGATGCTGTGCAAAAGAAGCTTTCTGCCATTCAAACCCCTGAACCCAATGCACCCAAAAAGGGGGAGTCTAAGGCAGTGAAAGAAAGAAAGAGAAAGAGAGTGGAAGATGAGAAACAACAAGAGAAAGAAAAGGAGTTAGAAAAGGAAAAACAGCTGATCACATACAAGAGAAAGAAAAGTGCTGAAACTCAAAAGCCTGATGAAGAGAAATCATTGGAGATCTGTTAAAGAAGCTGATGAAGCTCACAGCAGATCAATGGACAGAATAATAGACCAACTCTTCAGACAGGGCTTTGATACAGCTACTTAGACACTGAGATCAGAAGGCTGGAGATTAAAGAGATACAAGAGAGATGGGCCAGTTACAGTGTGATGGAAAGGGAGAGGTTGGAGATAATGATCAGGTTTATTGCAAAATACTTGGGAAGATCATTAATTGAGATTAAATCATGGACCAGAGACAGTATTCTGGCAATAACCACCAGAATCTGTGCTTCTGAAGCATTCAATAAAGGGTTGATTATCGAAGCCTTAGATGAAGCAGGTGCTGGGAAGAGATCTGATATGGCCAAGCTTTCCAAAGCCAAACTTACCACAAAAATGCTAGATCAGCCTTCCCAAACTCCCACTCAAAAACACCAACCCACAACTCTCCAAACCAATCCCTAAACCTAAACTTAAACCAACTCAACCTTCAAAACCAACTCCCTTACCCCAAAACCACCTCAAACCACATCCAGGATGCACCCAGAAGGAGGAGAAGGGTGTTGAGGATGGAAGAAGAAGAAGAAGAAGATGATGAAGAAGACAGTCTGCCAATCTCTGCTGTTCTAAAAATACCTGAGCCCAGAAGTCAACAAATGATCACACCAGACTTTCAGAGGCAAATGGTGAAAGTTAAGATTGAAGAAGAAGAACAGCAGAAACAGCACGATGAGCAACTTTTGAAGATGGTTGACAAAGAGTTTCCTCAGTCATCATCTATACAAGCCATGAAGAAACACGCTCAAAGGCTGTATGCTCTCAGGTATACCTTTCAATATCAAAAGGAGAGAGTAAGGATTTGGCCAGACCCCAGGGTTAGTTCTAGAATTCATAAGAAATCCATACCAAGTAGATACAATGGCCAAGTGAGAAAGACCATAGATGCTGTTATTATGTTGGCCATTGTAGTCTCACCCTGGGAGATACTTGAAGACTTCAAGAGAGCCTACAAGTCAAAGATGACCCCTCAAACTCTAATGGAGAACAAAATGGTCAAGAAGGGGTTGTTATACAAGAGGCTTGAAGAGATCAAGAAAAATGAACTCCAGTTGTTATTAGAAGGGACTCACCCAGATGAATTTGCTTACAGAGAGATAACAACTGTTGAGTTGAAAAATGGAAAGACGGTAAAGTACCTATCAGAGTACTATGGCCCAGAGTTCTTCTTCGAAGGAGAAGCAGAAGAACTCACTAAGGAGGAACAAGTTGTTCTCCTTGAGGCCTACGTCAGAGAGTCTTATAGACTCATCAATGGGAAGTAGGTTTCATGGTTGGGATAACAGCTCTGTGTCCAGTTCCCCAAGACAGAGTTCCCTTCCATCCTTTGACATTCACATCTACTGAAACCTGTTCCCTGGCCTGTGCTTATCTGATATCTCTGAAGCTGATCAAGAGAGTATTTCTGCCAAGAATAAGTGGGACCTCAATAAGCTTAAAGGTTTTGGCTGCATTGGTTCAGGGGGAGTTTGTTGGACCAAAAGAACCAATGAGCCTGATCAGAAAAACCTTTAAGTCCCACGACATTACAACAACTGAAGTAGTCTGCAACAGCTGAAGACATCAACTGATAACAAGGTCTGAAGACAAAGTCTGAAGTGAAGAGCTGAAGACAAAGTCTGAAGTGAAAGAGCTGAAGACAGTCTGAAGTGAAAGAGCTGAAGACAAAGTCTGAAGTGAAGAGCTGAAGACAAAGTCTGAAGTAAAGAACTGAAGACAAAGACTGAAGACCAAGTTTCAGATGTTGTCACAACAGCTGAAGAAGACCTCTTCAGTAGTTGTGATGGTTTCCTTTCAGTAGTTTTATGTTTCTTGTAATCAGTACTTGTAGTTTCAGTAGTTTTAGTTTCATCTTGTACTTAGCATACTCTGAGATGTTCTCAGTTGTTGTGAACATTCTCAGTAGTTTGCTTACTTTCAGTTGTTTGTAATAATTCTGTTAGATGTCACTATCAAGTGACATCAGCAGACGTCACATTCCTTTATATAAGGAATGTTGACCTAATTGTAAGGTGCGAGCGCGCGCTATAGCAAACTTAGAAAAGCTTAGCAGCCGCCATACCGAAGCATGTGTGCATGAATGATATTATCCATTTTGAAGAAAACCCTCTTTCTCTATAACCGTGTACTGTTCCATTGAATATCTATTGTGTTCTTGCTATATTTGTCTAATTCTTGTTCTAATTCCGCTGCGATTCAACTCTAATTGATCAAACTTAGATCGCTGATCCTGACA
>CM046435.1:46335885-46483706 GCA_025506505.1 Flaveria sonorensis
ATCATACACATTTACTTCAACACAAAACCTTCAATCAACACTCAATCGTACGGAGTCTTTGATTTCAATCAATGGAGTCTTCAGCCAGTCGCCGGCTTCAAGCAATTCACAGCCACATTATCTCCGCCGCCGCCGGCGATCAGCCGTCGCTGGTGCAATCGAACCCCACCGCCGGCGAGTTTTACTCCGGTATATCGTCTGATTATCGGTGAAAAGTTGTGGGTTCTTTCGATTTTTTCTTGATTTCTGTTCGATTCTTGAATTAGCTTAAAGTTGATTGTTTGTTTGAGAATATTGATTTGATTTGAGTTGTGGGTCCTAGAAGTTGCTATGGCTTTATCACCTATCAGATTCCCAGAGAATATTTTCAAGCATGAATTTTGGGGATTTTTTGATTTTAAGGATACTTCATAAAGGAGGGGGATTCAATTAGGAATTTTTGGGATTCTTTATGCATATCATCTTCTTTTGATTTTTTACATATCATTAGTGTGATTTTACTGTATACTTTTGTTTGTTTGTTTGTTAATCGTAATTACTGAATTTAATTCGATTGCAGAACAAGGGTACAGTGTTGTTCTGCCAGAAAAATTGCAGACAGGAAAGTGGAATGTTTACAGGTATTGCTAAATGCTAATTATAGGCAAAGATTACATTGCTTGAAGAAATTTTGAAACTTTTTTATTCGTTGTGACAGATCTGCCAACTTCTCCTTTGAAGCTGGTCAGTAGATATCCTGATCATCCTGAAATTGGTACCTTGCATGATAATTTGTGTAAGTTCACTTCAATCACAGTGATCGTTTGTAATTTTATATTATGCAAAATTTAATGTGGTTCCATTACGGTTTTAATATAGGTATGCATCAGAAACATTCAGAGATTACAAGTATTTGGGTACACGAATTCGTGCAGATGGAACTGTCGGAGAGTAAGTTAATTAAATGTCATAATTTTAACACAATATATGTCTATTTAGTTCTTTAATCATCAGGGTCTGTTTTACAGGTACGCGTGGACAACTTACGGGGAAGCAGCCAAGGCTAGGACGGCTATTGGTTCTGGATTAGTGGCCCATGGAATACCAAAGGCATGTCATGTGTATAATAGTAACTTCTATAATCAAATTATATTTTATTAAAGTTATTAATATGTCGAATTGGTTGATATTGCATCAGGGATCATGTATTGGAATATATTTTATCAACAGACCAGAGTGGCTAATTGTTGATCATGCTTGCTCTGCGTATTCATACGTATCTGTCCCTTTATATGACACCCTTGGTTCGTCGTCTGCTTTTTTCTTCAAAGTTTAATCTAATATATATTGCGGATCTGTAAAAATTGTAGTTGATGCTTAATCTTGTAGGCCCGGATGCTGTGAAGTATATTGTGAATCACTCTTCTGCACAAGCCATATTTTGTGTGCCACAAACATTGCATAGTGTAAGTCATTGCTTTCTTTATTAGTGGTCTGGGTGTGTAATGAATATTATGCTGATGACTTAATTTTAGTCTTATCGATAACGTCTTATAAGTCAATTCCATGTTTCTTTTACGACGGCTACAAAAAGTTTCTAATTTAGTTGAAAATTGAAGTATATGTGCCTAACATTTTGACATTTCAGTTGCTGAGCTTTTTATCCGAGATTCCTTCTGTCCGTTTGATAGTGGTATGAGGGTTGATCATTCATTTTCCTTTTTTATTGTTTACACAGTTATTTTATCCACTTAAAACGTTTAAGCACTCATGCTACTGACAATGTAGGTGGTTGGAGGTGTGGATGAACTGATGCCATCTCTTCCATCAGCATCTGGTTAGGTTGTATCATTTTCACAACTACTTACTCAGGTAATTCAATATCTTTTATTTTCATTTAGAAGTTGATTTCTGCCTTTTGATTACAAATTTTTTTGTTGCATAAATTGGTACTTTTACAGGGTAGTAGCAACCATTACCCTTTTTGTCCACCAAAACCAGAGGATGTTGCTACAATATGCTACACAAGTGGTACAACTGGGACACCCAAGGTTTCTATTTTGTTAAAGTGGAATGTATTTCTAACTGTATATGAACTTTTTTTGGTTTTTGGTAACCGTGAGAACCTGTTTTAAAACTCATGGGATCTCACCAATACCTTACTAACCAACGGGAACTCTTTTTGTTTTCTTACATGCTTAGGGTGCTGTGCTTTCCCATGGAAACCTGATTGCAAATGTTGCTGGTGGAAGTCTTGGAATAAAATTTTATCCATCGGATGTGTGAGTATTAACGGCCTTATATTGCTTGAGTTACCAATTTTTCATCATATTTGATTTATTTCCTTCTAACTTATTCTTAATTGACAGTTATATATCTTATCTTCCCTTGGCACACATCTATGAAAGATCCAACCAGATTATATTGGCGTACTATGGCGGCTCAGTTGGATTTTATCAAGGAGTAAGAAACCCAAGTTTACGTTCTTTTGTTATTAAGTTCATGATACTATTTTATTTATTGTGTAGTTGCATAATGACAAAATATCCCGTATCAGTTAGCTTTATGCTGTATTTTCATTCATGTAGGACAGCTTGAAATTATTGGATGACATGGCTCTATTAAGACCTACTGTGTTCTGCAGTGTTCCTCGGTTATATAACAGAGTATACGATGGGTATGATCATAGGATGCTTTATTCTTCAATCATTATGGTGGTTTAATGCTGACTCAACCATGTGGTTTTTGCAGCATTATAAATGCAGTGAAATCATCTGGTGGTTTGAGGGAAAAGCTGTTTAATGCTGCATATAATGCAAAGAGGCAAGCATTACTTAAAGGTAACATATGCCTTGCATCATAATTAATGTAGGAAGGTTAAAATCATTATAAAATATAAAAACTTATGAAACTAGAAATATTTAAATGGATGAAACTGGTTAGGATTTAAATATATTTATAGCAAATGCAATCAATTAAGTTTGTATGAACTCTGAAATTTGCAATATGTCAACCTGTTGGACGCAATATTTCAATATTTCTAATAGTTATTTGCTATTACATCTTTTAGGCAAGAGCGCGTCCCCTATGTGGGACCGATTGGTGTTTGACAAAATAAAAGCCAAACTTGGTGGACGGGTTCGTTTTATGGTTTCAGGGGCATCACCCTTGTCTGCAGATGTCATGGATTTTCTTAAAGTGTAAGTTAATATTCATCATCACAAAAAGTCACGGTGGTTGTGGTTTGTGTTATAGTCATATATACCAATTTATTTTAACAGAAAATCAACAACTTTTCAGGTGCTTTGGTTGTCCGGTAGTAGAGGGGTATGGAATGACTGAGAGTTCTTGCGTTATAACTTTTATGAATGAGAAAGATATCACCTCGGGTCACGTAGGCTCTCCTAATCCTGCTTGTGGTCAGTTTTTTCAATAAAATATTAGAAGCTATATTTTGCTATTCTTTGAACTATGAGATGAATTTAGCACAGAGCATTTCTGTTCTCACAAATTTAGTCGAAGTGTGAAAACATGTTAAAGTATGAGTTAGAGGTAGTTGGTACTTGGTTTGGTCAGGTGGATTGAATAACCATCAAAATGGGTTCAGGTTAAACATGTAACTTTTTCGTATAAGTGAAAACTCAAAACGGGTTTGAGTTAGGTTGGCCCATCAACAGTTTTCTTGTCCACTTTTGCGTTCTATATTTAATAATATTTACTTTAATATGAGTACTACCACTAATGATTATATGAACTTTTATTATCAAATAAATTTTGGATTTTATAAGCATACGAATACAATTTAGAAGACTTATGAATATGATCCATTTGACTGTTGGTCTATATTATCTGTCGTTATGAATATAATACAACTCAAATTCACCTATTCCCATATAAAATGGCTGAGACTGCTACCTCTAGTAAAGGTGCACACATTTTCAAATTCACCATCTATTGATATGAATTTTCCTAGCTAGTTTGGAAAATTTTGTTGAGCTGTATCTTTAGTTTCCACAAATAAAAAATACCATATATGACCGTTATGCTTATGTATTGAAACACATGACTGTCGCTATTGATAATTTTTCCAATTTAAATCAACAAAATGATTTTAATATCAGTAACAAGTGGTTGTTTGGTATAAAAACATCATCTACCAATGCAAACCATGAAGCTAAGACAAAAAATCATAGTACAAGTTTGAAGCATGCAACAGTTCAAATTTCCTTTTTTTTTTAATGTAAAACCAGATTATTTTCGGATAGGCCGGTCTAACTGTTTACAACTAAAGTTAAGAGATGATAAAGTTCTAATTTGTAGTTATTAATTAATGGTGAAGGATCTTAATGCTTTTTTGTTATCAAATGTACCAACTTTGCAAGTTCATTGGGGCATAAAAAGTTATATTCCTTTTAAGCAATTAATTAATTATGACCCAACATAACATATGAACATTTAAAGTTTTTTTTACAGGTTGAAATGGGTCCAAACCCTTTTTGTCCCTTGAATTATTTTCTAGTAATTAATGTCTCAATCATGATTAAAAATTATATATTTTCAGTGATAATCTAATTATTTAAATAATTTCTTGTTTCAGAAGTAAAGCTTGTGGATGTTCCTGAAATGAACTATACATCTGATGATCAACCGTATCCTCGTGGGAGATCTGCGTGAGGGACCAATTGTCTTTCAAGGCTACTACAAGGATGAAGTGCAAACGTATAATTAAGCCTTAATTACCCTATTCTGCTTGTTAATTGTGTATATTTAAATGTGTGTATGGATTGAGTTTTGAGTTGATAATTTTATTAACATCTATTTATTTATTAGGAGAGAAGTGATTGATGAAGAAGGATGGCTTCATACTGGAGACATAGGATTGTGGTCACCTGGAGGTCGCTTAAAGATAATTGACCGGTAAGTTGTAATAATATAATATTTTAAGTAAAGAAGTTGATAATTTGCTAAAATCTTTTGACTGTAAGTTGAAATAAGGGGTGGGTTGGACATTTTGGGCAACGGATCACATAGGTTCAGGTCAAAACAGGTCAATTTTGTAATGACCCTTTATGTCAAAAGATTTTAATTTCTTTTATGAGTAGTCAGTGTATGAAAAAATGATTACAAAAACCATATTCACGTAAATAATAATTTCATTCCTTGAATATGATGATCTAGAAAGTTTTGAATAATCAGTAGTTAGAGATAATGTGTAACCAAAATCGTTCCATCTATAAGTAAACGGGTCGAATTTCCATAAATAGAATTACGTCTATTTATTGTATTAATTATATTATCTTGACGTCAGGAAAAAGAACATATTTAAATTGGCACAAGGCGAGTACATAGCTCCTGAGAAAATCGAGAACGTGTATGCTAAGTGCAAATTTGTCGCACAATGCTTTGTTTATGGTAAGAGATCTACAAATTCCGTATTTGATTATTTCTGTTACAGATTTCTTAATTTGGTTATCTCTTTGTTAATGGTATCTAAGTGTTTTATTTTCTTAATTTGTTTGTTCTTTTGATACTTTTTGGTTGAAAATAGGTGACAGCTTCAACTCTTCTTTAGTTGCTATTGTCTGTGTGGACCCTGATATGCTAAAAGCATGGGCTGCTAAAGAAGGAATAAAGGTGACAAAATTCTAATTCGTTTATACTTTTCTAATATCGCATCTAAAAGATTATTCAGTTTAAGGTTAGATTTAGTTTGTACCTTCTTCCTGGAGAACATATATCAAAATTATTCTATGATTGCGATGTAGTTTGAAAGTTTGGAACAACTGTGCTCTGACCCACGGGCAAGGGCAGCTGTCCTTGCTGACATGGATGCTGTTGGGAAGGAAGCTAAGGTAACCCTTCTCTTCAAACATGCTTTTGTTTCTATATCTCAGTTTATTGATTAAAAAGACCAGATGTGGTAAATTGGGTGGGTCGAGCTGGTTGGTTAAGGGTTGTGAGCAAATAGGAACACCACAGAAAACAGAATCGTATGGCAAACTCCAAGCAATAATTGGTATAGTAAACCACGAATATCAATCGAAGGATTCAAAGAACACCATGAACATTAACTGTCAAAAGAAGTTAAAACCACATTCTAAAAAACTGAAGTAGTGCAAAAACGTCAGAGGATTAATGGGCATAAAAGGGAATAACAAAAGGAACTGGGATAAAATAAAGTTATAAAGTGTAGAGAACATCTTGCCGTGCAGGATCCGTAAAGAACGATGCATCAAAACACTTCTTTTGACAATAACTATTTTGTATCGTTCCTTTACCGAGCTAGTAGGGGTCAGGTTGACCCAGAACACTTCTTTTTCCAAATCATTTGTATTCTTTAACAAATTAGCTATCCATTTATAATGTATTTATGAACATTTCAACATTTATTCTTGATTTCACGAACAATGTTATTGTCATGCAGCTGAGAGGTTTTGAGTTTGCAAGATCCATCACTTTGGTAGCCGAACCATTCACCATGGACAATAGTTTGCTCACTCCAACATTTAAGGTAAGTGCTATAACCTGATATGGATGGGAAAATAAATATTTTTATGCGAAAAAAATCACTGATTTTTTTTGTGGAAAAAAACAAAAGAAATGCATACGTCATCCCCAACTTGGTACAAAAGAAGAAAGAAAAGATATACACCCCGTTATGTCTACTCTTCTGAAGTTTTGCAAATGTGGATGCACAAATTTTGATACATTTACTTATGAGTGACGATACGGGTTATGGTTTACCTAAAATGGGTCAAAAGGATGAAATCATAATCAGCTTCAAGTAAACAAAGGAAAAATGAATCAAACAAGTCAAAAGGGTTGACCATACAAAGACAACCGTTTTGATTCGTTATCCAACCAACAATGTTTTGTAACGATGACGATGAGCATTTATTTAGGTATAAATAGAAAATTGCACCGATGAAATGGCAAGTAATAATTGAATATAGACATTGTGATGGTGCAGATTAAGAGGCCACAAGCGAAGGCATACTTTGCAAAAGCAATAGCTGATATGTATGCAGAGGTTGCAGCATCCGAATCCTCAGGGCAAAGAATTCTTTAAAGTGAAGTAATTGAGATATTGTTGCTTAAAAACAACAAATATTCTTCTATACAGAAGCCACATTCATTTTATACTAGAATTTGTGGTATATTGTACTGTTAACTCATGTTTATGTTGCAATGTAAGAATGAATGAATCTTGTATGAAACTGTAGATTTTTGGATCATCATAGATTGTATGAAAGTGGGATGTGGCTGACTTAAACTTAACATGAATTTTGTAGGTTTAGGTTTAGTATAAACGGATTTAGCTAATTTTCTACTCGTACTTATAAACACATGTAGCTAGACCACTGATGATGTGGCAAGTCACGTGGGTCGGGTCTTCAACGGGGTCATGAGTATCGCAGGTGGTCCATGACGTTTTTCTAGCTTAACCAATGTTGCATGGCAAGATGTTCCCCACACTTTATGACTTTGTTTTATCCCCGCTTTTGTTTATTTTCTTTTATGCCCTTTATTCCTTTGATGTTTCTGCACTACTTTCTGTTTTTTAGAATGTGGGGTTAACATCTTTTGACGGTTAATGAAATTCTCTATGAGGAAATGAAAACCAACAGAGAGTATTTACGTCTATTTTAGTTGGCATTTGTGAACTTGTTCGATTGCTAATTTACCTAACGCAAGGTGGGCGGTGTTCTTTGAACCCTTCAATTGATAATCGTGGTGCTTTCTATATCGATTATTGGTTGGAATTTACCTAACGCAATGTGACACAACTTAATCATAGTTGGTATGGGATCTTGATTCTCGCCGTGGGCTAGCCACTCTAAGATGTTACCCAAGTGGGTTCGAACTACGGTCAACTTTAGAGAATCCAGGGCGCCAACCACGGAGCCACCGGTGGTTAGATAAACACCAATGATCCTTAGCCCAACTGGTTAAGGTGAGGTACCTATGATATGTAAATAAAGGAGAGGTCATGGGTTCAAGTCTCACTCTGAATAAAAATGCTCAGAGTTGATCTAGTAGGTTTTCTCAGCAATGTGTTTCCTCTTAAGTGGGTTGGGTGTGCGGTCCCAGCTGGGAAACAGATAAGTGGACCCGATTAAGATAACACCTATCATTCGAAGTAGGGTCGTACATTTGTCGTTAAAAAAAAAAGGAGGTTGTAAACAATTAAATAACTATTTTGATAGACTTTCGATCCGCACAACCCATTACATTTATAGAAAACTTTTAATTTTGTCCCCTATGATTTCTAGTATTTTATAACAAGCCTGTATTTTATCAAACTCATCTTCTATGCACTACACTTAGACAATTTACTTTGAACTTTAATTAAAGAAACTAGTAAAAAGCCCCGCACTCCGCGACGGACTTTTATGATCGGTGATGGAGGAATTTTGGAGTTGATATTCGAAACATTATGAAAAAAAACAAATCATTTAAAGATTCATGTCGCAATGTGAATAAAAATAAATGTCACAGGGGGAAACCAAAATGTTGATAACAATAAGTAAAAATTTAGATTTTATAAAACAACGTGATCTAAAAGTTGTAGTAAGAATAAATTAAAAAAAATGATATTATTAAATAAGCTTTAAAAGCTTGTATGTTGTATTTGTATGACTTATATATTATATTATACAACTCTATTATTTATGAAGTTTACACCTAAACTAAGATAAAATTAAGTATGTTACAATTGTATATATGAAATTATATTAAACATTTAAGGTTTAAAAGATATTAGAAACAATAAATAGAAAAAAAAAAAATAATTAGTAAGCCAAAATACAATTAAATAAACATAGGATATAAAATGTATTTATAACTAAATTTAAAGGGGTCAAATAGTAACTTTCTAAAAGTTAGAAATCTAACATTAGATCAATAAATAAAAAAAGTTTTAAGATTTAAGCAAATTACCATTATGCCATTATTAATTGCATGACTCACTTTATATGAATAAATAGGAAAAGGTCTAAAGTTTGAAGAAATTACCATCATGTCACTATTATGTGCTTTAGTCATTTGTACATAAAGCTTTAATGTTTTGCTTTATGGCTTTTAAAGTATAGTATAATGTGTTTTTAAGCTACAGCAATGATCAAAATCAAACCATTGTTGCTCTTACAAAATATTACAAAGAAGTTAATAACATCACATTTGCAAAAGAGTCCCAAAGCCCCTATTTAGATATAGCTCCCGTTTTCTTTATACACACTATTTATACGGTAAAATAAGTACTAACTTCAAAACGAAATGGATAATTAGTTTGGAATAAATATAAATACACACAATTATGTACACGTTAATATACCAAACGTTTGTTACAAAAACATATAAAAACACATCGATACTTGCTTTTTGCACACTTGTTGATTGTTGGATTCAGTGATAATCAAAAGTTTCACATCATCCAAACTTTGTTGTCATCATATGAAGAAAAAAATGAAAATGCCACGTCACATGTGGACATAAATGTCAAATCGAATCTGAAGTCCACATACGCTTTTGCTTTTTGAACATTCGTAACATCCAATTACAATTTTGATGGCAAAAATGGTTACATTTCAACATTTGAATATACTAGTTTCAGAAAATTAGGATGTAAGATCTTCTTATTCATGCCCAATTTTTGTTCTTTTTTATGATTTTGTTCTTAAAACGGGTTGATAAATTTATTTGGGTCAAGTAAATTTCATTTTTACTCTAGTTCAAACAATGTTTTATCTTCAAAGATTTTAAAAAGGCTTGATTCTATTTCATATGCTTTGTAACTCACTAGCACCAATTTTTATTTTTTTTAAAATAAAAGATCATTTTAGACATTTTACACATAGCGGCCGATTGTCTAGTTTACTCAGATTGATAAGGGACTAATTGTGTAATTAGTAAAAATACTATTAATCGCCTTGGCTTTCGTTCTTTATGGTTTGGTCTAATTAACATTTGACTTTAAAGGTTTTAAATTTTAATTTCACTCGCTATGATTTCTAAGTTGTCTCAGTTAACTCAAACCAAAGACGATGACAAGACTTGTAATGACGGTGATAAGAGTTAGGTTGCCGGACAAACAGAAGAATGAAGAATGATGATGGTGGTGGATGATGATTTTGGTGCTTTTGATTTTTTGATGATATATTTAAGAAATTATTCTTAACAAATTACATGCTTAGTCCTTATATATATTATGTCTAAAATACGCTTATCTTTAACAAAAAAAAAACTAAGGTGTTAGAGGATTGGAGTTACTTGAGACATGTTAGAATTCGTAGTAAGTAAAATCAATATTTTAAAACCAATAAAATTAAAATATTATTTGGATCAAACCATAAAAAATAAAATAGAACTTAACTCAAAATACTAATTACCCTTTTCTTTTAGCATTAATAAAAGACTTTGTCTTTTCTACATTGAACCGCCACAACTTCACCTCGCCACCGCCACCATCTTTTTCCGAAAAAATGATTTAAATAAAATAAGCTTCATTTTTGCTCTCTATGATTTTTTCCAAATATCACTTTGTCGTCAAAGGTTTCAACATCTTTTGTCACCACCACTTCACCTCACCACCACCACCACACCTCACCACCACCATCATCACCTCTTTTGCCACCAAAGGATCACTTCTTTTGAAACCCTTAAAGTCAAAAACCATTTTAACCAAATCACATAAAGCAAAAACAAATTTTAGTCCTAAAAATATATAATAGGTTAAAACGGGTCACAGATATGGAACTGGCTGCATTAAAACGGTCCAAATGTGCTAAAATTACTCGCACCATGCACTAACGAATGTTCATGAATAAAATTTCAAGTACTCGGGTTATCTAAATCATGTTTTTTTATATTTGGATGTTTTTTTTTAATCTAGATTGTTATTTAAATAGAACTAGTTATATTCAGGTTCGCGCGTTGCACGATACGTGTACAGTTGTCGTGAACGCCAACACCTACTGTTTATCTAATATGTTTGTAAACTTATCACATGCATCAAATTTTAATGATAATAAAATCATAACATGTAACACCCGGAAATTTCAGAAAAAAGAAAAAAAAAAGAAAAGTAAAGGGACCAAACGAGTTATTATTTCAAAAAACGAGAGTTAAAAGTGTACAAGGGCCAAACCGGCTCATAATGGAGTTTAAAAAGAAAGTAAGCCCGCCCATACTCTCTCCCCATGCATTGAAATCATACGGCTACAGTGAGAGAAAGAAGCTCCCATCCGGTTCTAGAGAGAGAAAGTGGAAGAATTCTATAAAGGTATGTTTTTAAGGTGATTTCTTATCAGATCTAAGTCGGGTGTAAGCTTATAGGTAGATTTCTATATGTTTCTATGTGTTTAGTTGCTTGTTTTTGTGTGTGTAGGTGTTAGAACTCCAGGTTTGCTCTCGGGTTTGTTGTGTTGGCTTGAAAGCTGTTTAAGGTGAGTTCTAGATCCCCTCTTTTATATGTTTTCTATTTGTTTGGAGCTGATATGTATATTAAACTGGTGTTTCATAAACCAAACTATGTTTTTCCATGAAAAATATGTCTGTTTTCGAAAGATGTATGTTTTAAAAGATTCTATGATGTTAAATGGTTGTTTGCTATGTTCTAATGTATGAATCTGATAGATCTATGTTAAGAATATGCTTAAGATGATGTATAGAACTAGAAACTGCATAAGTTGGATCATAAGTGTTGAAAATGTTGTCCGCATGTGGACACTAACTGTCCGCTGTGGACACTTGAACATTGTTAGAATGTCCGCTGTAGACACTTAAGTATGCATGCATATCCGCTGTAGACACTTAAGTATGCATGCATGTCCGCTGTAGACACTTAAGTATGCATGCATGTCCGTTGTGGACATTAGTCATCCGCTGTGGATTCTTTAAATACTTTAGACTGTCCGCTATGGACACTTGTAATGTTTAGTTCATCCGTTGTGAACTTTAGTCATCCGCTGTGAACACACTTAGTGTTTAGTTCATCCGTTGTGGATTCTAGTCATCCGCTGTGGACTTTGGCTGTCCGCTGTGGACTTTGGCTGTCCGCTGTGGACACTTGACATTTAAGTCATCCGCTGTAACCTATTTCATGCGTTGTAAGCACTTAGGTTTATTCTGAAATTTTGGGAATAGAATTGAAGTGCTAAGTACTTATGTTTAATGGAGGTTTATGCTTGTTTTAATGTTTCTAATGTTTTATTTGCTTGTAGGCTGCTGTTATGAACTATAATATTTAATGATTATGTATTATGATGTGACTTTACGTGGTATGATATGTATATGTGCGTAAAGTATTATGTAATGAAAGTGAAAGATAACGATAATGAAAAGTGAAACATAATGAATGAATGAAAGTCTTACAAGCAAATTGAATGGAGGTTCATAACTCCTTGAGGGATTGTTAGCTCAACTGTGTGCGGTTTAGCTAACTCATGAGGGTGCACACAGGGGGGTCAATCTTTGTGATTGATCAAGACGTGCGAAACAGGATCCTTGTCGCTTGACCGCAAGACGGTAGTTGCTTCGTGCACAATGATGGGGCATAGCATATGACGGGATCTAGATAAAAATGAAGGATGCTAATGAAAGAAAGTACGAAAACGACGATTATGAACGATGATGAAAGATAATAAATAATTATTATCAAGATATATGTATGATGTATGATCACGTATAAAAGTAATGGATATGTTTATACGAAAGCAATGTATTTTATTATAAACTACAACTCACTGAGCAACGCTAACTTTTTATATGCATATCAGTTGGCAGGTGATGATGTTGCTGGGGATGGCACGAGGTTAAAGCTACTTTGCAAATAAAGACTGATATCCATGTTATGCAAAAATGATATTTTTGTCTTGTAATACAACTAAAAGTTCTTTTGAAACTTGTAACAACGATATATTTCTTGGCAAAATTTTTTATTAATGCATGAAATGATTTTTGTTTAACTATTCCGCTGCCATAATTTCTTACTTTCATGTACTTTAAATGTGTAAAGTGCTATGAATGACCAGCTGTGAGGTTTCCCGGGAACGGGGCCTTACACAACATATACAAAAATCCCCTATCTACCTAAATGACGGGCAGGTCTGATCGCCGTCAAGTATCATATATAGCGGAGCATCTAAGTTTATGAGGTCTTCGTGGCCTTTGTTGGGCTAACATCCCTAAGCATATAGAACTAGTAAAGACCCACGACCAGGTAAGAAATTGTTGGTCAAATAGGAGCACCAGTCCAGTAATACATTAATTCCAAGATCCAAGATTATCACTGCAACACAAACATAAAAAAATGAAAGATTAAAACGCAGCCAATACCATGGAAAGCAAAAACGACAAATCATTAGAAATCAAACGCGTTTGTTTTTTTAATTGTTAGCCATTTGACCCAACATAAATAGAATTCCTTTTTTTGAAACGTGCCTTATTGGTTTATAATAGTCACATGTAACTTTATGGCGTTATCTTCAATGTGTTAAATTTTCAAAAAACAATTCAAGAGCAGTTGAAAATTTATTTACATCCTTAATTTCCAATGTTGGGGCTGCTTTCGTATAGGTAATCACACATTTAAATGCTTGTATCTATCATTTCGCAAAATAATGAAGTAGCTCATACAATTTTAACAACTAAAAAGATAAATCAAAGAAAGATTTTAACAAGCTGCACCACCTTACAACACACCAAAATCAGTCCAATTGCTTTAAAAGGATTATATTTATAATAAAATCCTTAGCGAGTTAAAGGAAATTTTTATAAAATGATACTCATTTAAAAGAAGAAGAATTCATTAAACATAGTCTGCGTATTTTTTAAAACTGAAAGGCCCATTTGAAAAGATGAAACTGTCACCAATTCCAAGTAAAACCACCAAAACCCGTAAGTTGGGATCCCACAATACCTATACGGTTTAAGCATGTGTAGGCAAAAATATGTTAACCACCAAACCCAGTCCCAACGCGTACCCTACAAAGCTTGCTTTGCACGATGATTAAGAATAAGTCGTAAAGCAAACAACCAAAACTTATATGACAACAATCAATGACCTAATAAAGAATACAACCCATCATACACAATAATATCAGGCCAGTAAATCACAATGGTGCAGACATTGAAAACAAATTCCACAAAACCATTATGCGGGTGTAAACGAAAAAAATACCAACACCAGATAACGTAACAACAAGACAAGTAACACAACAAGACAAGTAACTAAGACCTAAAGTACCAACAATTAGACCATAAATCTTAAAATAAAAATGATCAAGCATGCTCTGCTTATCATCTACAAACACTTTTCAAACCCCCACTTGATTTAAACATATCAAAACTCATGTAGCAATAAACTTACAGAATAGGACTTAGAGCGACCGGAACAGAAGCATATATCTTCAACGAAATCAAACCTGGGTTCATGTCTTTCTTCTCCCTGTCAATTTTCAGATTCAAATCAAAATCAAAATCAAACCTTGAACCCTCTTATGCATCTTAAAATATAGTCTAATGCCTGAACCAGTCTGCCATTAAAGCATGTCAATTTATCCTTCTTTTGATTTTCGATTATAATCGAAGGGCCTGTGATAATTGATACGGTAAAACAGAGAATCAATGCAAACCACAAACACTATCACTTGAATTCAATAGAAATAGAAATCTAAAACAAAACGAATCATATCTTCACCTTTCACTTTGATTTCAGATTTCAAAGCCGGTACCCTTGAACTCTTCATGACTATCGATCTACTATCTTCGTTCATGACCCCCCCTCTCTCTCTCTCTCTCTATTTCTCTATTTAGATATGAGTTGAAGCCACACTCGCTCCCTCCGACAGAAACGTGTAAGGCTCTGCTCTTTTCGACGGAAATGTGTAAGCCCTCTGAAGATTGAAAGAGATGGTCCAATCAGCGTCTGACATACAATGTTTCACTTGAAAATTAACATATAGGAGAATTAGAATTATAATTAATAATACATTCGAATACGATTTATATCCCATTCAAGTTCATTAAAATCAATTGTTATTATGTGAAATGAACAAAAAGAATTGAAAATAATATAAAAAATTGAAAACAAGAAACAAATATATAAAAATACGTTTCATCCACACATCATGCACATACAAGATGTAGACCCCAATACAGTGTTATGAGTAAAGTCAAAATAGACAAGTGTAGGGACTTGTTTGTTATTTTGTATTAGTTCAGAGGTATAATGTGTCAATTAGTTAGTTAGCTTGTTAATGACCGTTAACTGTCGCGTATAAGAGGGGAGCGGAGAAGTGATTTGAGGGATCTGATTTCTCTTTTGTTTTTTCGTTTTTCCTTTGATAACACTCTGAAAATTACTTGTTAATGCAAGTGTATAGTTCATGATTAAATCATTAGTTATTCTTTGGTTGATTATCATTCTTTGATATTAATTGTTCATCCGCTGTATACTTCAACGTATCCGCTGTAGATTTCAACAATTGGTATCAGAGCCAATGTGAAGGCTTGGATCGGTAAACGATTAACTAACAAAAGAACAAGATGGTGTCGACAAAATTCAAATTGGAGAAATTCAATGGGAAGAATGACTTTGGGCTATGGAGGGTCAAGATGCGAGCGCTGCTGGTGCATAATGGAGTGGTAAATGCACTGAACGGGGAAGAACTCCTGCTAGGGAACCCCACAGCAAAAAAGAAGAAAGAGATCATGGAGAAGGCACACAGTTCGATCATATTCATCCTTGGTGACCGAGTTTTGAGAGAAGTCTCAAGGAAACCACGACGGCGGGAATTTGGTCGAAAATTGGAATCGTTATACATGACGAAATCACTAGCCAATAGGTTGTACATCAAAAAGAGGGTGGATACATTCCAAATGAATCCAGGAAAGTCATTAGAAGATCATACAGATGAGTTCAATAAGCTCATCTTGAATCTTGAAAACATAGAGGTTGAATTAGATGAGGAAGATCAGGCGTTTGTTTTTCTCACCTTTCTCCCATCCTCTTATGAGCATTTCGTGGATACTTTAAAGTACGGCAGAGAGACTTTGTCGATGGAAGAAGTGCTAGTCGTATTGAATTCTAAAGAATTAAAGAAATGAACTGATCATAAGGATGAAAGTGGAGAGGGGCTGATGTTAAGGGGTAGATCTGATCAAAGGGGTATCAAGAAAAGGGGCCAATGAAGATCCAAGTCTAAGACCAAGAAGATCCAAGAGAGACTGCCCAGAATAGAAGAAGAAAAGGAATGATGTTAGTGGAAGTCATAAGGATCACATCAATAATGCTACACAAGATGATTCTTTTGAAGGGTATGAAAGTTCTGATGTTCTCAGTGTGACTAATGATGAAGTCATGGAAGGTTGGGTTATGGACTTAGGTTGTTCCTTTCACATGACCCTAATTTAAGAGTACTTTTTTGAACTATAGAGACAAGAGCTTGGAACGGTTAAGCTAAGTGATAACAGGCCATGTGACAATCTTGGTATTGGCACAGTTAGGCTCAAATTAAAGAATGGGAGTGAATTATCCCTTAAAGGTGTAAGGTGCATTCCCAGTCTCGAAAAAAGCCTAATGTCACTTGGAACCTTTGAAAAGGAGGGTTATCATGTTAGTTTAAGAGATGGTAAAGCCAAGGTGAGCAAAGGAGCTTTAGTGCTTGTAACTGGATCAAGGCAAGGCAATAACACTTATGTTATGGATCGTCATGGTGACCAGGGGGCAGCCATAGTGGCTACTTTCGAAGATTATCTTGCTACAACCCTATTATGGCATAAGCGGCTGGGTCATATCAGTTAGCAAGACCTTGGTGAGTTGTGTAGTCAACAGGTTTTGGGTAAGCTAACCCAAAGCAACTATGGGTTCTGTGAAACTTGTGTGATGGGAAAACACAGGAGGGTAAAGTTCAACAAAGGTAAACATACCACCAAGGGGATACTAGACTATATGTATTCAGATCTATAGGGTTCGACCAGATTTCATTCTCTAGTTAAGTCATATTACTTCATGTCTATAATTGATGATTTTTCAAGAAGGGTGTGGGTGTTCATCCTAAAGGCAAAGAGTGACGCCTTAAGTGCATTTAAAAAATGGAAAGTCCTGGTTGAAACTCAAACAGAAAAGAAGGTAAAGAAGTTAAGGAATGACAATGGCCTTAAGGGGGCTGAGTTTAACAAATTCTGTAAAGAGAATGGGATAGCTAGGCACTTGACTATTCCAGGAACACCCCAGCAAAATGGGCTGGCAAAACACATGAATAGAACTCTTTTAGAAAGGGTAAGATGTATGTTGACAAGTTCAGTGCTCCCAAAGCAGTTCTGGGCAGAAGCTGTAATTACTGCAACCTACCTTATTAACAGGTCACCTTCCAAGGCCTTGGATATGAGGTGTCTAATAGAAGTATGGATTGGATGTAAGGCAGATTATAGTGGGTTGAAGGTGTTTGGTTCAGTGGCATATGCTCATATGAGTCAAGGTAAACTTGAACCTAGGGCCTGCAAGTGTGTTTTTTTGGATTACCCTGAGGGAGTAAAGGGGTATAGATTATGGAAGATTTAGGGCACTCCTAAAGTGATAACTTGTAGAGATGTAGTGTTTCATGAAAGCATGGTTTATAAAGATGTGATGGGCAATAAAGGTAGGGAGTCCAGTCCTATGAGACAAGAAATGATGAAGTTCAACTTGAGGTGGAGCTTGAATCTTCTAAAGGAAATTCTAGATCTTCTGAAGGCAATTCCAGATCTTCTAAAGGCAAGTCTAGATCTTCCAAAGGAAAGTCTCAAAAAAAAGGTTCGAAAGAACAGGATGTTTCTGAGTATAGTCTTGCAAGAGACAGGCCAAGAAGGAAAGTCATACCTCCCCTAAGGTTTAGAGATAATGGAAGATATCTTAGCTGTAGCCTTTACTACAGCTGAACAAGAATCCATGTATGAACCACTGAATTATTCAGATGTCATAAGTTCAAAGGATAGTGACAAATGGTGTGAAGCAATAAAAGAGGAGATGGCTTCATTGCAAAAGAATGGCACTTGGGAACTAGTGGATAGGCCGGCAAGTCAAAAGCTGGTGGCTTGTAAGTGGCTATACAAGCTGAAGGAAGGTGTGCCAGGGAGCACAGGCCCTAGATATAAAGCTATATTGGTAGCAAAAGGGGTTCATTCAGAACGCTGGAATGGATTACACTGAGATTTTCTCACCAGTGGTAAAGCATACTTCTATTAGAGTACTATTGTCTATGGTTGCTTGTTTTGATTTGGAATTAGAGCAATTAGATGTAAAAACTTCTTTCCTACATGGTTACTTGGAGGAGCAGATCTATATGTCTCAAGCTTGTGGGTTTGTAGAGCCTGGGTTGGAAGACAAAGTGTGTCTGTTAAAGAAGTCTTTGTATGGGCTAAAGCAGTATCCAAGACAGTGGTACAAGCGGTTTGATGAGTTTATGGTTACTCATGGCTTCTATAGAAGTTCATATTATAGTTGTGTATACTTTAGAGAGTATGATAAAGGAAAGTATATGTACTTGTTACTGCATGTTGATGATACGTTAGTAGCTGCGAAGGATAAATAAGAGGTTGCAACAGCAAGAGGCTACTCATGACAGAGTTTGAAATAAAAGAGTTAGGTATTGCTAAAAGGATATTGGGTATGGAGATACACAGAGATCGGAAGTTGAAACTTCTAAGGCTCACTCAGACTTCTTACACCAAAAAGGTCTTGATGAACTATGGCATGAGTGGGTGTAAGCCTGTTAAGACTCCTTTGGCTTCACATTTTAAGTTGTCAAGTCAAGAATGCCTAAAATCTGAAGAAGAAGTTAGGTACATGGAAAAGGTTCCATATGCTAATGTGGTAGAGAGTTTGATGTATCTAATGGTTTGTACAAGGCCAGATTTAGGGTATGATGTTGCCTAGTAAGCAGATACTTGGTTTTTCCTGGTAAGTCTCATTAGGTTGCTGTCAAGTGGATCTTGTGGTATCTTAGTGGTACTAAGGAATGTGGCTTGTCATTTGGTGATACTTCTCATGACAAGTGGTGTGTAAAAGGTTTTGTGGATGCTGATTTTGTTATGGACTTGAACAGATGCAGGTCGATTACTGGGTATGCATTTAAAGTTCTTAATAATATGGTAAGTTGGAAAGCACAGTTGAAGCCAGTAGTAGTATTGTCTACTATTGAGGCGGAGTATATAGCATTGACTGAAGCAGTAAAGGAAGCTGTGTGGTTGCAGGGTTTGGTTGGTGAGATGGGTTTGAAGTTAGTGAAGTCTGCGGTGTTCTGTGATAATCGAGGGGCAGTGCAGCTTTCAAAGAATAATATGTTTCATGAGAGAACTAAGCATATTAATGTCAAGCTTCATTTCATTCGATATATAGTCAATTCTGGTGCAGTTGAGGTTGTTGGAATTGATACTAGTGTTAATCATGCTGATATATTTACCAAGTCACTTCCAGGTTCCAAGTTTAAGTTTTGTGTGGAAGCTTTAGGTGTTGGTTAAAGTCTACGTTGACTTTAGATTGTTATGAGTTAAGTCAAAATAGACAAGTGTAGGGACTTGTTTGTTCTTTTGTATTAGTTCAGGGGTATAATGTGTCAATTAGTTAGTTAGGTTGTTAATAACTGTTAACTGCCGCGTGTAAGAGGGGAGCGGGGAAGTGATTTGAGGGATCTGATTTCTCTCTTGTTTTTCCGTTTTTCCTTTGATAGTTCATGATTAAATCATTAGTTGTTCTTTGGTTGATTATCATTCTTGCTATTAATTGTTCATCCGCTGTATACTTCAATGTATCCGCTGTAGATTTCAACATGCAGTGTGCGTGATAGCTACCTTCTTGATCTTCCACAAGGCGAATGAGTACAAGTTGAAAAGGATTAATAGGAAAAGTTAGACGTGCAAAATGGAGCACATGGAAATATTTGGCCTTTAATAAATCCTTTATGTTTACCAAAGTTTTTCAAGTTTTTCTAGATCTGACTTATATATCTTTATCATTTGATTCGAACATCGAATGTCTATGCTTGAAATAAATATTGTTATAGCTTAAAAAATACAATGTAGTATTTCATGTTCTATACATTGTTGTGTGAACAATATACTACTTTTAAAAATTTTGATCGTATTGTTGTGTAAACCGTATACGCAGTTTTAAAAGATTTTGACCGAATTGTTGTGTAAATTGTATACACATTTTTAAAAATTTTAACCACTAAAGAGGAAAAACTTTACACAAATTGAATACAATTTAGTACCTTCTATCAAAGTTTCATTTGTGTGAAACCGAAACAACCATAGCTTCTTAAAGATTATTGACCTTTGTAGTGTATGTTGGATGAGTTAGTGGATGAAGGAACCGCATATATGCTTCCCTCTATACGTATCAACAACAAACATTTCTAATTCAAGCGGTGCTAGTGTTAAAAGGATCAGTATTTTATCTTTATATTTGTCACTTCAATTTGAATTATAAAACATTTTATAAAATTATTATGTTTTTTTAGAGAATTGGGCTACTAATGGGCTTGCTGTTCGGGTACAAGAAGACCCGAGATTCATGGGCTTGCTACAATGATTCACAGATCTTTCTTCTTGTGTTTTTCAATTTTCATTAGGTTTTCTTTAGTAAATCATATTTGTAATCAGATTTATATTAGATTGGTCTTTATTTTCTGTTTTAATACAAATGTTAAGGTTTTTAACAGCTAGCTAACAAATTATAATTTGAAAAGCAAGAAGGAAGTTAAAACACTTTCTCAATCTCTTCTTGTTACTTTAGATTGCAAGTATAAATTTAATGGCCCCTATGGAACAACAAGAAGAATTTGGCTCATCAAAGACAAAGTAAGATGGAGATGATTTTGCTTCAAAGAAAAAGAGGGTGTTTTTCAATATTTCCAGACACCAATTTCATTGCATGGGAAGTTCAAACCCAGACACGTTGTAATATGATGTAATATAGGAATATGAGTAGGTTAGATTTGTCGTTTAACAAAAAAGTTCCTGTGTTTCATGCCAAAAGTACCAACCATTACAACTTCTTTGCTAGACTTTTTCTGCCCATTTCACACTCCAAACGCCACAAGTTTTCGTACCACAGAAAATCAGTCAAAAGATAGCAACCAAAGACATCTGATCCCATGGTATATGTCTATCAACTTTTAATAAACAATTATAGAAGTGCATGTGCCAAAGGGGAGAGGTGGCTTACTTATTCCATTTGAATCAACTTCAGAACAAATATGTAAGGAAAGGACAAAACTCTATTGTTTATCATATGCATTATCCATATGTAATATTTTATAACTTTCAACTAGAATGAAAGAATCTCATTGGCTAGTGAAATGAAACCATTTTCATTTCTAAAAGTTAGCTACTTGAAACACATATATAAATAACATAAATTTATATTTGATATACGTTATATCAAGAATCACTATTTCTCTAAAAAATAAATATCATTGTTTGAAATTTAATACTATCTCTATATATTATGTCAACTAAATAATAACACGTATAACATTGACTGGGTTGTTTACCTTCAAATCTTATACTACCAACATGTTTGGGGTGTCTTAGTTATGAATGAGAGGAGGACTTAACACTTAAGCATGTTTGATAAAAATATTTTCTTGCCATGTCATGAAACAAGTAAAAATCTTCTATTCAGATTTTGCAGCAACTCAAAAATAGAAGCGCAAATGCTGTCAAATAATTTGATGGACAAAGATAAAGTTGAAGCATCAGGTGATCTTTCATCCGTTTCCTCTGCAAACTTTTTAACCATATCATGTTGTTGGTTCTATACAAGTCCTTGGAGAAGAAGATTGTAAGTCAACTAATTGGTGGACAACCTCTATTATTCACTGTAAAAAATAACTTCTTTGCTTCGCCCATTAGACCTTCGTGACAAAAACCATTAATCATCACATTATACGTCCTAGTGTTAGGCTACAAACCCTACAACACCTAGGTTATTGAAAAGAAACTGAGCAGTTTGAAGCTTCTTGTATTTACTTGCACCATCAATGAGGACATTATTTTACCTTGTTGTCATCTATCAAATGATAAAAATATTGCTTCATCCACTTGGTGGTTCTTACACAGACCATCTGTCACACCTTGATTTTAGCACACCCGGGATTGTGACCAATTGATTTTATTCATTTGTTTTGTTATTTCAGAATCATTTACGCAGCAGAATAATTTATATCAAAAATATATCTTGAAAGCATGTAACATTAGCGTTACAACAAATTACTTCATAATTTCATACATATTAAAACCCTTTTCATATTAACAAGCAGATAACCCAAAATTAATGAACCCATAGTATAATAAGCCCCTAAAGAGTCAAAATCTTTTTAGCATTCATTTGGCTAATATGTTTAAACCACCCAGGTCTAAGGAATCGTAATTCTTTGGGCCCTAATCCTGACTAACATATATTAAACATGCTTATATGTAAAAGATTTTAAAAATAAAATATCAGCAAAAACTAGTAAACACAATAAATAGACTCTAAAATATTTCAAAATATGAATAACATTTATAACTTTAAATAATAATAATTTCATAGGCAATCTATACGTTTTGCAGTTGATCTTAACTATTTAGTTCACCCTCCATATATACTAGTTTTATTGTCTAGCTAGAAACATCGGTTTAAATCCGCATCATCGTTTTTAATAGGATTTCAACAAGCTCCAATAATATGAGATTTTCATATATCTCGAGATATAAATTTGGCCAAACTATATATACTTTGGTCTGAATATTCCTTATTCACAGAATGCAGGTTATGACTTAAAAGATCCATCATCTCGTTTATGTTATTTTCATAGATTCAAGATAGTATTTGTTTGTTATAAAAATAATAAATGTATCCACCTTGTTGAGAGTAAATGAGTTTATTATCGCCCTAGCAACAAGAAAGGAGTCATAATATTGAAGTAGCACTTCGACTTAAAGTTCTGGTTTTCTCGTTTCTTGCTTCAGTTCTTCGTTTTCGGCGTCAATTCTCAGTGCAGCACCTCGTGTTTAGCTAGGATTTATCTAACGAGAGAAAAGGGGTAAGAATTAAGAGACCTTTTGTGTGCTGAATTGATCATACTTGAATCTCTTTATATAGGGGTGTTCTAAAGATCGATGCAACCCGCAGCGCATGTCTAATGCAATTTGCATCATCTTGACGTGTTGCATGGATGACACGTGTCGCTAGCTCACCGGCCTTGAGTCCGTTTTTACAATGCGCCCCACATCGTAGCCATGTGTCAATTCTGACCCTTAGTCATCAACCACATGTCATTCTTTGACTTCTTGTCATCATCCAAAGTGTCGTTCAACTTGAGGTTGCTTAGTGTAGTCGATGCGCTCCTAATGTAGGCTGCATCGGGCCTTGGTACATAATATTTTAAAATTTCTTTTATCTGGGAAAAAGAGGGGGTTACCCCGTAATTTTATGGATTTGGAAAACACCCTTGTGCTTGCATTTTATTCAAGAGTTCACATACAACACCACAATCCAGCTAAAAGTTAACCTTGTAACATGGTACTGTAAGTGACAACAACAGGTTTCAAACCTTGTTTAATGATCTCATTCAACAAATTTTAGTCTCTTGTGTCTTTGAATTCTCGCAATACCCGTTTAAACAAAAACCCTTCTCTTGCTTTGCTTATTTTGCCTCCTAGACAATACATATCAATAAGTGAATTATATATCACCACATCAAGATCCGTCCTTCTCTTGATCATTAAACTGATAACACCCTCCACATCTTCTACTTTTCTCTCATTGGAAAGTCAATCAACTAAGATCATTCATTATGGGATCTCTATCCTTACCCTAAAATTCAACTAAATAACACATTTATACTAAAAATTTAGAAATTCGTAAAAGAACCCCATATCCTAACTCATCCTTATCTTCATATTCTTTTTTAATTTTTTGTTTCTCTTTCTTATATTTATAATCTTAACTATTAGCTATTTGGTCTTATTATCTTTTATTTTAAAATTTATTTATAATATATTTTTATGACTATCTAATTTGTATTCTTTTCATCCAACAATAATATTTTAATGGATAAAAACAAGTTCTAATAGAAAAAGTATACTTAAACATGTTAAAACTTCAAAAACATAATACACTAACAATAGCTCCATGTAACACAACCTCATTTATTGTTGGGAATAAAGTAGTCATTGATGTTTAATTAGATTTTATTGAAGCTCATGATGTGCAAAACTATCTGTAACATGAAGATGACAATGGATGAAGTCCACAAGTAGAGTTGTATGATTGCGTGACAATTCAAGATCATCAATAAGTTGTTCATACTTAAAGTTATGATTGTCACTATCTTCCCGCTCATTTTTAATGATCATATTATGTAGAATAATACATGCTTGCATTATGTTTGTTAGTCCCTCATATTTTAGAGTGGGGTTGTGGGAAGCTAGAAGGAGATTGACTGACTTTCAGAGAAGACGAAGTGGGGAGAAAGGGATGGTTGTTGAAGTAGAATGAGATATGTTGTCTACAGTGAGTCTTTATATATGTGAAACACTTGTAGCACCCTTAAATATTTTTCATATTTTAAACATTGGGATTGAGTTATTTTGGTGTATTTTTTTTAAATCTTTCTTAAAATTTAAAGATTTAATGCAACTTGAGAACCCATTAGGAATGCTCTAATATGCTACATGTTTGTGCATCTAGAGAGATCATTTTGCCCTCCATTTCTTTGAGCATATTAGAGACGTCGTTCCAACGACCCAAGTTACAAAAGCGATAAATCAAAGAGCTGTAAGTGACGTCATTAGGTAGGATGCCTTCGTGGAAAATCATTCCATTGAGAGGTTTAAAGCCTCATCTACCATTATGTCTTTGTAAAGACTAGAAATGATGGTGTTATGTGTGATAAGACTAGGTTATACACCACTTTCACCCATTAGTCCATAATTAATATCAATAACTTGATGCTAAACTTGCAAAGACCTTTGATCATTTTGGAGTACATAACTCGGTTCACAAATATCCGACTTGATGAGCTTCTTGAATAATAATGCTACCTAAAGAATCATATCTTCTAGAGTAAGCCCATTTAAAAGGGTATTAAAGGTGAAACATCCAGTTTAACAACATGTTTGAAGCTAAATCCTATGACAGCAAAACCCTCTTTAGTGTGGTTTAGTTGGCAACAAAATTTGATCACAATGTTCATACACACATTAAAAGGAACGCAAAAGACACCCATTTGTCTAAAAATATCAATTGAAAAAAGAATAGTGCTTCATGTTGGTAAAAACAATCAACAAGTGGTTGAATTAACAACATATGGCAGAGGTTTTCTTTGTGTCATTTCATCGAACAATTTGTAGACATCATCAAATTTGGTAATTTTTTCAAAGATAGATGGAGGAAATTAAGATTTTGAATGGAACCTGGAGCGAGAATCATTTTGGATGGAAGGTTTCCCGAACTAAATTCAAGAAATGAGAAAAGAATTTTAAAATAAAGAATGAAACAATTAGCAGCCAAGCTACCTTGTAATAGGTTGAAAAGATTTAAGATAGCAATGTATTTAGAGTTATTTGATATCTAAAAGGAAACAATGAGGTGTAGAGGATTTTGACACTACCACCATAAGCGTAAAAAAAGTCGCTTGAGCTAGCAAGTCTAGTCCATGAACTTGTTTTTTTGTTAGTTTTAGTGCTTGGTTAATTGATTGCACATATTTTTTTTGTAATTGAGCATGTCTCCGTTCTATCGGCTTTTTAACAATTTCTAAAATTTTTAAAATAAATATATTAGAGTTTGTACTCTTCACTCACTTTCATCGTTTGATTGAAACTTTATACATACATACATTGTAAGAATTACACTTATAGGCTGATGCAATCAAATATCAACCAAGACTCTCTCAGCATGCAAAAATAAAGTACAAGGAAGTTACTTCGGAAGATTTGATACAACTCTGTGAACTATACTAAGTGTCAAATCTTCCGAAGCCAAAAGACCATATCTTCCAAAACCAAAGACGAGGTCTTCCGAAGCTTCAAGGAGAGTTGTCTTCTGAAGCCAAAGACTGATTTCTTCCAAAGACAGAGAAGACATTCTTTCTCTGAATTACCTTTTGACAAAAACTGAATCACTTTCCACTGCCACTCTGAAGACTCACTAACTTATATGAGTTGGTGAAAAGTTTATGCTTTTGTCAACTGTAGATTAAGGTCTTTTGTCTGTAACTTTTCAACTATATACTTTTATCATTTTTGTAATATATTAAGATATGAGCTATGTCATGTCATAGTCACAAGTCAAAAGACAATCTACCTTTTGACTCTACATTGATCTTGTTGTCTAGATTAATGTTTTCAGCTGGCCTTCAAAGTATGGCCGGCTGTAGGATGTAGTATAAAGTGTCTCAAGTACTTGTATCTTTTCATGTATGCTTTGTAACACTTGTAAGAACTTGAGAGCAATATACATCATTTTTGAAAACCATATTTGAGTTTTCTTGTTCTTGTTCTTTTACTTGTGTTCTTTGTATTGTCTAACCGGTTCCCTATTTGATCTGTTAAGTGTTTCATATCTTTTCACCTTATGAAACTGTTGCATTGACCAGATCTTGAGGGGGAGTGTGTTGATGAACATCTCTACAGGACTATGATTGGGTCTCTTATGTACCTCACTACCAGCAGGCCTGATATCATGTATGCTACATGTATTTGTGCAAGATATCAAGCCAACCCCAAAATGTCACACATAGTTGCTGTTAAGAGAATTCTCAGATATCTCAAGGGAGCTCCCAAATTGGGCCTTAGGTATCCAAAGAGTTCTGACTTCAAACTGTATGCATATACAGATAATGACTATGGTGGCTGCAATATGATTGCAAAGTCAACATCTGGGGGATGTTAATTTCTTGGTAGAAGGATAGTCTCATGGCAATGCAAGAAACAATCCTGTGTATCTGCATCAACCGTTGAAGCTGAATACATTGCTGTTGCAAGCTGCTGTGCTTAAGTGCTTTGGATTCAGAATCAGATGCTAGACTATGGATTCAACTTCAAGGAGACTCGCATCCACATAGACAACAACAGTGCTATCTTTATCATAGATAATCCAGTTCAGCATTCAAACACAAAGCACATCAATATCAGGTATTATTTGATTAGAGATAATTTTGAAAAGAGATTGATAAAACCAGTCAAATTTAACAAAAATGAACAATATGTTGATTTGTTCACAAAAGCTTTTGATGAGTAGAGATTTAAGTATCTAATATTACAATTGGGATGATTAACTTTGAGTAGATTTCTCTTAAACTAAACTCAAGATTATTTTTAATAATATGTGTCTTAAGTTGTCTATATCATCACCATATAAGCCTAGTCTATTTTGAAAGAAACTTTTCAGAATGATACCCCTTAGAATTTTGAGAATTTTGGATGTATTTTCCTTCGGAAGACATCAAGTTGTCTTCGGAAGAAAATTATGTCTTCAAAACAAATAAATACTTATAAGAAGTTAACCTTCGAAAGAAATTTGAATATATCTTCCGAAGCTTATATTTATCACTAAGTACTTATATTATTGAAGGACTATTTTCTTCCGAAAGCAATTAAGTCTCGGAAGACTTATTCGCTCATTGAATAAGATTTCTGATATCTGATATCTTCCGAAGCAAAATCTATCTAGGAAGTAAAAATACTCTAAGTATTTTTCTTCCAAAGCAAAATTCTTAGAAAAATAAGGATATCTTCCGAAGCCAAATTGGCTTGAGATGTTTTTCTAAAACCAAATTACCTTCGAAAGATTTAGACTTCCAAGTAAACTAACTTTTTGGGCATTTTTTTGAGGTGAGACAGACATTCGGATTTCAAAGTTTATCCGTTTGCATTAAGTTTGTCTCAAATCATATCATATATATATATATATATATATATATATATATATATATATATATATATATATATATATATATATATATATATATATATATTTGTACAACGATTCCCCCCTTTCACTATTCTCCTTCATCTGCAAAAATTCAACCCTAAATTCACCCACAAACCGACCTTATTCTTACCTTCCTTCATCACAAAGCTACTCAAAATGGCCAACCCTAATCCTCGAAACCAACCAGATTTTGCCATGCACTTACACAGGCACATAATCAAGTTGCTCTGTAGTCATCTGAGAAAGATCCTGGTTTCTCATACGTTTGCCATTCTAACCAACTACCTTACCGCACTCACAATCGACTCTCCATTATATGAAGATCAACGTTTGGTGTTCTAGAGGATCTGCCAAGAGGTCATCTTGGATGGTGGGTGTAACATCTGAAAATTTACTAAAAGGAAAAGAAAAGAAGAGCAAAAAAAAGAAAGAAAGGTGAAATATCCTAAGTCAGTAACGCTGACTTTTTATATGCATTTTCAGTTGATAGGTTATGTGGTTGCTGAGGGTGGCACAGAGTTGAAGATACCTGGCAAATAAAGACTGGCATCCATGACATGCTGAAAAGTTATTTTTGTTTTGAAATGCAACTAGATGTCCTTTTTGTAACTAGCAACAACAATGTATTTCTCGACAAAAGTAATGGTCAATGAATGCTTTGGTTTTTATTAAATTATTCCGCTATAAAGTTTTCTTGTTTTGATAAATCTAAAGGTGTTTTATTATGAAAAGTGCTATGAATGACCAACTGTGGGGTTCCCGGGAAAGGGGCCTTACAAGTTGGTAGCAGAGCCAAAGTTTAAGAGAATTAGGTAAACTGTTTTCAAAACCTAAACTTAAACTGAGAATGGGACCGAATGGAAGGATGCCAGCCCAAGTAGCAACGTGCCATCAGGTAGATTTTTCATAAAGTTAACTGGTATTACGTGCGTGTGCTATGTGAATTATGTGCTCTTAGTAGATTTGAATACTAATGTAGTCAGGACAGGAAATGCTTGGGGGATGAAGAGTAAAATAAGTGGCTAATCACAACTGGCCATTGTAATTAGGGACTTACTATACTTGACATAATCTGAGCTATTACCTTAAATGACCGTGTTGGTGTATAGTGTTTAGTGGATGGCTGGTGGTCGATCTTTAGGGGCTTTTAGAGGTGGAGGATGCGGTGGACGTGATGTTGGACCACGTGTCACGAGGAACGGGGCTAGGACTACTGAAGAGGCTCCTGAAGAGCCCGAGTTTCATCACCATGGAGGTGGGGATGAGAGCGTTAACCTGATGACCATAGTGAAGGAGGCTGTAGCTGAGGGAGTTCACCAAGTCATGCACACGATTTTGCCGTCTGTGGTGACTGGAGTCATCAGGGCTGTAAGGAAAGATGAGAGGGGGGGGGGGGAGAACTGGAGTAGAAAACGTGTTGGTAGTGGTGGTTTCCCTCCCAAGGGCAACAGGGCGAAGATAGAGGGACGCCAGGTGGCTGCAACCGAGATAGGAGTGAAGGTGTACGAGAAGTGCGGGAAGAGGCATGCAGGAGAATGTAGGCGGGGATCAAACGCCTGCTTTCGGTGTGGGAAGGAGGGCCACATGGCAAGAAGTTATCGTGTCGTGAAATGTTACAACTGTGGTGAGAAGGGGCATATGAGCAAGGACCGCAAGAAGCCGAGGGCTGAGAGCTCCAGGGCGAAGAAGGGGACTGAGAAGGCGAGCAGAGGTGGAAGGCCAGAGCATTCGCTATAACTTGGGTGGAGGCTAGGGTGGACCTCGACACGGTGTCAGGTACATTTCTAGTAAACCAAACTTGTGCCTCTGTGCTTTTCATTCTGGTGCTAGTAGGAATTTAATTTTGCTGCCTTCTGTGATAAGTTGACCGCTAGGAGTAGGAAGATTGATGAGCCCTTTGATGTAGAAACTGTCATTGGTAAGTCAATCAAATTTCTATTATGGTAGAAGACTGTGGCAAGGAGTTGGAAGGACATAGGTTCTCCGCTAAATTATTCCTGATGCCCCTAGGCGGATTCGATGTGGTTCTTGGGATGGATTGGCTAGCAGCCTATGTGGCCAATATTGTGTGTCGCAAGAAAAATGATTCGATTGACCGCGCCTGACGGGATTTCGGTGACGATTTACGGCGATAGGGTCAGTACGGTTCCGAAGGTAATTTCAATGGTGGTGGCCGAGAAGTGCATGAGACGTGGATGTAGTTCCTACCTAGCTTATGTGAAAGATGTGGATGCATCAGTACCACGATTGTCCAAGGTACCGGTCGTGTGTGACTTCCCAAACGTATTCCCGGAGGATCTACCAGGTGTGCCACTGGACCGCGAGATCGAGTTCTAGATTGATTTGATGCCTGGTGCCCAACCTGTTGCCAAGGTAGCCTATCAACTAGCTCCCTCCGAGATGAAGGAATGATGGTCCAGTTGTAATAGTTGCTGGATAATGGGTTCATCCAACCTAGTATCTCTCCTTGGGGGTGCTCCAGTCTTGGTTGCAAGAAGAAGGATGGTAGTATGAGGGTGTGCATCGACTACCGTAAGCTGGATAGGTTGACTGTGAAGAATCAGTATTCGTTACCAAGGATTGATGACTTGTTTGATCAGCTTTAAGGTGCCAGTTGGTTCTTGAGGATAGATCTCTGATTTGGTTACCACCAACTGAAGGTGAGGGAGCAGGATATTCCCAAAATAGCATTTTGTACGTGTTACAGACACTACGATTTTCTCATTATGTCTTTTGGTTTAACCAACACGCCAGCTGCTTTTACGGACCTGATGAATCGGGCGTGTCAACCTATGCTAGATAAATTAGTGATTGTGTTCATCGATGACATCCTGATTTATTAAAAAGCGAAGAAGAGCATGCCAGACATATTCGGGAGGTGCTGGATATGCTTAGAAGGGTGAAGCTGTACACCAAGTTCTCCGAGTGTGCATTTTGGTTACTCGAAGTTCAGTTTCTGGGTCATGTGGTTAATCCTGAAGGGACCATGGAGGACCCGGCGGAGGTTGAGACGGTGATGCAATGGAAGTCTCCAAAGATACCATCTAAGATTTGTGGTTTCTTGGGTTGGTGGGCTACTAAGGAAGATTCATCCAAGACTTCTCCAAGTAGCATCACTATTGACTAAGTCAACCCGTAAGGATGAGGAGGTTATATGGGTGATAGTTGACCGCCTGACAAAGAGTGCTCACTTTCTACTAATTCGCGAGACGTATTCATCTGAGATATTGGCGAATCTTTTCATCAAAGAGATTGTGAATTGTTATGGTGTACTGACGTCTATAGTGTCTAACCGTGACACTCGGTTTACATCTAAGTTTTAGGAGAGATTCCATATATACGAGGGGGACGAAGCTACACATCTGAACGACTTATCATCCCCAGATGGATGGTCAGTCGGAAAGGACGATTCAGACGTTGGAGGATATGCTACGAGCATACGTCATTGACCTTGGTGGAAGTTGGGGCGAACACTTACCGTTAGCCGAGTTCTCATATAACAACAGTTATCCTGCCAGCATTGGTGTACATCCTTACGAGATGTTATACGGTAGGAAGTGTAGAACGCCCGTATGTTGGGGTGACTTCGGACAGAAGGAGTTGGAGAGCATTGAGGTGATCGAGAGGCTACGATCGAAAAGTTGGAGAAGATCAAGGCCTTTATGGAGGCAACAAAGGATAGACAGAAGTCGTATGTCGGCAAGAGACATAGACTAATCGAATTCAAGCTAGGTGATAGAGTTATGTGGAAGGTTTCGTCTTGGAAAGGGATCATCCTGTTCAGTAAGCGAGGAAAGCTAAGCCCGAAGTATATAGGGCCTGTCCAAATCATTGCTCGAGTTAGAGAAGTGGCTTACAAGTTAGAGCTACCCGACGAGTTAAGTGGAATCCATCCAACATTCCATGTATCTCAATTGAGAAAGTGCTTAGCCGACGAGGATATGATTATGCCATTGGAGGATATTAAGGTAGATGAACGATCAATTATGTGGAGCAGCCAGTGGCCATCATCGACAGAAAAGAAAAGAGGCTACGAAACAAAGTGGTTCCACTGGTGTGAATACAGTGGAGGCACAGGAAAGGATCCGGGTCTACATGGGAAACTGGGGAAGAGATGAGGCAGCATTACCCATAGCTGATCGAGGAGTGATAGATTTCGAGGATGAAACCTATATAAGGGGAGTGGACTTGTAACACCCGGAAATTTACTAAAAGGAAAAGAAAAGAAGAGTAAAAAAAAAGAAAGAAAGAAAGGTGAAATATCCCAAGTCAAGGGGTTAAAGTTATGCAAGCGGTAAACTTGCCCATTATAGGATTTAAAAGAGGAATGGTAGCCCACTCTTTCCTTTTCAGACTTGATTCTCGACTGCTTGAGAGAGAGAGAGGAGCTACAAACCGAATTCTAGAGAAAGAAGGAGGAAGATCTGCATGTAGGTGAGGTTTTTGTGTGTTTTTGCTCAGTTTTCAACTGTGTTCGAGTTGCTGGACTGATTCTCGTGTGTTTCCTTGTGTTTGGCTGCTTGTTTCGGTATGTTTAGGCGCTAGGACTCCAGGTCGCTCTCGGGTTTGGAGGAGTTTTACTCGAAAGCAGTTAGCGATGAGTTCTAGATCCCCTCTTTTACATGTTTTCTACTTTTTTTGGGGCTGATATGCATTATAACTGCTATTTTTCCTAACTAAACTATGAGTTTTACATGGTGTATGGTTGTGTTTGAAGTATGTTGGTTTTAAGTGATTTCTATGATGTTGTGATGATGTTTGTTATGCTTTAAGCTTGTAACATGTTAGATCTATGCTAAGTTCAGGCTAGAATGATGTTTGAGATTGGAAATCTTCATGAGTTGCATCGCAGGTACTGAGTAAGTGTCCGCTATGGATGATGGTCATCCGCTGTGGACATTGTGTGTCCGCTGTGGACACTTAGAAATGTAGGACGTCCGCTGTGGACTTACATGTCCGCTGTGGACACTTAAGGAGTTTTAAGTTGTCCACTGTGGATGTTGGTTATCCGCTGTGGACACTGTTCACTGTGAACCCTTAGAAAACTTTGTACGTCCGCTGCGGATGTTATTCATCCACATTGGACTATGGCCATCCGCATTGGACTATGTTCATCCACTGTGAACACTTAGTGTTTTACTCATCCGCTGTGGACCTTGGCTGTCCGCTGTAGACTTAGGTTGTCCACTGTGGATACTTAGTACTTTAAGTCATCCACTGTATATGTTACTCATGCGCTGTGAACACTTGGGAGTTTTCTGAATTTTGGGTATAGAGTTTAAGTGTTAAGAATTTATGTTTAATGGGTGTTTATGCTTGTTCTATATTTCTAACGTTTTATTTACCTTCTTATAGGCTGCTTGCTATGAATAATTATTACTGTTTCATGATATGTGATTTTAAGGTAATAATATTATAAAAGTATTATTCATAATAAGTGGACACAAAGAAATAAAAGAAGGACAGTGAAACTTAATAAATGTTACCCCAGGGCCCTAACAAAAGGTGAAAAGCCTTGCAAGCTTTTCCAACGGAGGTTCACGACCATGTTGTCGTTAGCTCAACTGATGTGTGGCTGTTTCAGCTCAAGAAAGGCACATCCGGTGTCTAATCCTTGTGATTCACTAATAAACTAATGGGATCTAAGTTCATGAGCAGGCTTCGTGCCTAGCAGTGTGGATCAACTGTCTGGCATTAGCTACCACTTATAAATGTGTACCGACAGGGGTTCGACATTTGTTGCCAACCAATAATATAGGCTCTTGCTTTGTGCAAACCTAGACAATGAAAATGAAAGATAATGAAGGAAAGAAAGATAAAGAATCCCTTAATGATTGATTACATATGATGATGAAGGATCACCAGGTGAGGTTTACAAAAGTATATTTTCTATATTATTATACTAGAACTCACTCAACAACACTGACTTTTATATGCATTTTCAGTTGTTAGGTTATGTGGTTGTTGTGGGTGGCACGGAGTTGAAGCTACCTGGCAAATAAAGACTGGCATCCATGACACGCTGAAAAGTTATTTTTGTTTTGAAATGCAACTAGATGTCCTTTTTGTAACTAGCAACAACTATGTATTTCTCGACAAAAGTAACGGTTAATGAATGCTATGGTTTTTATTAAATTATTCCGCTACAAAGTTTTCTTGTTTTGATAAATCTGAAGGTGTTTTATTATGAAAAGTGCTATGAATGACCAACTGTAGAGTTCCTGGGAAAAGGGCCTTATAGTGGGAAGGCACTGTCTGCAACACTGCAGGGGAGGACAATATTTATCACTCCGGCCACCATCAACACCCATCTAAAGTTGGATGATGAAAATGGTGACTTGTCCTTTCCTAAATCTACTGTAAATGATTCATTCCGGCAGATGGGCTATAAAGGGGATTACTTCGTAAGAACCTTCAGAAAAAAGGAAGGTCTCATGCAAGTGGAAGTACATCCTTCATGTGGTCATCCACTCCCTTTCAAACAAACATGGAGGATGGGACCAAATTCCTGAAGACCTTTCCTATATAGTCCATGAAATGGTGCAAGGAGTCAAGTTCAGGTATTCTCAATTTGTATATACTAATTTACTTGCAAACTTGGACTTCTTAGAATATTATATATTCCCTAGATATGTCCAGTACATTCTTAACTGTGAATTGGCTCACAGTTAAGAGGAACATGTAATGTTCTAAAATTAGGATAGATGAAGCCTGACATCTTCAAGATAATAAGAAAGCCAACTATTGGTTTCTCAGGGGTAGAAACAACCCTGGTCCTAAAAATTTTAGAGCTCATTGCTCAAGGTGACAACTTGGCAATACCAGCCAATGTTGAACCTATACCTTCTACATCTGCAATCCCCACACAGCCACAAATCACCGTCACCTACCAAAGAAAATCCAAACGAACCCCTGCTCAGTCTACTTAGGTTGAGCAGGCCCCCAAATCACCAACCATGTAGGAAGAAGTGGACACTGGAGCTCCCACTTCTCCTGAGGAGCAAACCACTCCCATTCTTCCTATGATCAGTGCTGAGGTTCCTCATGCTTAGCATGATGAGCTCATAACCCCAGCCTTAAGCCTTCACTTAGAGTCTCAAAACTCTAGTGATCAACCTTCAGGGGAAATTTACCATCCCTAGCCGCTTGACCTCAGCCAACCAATTCCTAACCTTGAATTCTATGATGATGAAGATATAGGATTCAGTGAGTACCATGAATCTCTCTTCTCCACCCCTACTCAAGGAGAGATGAGTACTTCTGCATCACCTATATCTAGCCCACATCATCCACCCACAACTAAGGTGGACCTTCCTGAACTTGTTTAGTAGGCCCATATGGAAGAGGCTCTCACTTTTGCAAGTGATTACATCATTCAGACCTCAACCATGACAACCCAGCCTATTGACACTTCTTTTGAAGTTGTCAATGTGCAGGGGAAAACCAACAGCCAAGAAACTAAAGCTGGTGATGAGGAAGAAGACTTTGATCCTATTCTCTCATACCCCTGTGATTCTTCTAATGAAGTTGAGGGGAGTATGCAACTAAAGGTGCACAAACTGACTGAACTCTGCACCTATTTAGTTTCAAAGGTCAGTCACCTGGAATCTAAGGTGACTACCTATAGAGAAGGGTCAATGACCAGCAACTTGAGATGACCGATCTTAAGGGCAAGTTAGCTGAGAGACCCATCCATAGGACTCAACCAGGTCCACAAGAACCTATGGATGTGATGGACCTAACTCCTAGCTACCTTGTGCAAGAGGGTGATGCTACCAAAAAGGGGGAGAATGTCTTAATTACAAGTTCCTCTCAAAGTATGGACATGGAGGATTCACCACCCTCACTTGTAGTTGTCCATGCTCAACAAGCTCCTCAAGTTCACATTGATGTGGACTCTCTCATTCAAAGTTTGTTTGAGGAGGGTATACCAAGGGCTATGCCTACTCCATCTCACCCTACTAAAACCCAATAGTGGGATGGAGGTATGATGATCAAAGGAGAGCTCTGGTAATCTCTAGGTCTTAGGTCAAAGGGTGCTTGAAGAGTTCAAGCTAAGAACAAAACTATATAGACAGAGGCTAGTAGGCAAGACTGTTGGTCAACTGGATGTTGAAGTGGACCCTAAGATTAACTTTGAAGGGGAAACCTTGGCTGAAGGCCCAACAGTTGAGCCTGTGAACCTTGAGACAGGAGCTGCTTCAGCATCCTTAGCACTTACTACCCTTAGTGAGGCACCAACTGGTGAAGATGACTCACAGCCTCTCTTTTGCCAGAGCCTAAGTGAAGAACCAAGCAATAAAGTCCAAAACTCTCTCCAACCTTATTCACATAGGCCTGTGAGTGACAAAGGTAAAAGAAAGATGACTCCTGAGGAGATTGAGGAGGAGAAGAGAGAGAGGAAGAGGAAGGCAAGGGGAGAGAGTTCAAGCAGGACCCCTGGCTTTATGGAAGCTGCAATCAGAGTTGCCCCCAAGCCAAGCTCTCAAGATGACAAGTTAAGGTCAGCTAGATTTAACTACTTAGGGTCCAAAAACTACAACATTAATGAACTCATCTCTCTTCCCTTGGAGGAATTGAATGAACTGATTGATAAAGAATTGTCAAAGGAAAGGAAGGAAGATGAGGATGCAAAATTGCTCCTCAAGATCAAAGAAGAAAGAAGAAGAAGAAGACTTTACAAAGCTCCTTCGCTCTCCCTAGTTCAGGAAAGCCCTAAGACAGAGGTTGTGCTGCTGAACAACAAACTCAGGAAGGTAGGGAACAAGACAGACAAAACATGATCACCTACCTGAGTGCCATAGGTGTCAATCAGGCAGCAGTACATCTTCCCTTACCATATGACTACGTTGAATTTGAATACCTTAAGCAGCTTGAGCAAGAAGTTCTAAAAGAGCAAAAAGCTGCTAAGAGGAAGATGAGGGAAGCGGCTACAAAGTCAAGAGCCACCATTAAAGCAAACCTAAAGAAATCTGCTGACACACAGAAGATGGTGAGCTTCTTGATGCTGTATGGATTCTCCTGAAGGAGACTTGGTCTAATGTCTCTATCTGCCATGGATGAGCACATTAGAATGATCAAGCAAAAGATCAAGATGGGTGAGCCGGTTGACTTGCATTCTCCACCAAGTCAGGCTACACCTGAAGCTGAGGTCAAGGTTGAACCACAAAAGACAACACAACCTGGACCTAGTACTAGATCACAACCAGCTTCATCTTCTGATCCATAGTAGGGACCTGACCCTTCTCCTTCTAAACTTGTAAAGGACAATGACCCAAATGAGGAAGACAAACAAGAGCAATCTGGTACTACAGGCCCCCCTCCTTAGTTAAAATACAGAAAGAGAAAAAGGACGGCCATTAAAAAGGACAAAAAGAAGAAGAAGAAGTCCAAGTCATCCACCTCTATACCTCAGGATGGGTCAGAACATCCTGAGGGTGATTAAGAAGAGGCTGTTCGCCCAACTCTTATTCAAGTAGAGCCTCTTGCTGCTGAGAGACCCATTGTGTCTTGGATTTTTGCCACCAATCCAGACATATGGTATGTTACAAGAGATCAAGGAGGTCAAGACTTATACTTCTAGCAAAACATACTTGACCTCCCTCTGCATGATCTCTATGACACGAGGAGATACTTTGAGAGTCTGAGGAATCCAGACCAACTGACGATCAAAGGAATTGTCTTGATTCTGATGAGGACTATCAACAGATGAAGATCAAGAATCATAGATCTCTTTAGTTTTTGTAGCATCAGCCTAGGGGGAGTTTGTAAGGACCACACTTAGAGGCTAATGCAACCAAAGATCAACCAAGACTCTCAACATGAAGAAATGAAGTACAAGGAAGTTACTTTGAAAGATTTGATACAACTAAGTGAATTATGCTAAGTGTCAAATCTTTCGAAGCCAAAAGACCATATCATCTGAAGCCAAAGATGAAGTCTTTCGAAGCTTTAAGGACAAAGTCTTCTGAAGCCAAACACTAATTTCTTCCGAAGATGAAGAAGACATGCTTTCTTTGAATCACCTTTTGACAAAAGCTGAACCACTTTCCGCTGCCACTCTGAAGACTCACTAACTTATATGAGTTGGTATTTTCTCTGTAGTTTAAGGTCTTTTGTCTGTAACTTTCCAACTTTGTACTTTTATCCTTTTTGTAATATATTAGGATGTGAGCTATGGCGTGTCATAGTCACAAGTCAAAAGACAATCTGCCTTTTGACTCTACATTGATCTTGTTGTCTAGATTAGTGTTTCTAGGTGTCCTTCAAAGTATGGTCGGCTGTAAGATGTAGTATAAAGTGTCTCAAATACTTGTATCTTTTCATGTATGTTTTGTAACACTTGTAAGAACTTAAGAGCAATATACATTATTCTTGAAAACCATATTTGAGTTTTCTTTTTCTTGTTCTTTGTATTGTCTAACCGGTTCCCTATTTGATCTGCTAAGTGTTTCATATCTCTGCACCTTGTGAAACTGTTGCATTGACCACCCTTCACCGGTCCTGCATACATATATACACATACATATATATGTATATATATATATAGAGGATAGTTTCGATACAAACCTAGTGCTACCTAAAAACAGTGAGAACAAATCTTGATCGTTGATTTATTGATCATATTGATATAATTGATTACACTTCAACACTTAATAAATACATTAATATTTAACGAGATAAAGGGGTAATTTAGTAATTAATGCTATTTTGTTATAAAAAAATCCTTCACCTCGTTAGTTTTCACAAAAAAGAAAGATTCTTTCACTATTGACTTTTTTCAATAAATACTAATTCCACCATATTTCTAAAACTATAATAGCTTATATATACTATTGATTTTTTTTAAAAAATTATACCATAAAATCAAGCATTTTTTCCCTTTAATATACATATAATATTGCTATATTTTTTTAAAAAGAATAATAATATTTTTTAAAAGTTTCAAAAGTAGCTCTTAATAAAAACATATGGTGCTACTTTCGTAAAAATTACCACTATGCTATTGTCGAGTTTTATAAAAACTATTAAACAACAAGTAAAACAAACTCTTAAAACAAGAGTATTAAAAATTGCACTTCTAATGCCAATAACAACAGTAAAAACTTTTTTAAAAGTAACACTTAATAAATATACATTATGCTACTCTCTTATAAGTAGCACTTAATATAAATAACACTTTATAATATCAAAACGATACTTAATAACATCAAATAAACACTTAACAAAAGAAAAGTAGTACTTCAATATATTTTTTTTAAAACAACATTGTTCTAATACTTAAAAAAAATCAAAATTTACCTAGAATCAACATATACAACTAAAATAGCATATTAAACTTAAATAGCACGGTCGGCCAAAATGATGTTATCGCAGCGGTGGTTTGAATGTGAATGCGCATGAAGATGAACTAATGAATGAATATAAAATTGTAATTTGTGATGATTAACTATGTTTGAAATAGAAAATTAATTTAGTAGTTATTTGAATCGCATGAAATAAGGAGTTATCAAAACAAACTTAAATTGCTATGTCAAAATTGCCCCTCATTCCTACTAAGCAAACAGTGCACATGGCGAAATAATATACGTTCTCACAGTTTTACATAATATATATATATATATATATATATATATATATATATATATATATATGTATTCAGATTTGTCCCATGGAGAAGAAACATGAAAACTAGGTGGAGGGTGTTGATTGGCGGTGGAGGTGATGATGGCCGAAGAAGAAACGTCGAATCCCTGATTTGCTCTAAATTATAAATATAAAACATGTCAATTACACATCAAATATTTCCAAAACTCTTACTAAAAGTGATGAATTGATATCTTGTAACACCCAGAAATTTCAAAAAAAAAAGGAAAGAAAAGAAAAGAAAAGTAAGAGAGCAAAAAGGGGTTTGATTTCAAAAAGCAAGGGTTAAAAGTATACAAGGGGCCAACCGGCCCATAATGGGGTTAAAAAGGAGGTAAGGCCACCCATACTCTCCCCATGCACTCAAATCATACGGCTAGAGTGAGATAAAGGACTCCCACCGGTTCTAGAGTGAGAAAGTAGAAGAATTCTCCCATAAGGTAAGATTTAATCGTGTTTATTCTCGGATTTCAATCGGGTTCAAGCTTTTGGACCAATTTCTCTGTGTTTCTATGTGTTTAGTTGCTTCCGTACGTATGTTTAGCTCGAAGGCCGTTTAAGGTGAGTTCTAGATCCCCTCTTTTACATGTTTTCTACTTTTTGGGGTTGATATGTGTATTAAAACTAGGTTTATTGTCAAACTATGCTTTTCTATGGTGAAGATAACTTTTACAAAAATATGGGTGTTTTTAAAGATTTTAGTGTTGATAACTGATGTTCATGATGATCTAAGTGTGCTTCTTGTAGATATAAGCTAAGTTTATGTTTTAAGAGGTTGTATGAGACTAGAATTCACATAAGTAAGACATGAGTGTTAATGCAATTGTCCGCTATGGACCTTGGTCGTCCGTTGTGGACTTTGGTTATCCGCTGTGAACACACTTAGTGTTTAGTTCATCCGCTACAGACTTTGGTCATCCGTTGTGGGCTTTGGCTGTCCGCTGTGGACTCTTAACATTTAATTCATCCGTTGTATATCTATTTCATACACTGTGAACACTTAGGTTTATTCTGAAATTTTGGAAATAAAAATTTAAATGCTAAGTACTTATGTTTAATGGAAGTCTATTCTTGTCTAAGGTTTATAATAGTGTGATATAAAGTCAAAGCAAGTTTTCTTCCGAAGCTTAGTTTCTTCCGAAGCTTATATTTCTTCCGAAGCTTATATTTCTTGAAGCTTATATTTCTTCAGAAGCTTAGTTTATGCCGACGCTTATATTTCTTCTGAAGCTTATTTCTTCCGAAGCTTATTTCTTCCGAAGCTTAGTTCTTCCGAAGCTTATTTTCTTCCGAAGCTTATTTTCTTCTAAATCTTAAAATCTTCCGAAGCTTATGGTTGCCTTCAGAAGTATTAGTTTTAAGTGTTGAGTTTGCTAGTTGATAGTTAGCATAAGTTTAGGGGATTAGATTGCATGTTTGATTCTTTTCTTATATGCTGCTATTATGAATATTAATATTTCATGATATGTGATTATAAGACAATGGATATCTTAAAAGTATTATTCATAAATAAGTGGTCACAAAAGAATAAAAGAAAGATAGTGTAACCTAATGAATGTTACCCCCGGGCCCTTATAATAAATGAAAAGCCTTGCAAGCACAATGGAATGTGGTGCACGACCTTGTTATCGTTAGCTCAACTAATGTGTGTGGCTGATTCAGGATGCACATCTGAGGTCTAATCCTTGTGATTGACCAATGAATGAATGTGACATGTATTCATGAGCAGGCTTCGTGCCTAGCATTGTGGGTCAACTGTCAAGGGTTAGCTACCATGATAAACGTTTGCTAACAGGGGTTCGGCATCTGTTGCCAACCAATAATGTAGGCTCTTGCTTTGTGCAATCCTAGTTAATGAAAGAGAAAGATAATGAATGGAAGAAAGATAATGAATCTCTTAACGAATGATTATGTATAATGATGGATGAACACCATGTGAAGCTTACAAAATGTATATTTTCTATATTATCAAAACTAGAACACACTCAGCAACGCTAACTTTTTATATGCATATCAGTTGGCAGGTTAAGGTAGATGCTGAGGATGGCATAAGGATGAGAGCTACTTGCATTCACGATTTGATAATATGTTTGAATTGAAAAATTCAATGTTTATGTTTTGTTAAGATTGAAGACAAATGTTATTTTACTCTATGATCATGAAGTTTAAATGAATGTTTATTTAATTCCGCTACAATGTTTTGATTGTAAAGTCATTTTATGCTATGATTGACCAACTATGAGGCTTCCCGGGATCCGGGCCTTACAAGTTGGTATCAGAGCCAAAGATTAAGAGAATTAGGTAAATTATTTTCAAAACCTAAACTGAAAATGGGACCAAATGGAGGGATGCCAGCCCAATTAGCTACGTGCCATCAACTGATTTTCTTAAAGTTAACCGATATTATATGCGTGTGCTATTTGATTTATGTGCTTAGTAGATTTGGATGCTGATGTAGTCAGGATAGGAAATGCTTGGGGAATGAAGAGTAAAGTAAGTGGCTAATCACAACTAGCCACTGTAATTAGGGACTTACTATACTTGAAATAATCTGAGCTATTACCTTGAATGACCTTGTTGGTGTTCAAATCTTGTAGGAAGTAGATTTTATGGCGGGTAGAAAATCTGGGAAGGCAACCCGAAGTAGAGGTTGTGGTGGACGTGGTGCTGGGCCACATGTCACGAGGAATAGGGCTAAGACTGCTGAAACGACACCAGAATAACCTGAGCTTCATCACCATGAAGGTGGGATAAGGGCGCTGATCTGAAGGCCTTAGTGAATGAGGATATAGTTGAAGGGGTCCAAACGTCATGCACACGATTCTGCCATCTGTGGTGACTGGGGTCATTTGGGCCATAAGGAAAGATGAAAGAAAAAGGAAGAACTAGAGTGGAAAAGGTTTTGGTAGTGGTGATTTCACTCCCATGGGAAAAAAGGCGAAGGTAGAGGGTCGTAAGATGGCTGTAACCGAAGTAGGGGTAAAGGTGTGCAGCAAGTGTGGGAGAGACCATGTGGGAGAATGTAGGTAGGGATCGAACCTTTGCTTCAAGTATGGGAAGGAGGGTCAAATGGCAAGATATTGTCGCCTGGTGAGGTGTTACAACTGTGGCGAGGCGGGGCACATGAGCAGGGACTGCAAGAAGCCGAGGGCTGAGAACTCCAGGGTGAGGTAGGGGATCGAGAAGAAGAAGGAGGGGCAGAGGGCCAAAGCCAGGGCATTCAGTATGACCCGGGAGGAGGCTAGGGTGGACCTCGACGTGGTGTCAGGTACCTTCCTAGTAAACCAAACTTGTGCCTTTGTGGCTTTTGATTCTGGTGCTAGTAGGAGTTTTATTTCTGCTGCCTTCTGTGATAAGTTACCCGTTAGGAGTAGAAAGATTGATGAGCCCTTCGATGTAGAAACTGCCACTGGAAAGTCTACCAAGATTTCTGATATGGTAGAAGATTGTGACATAGAGTCGGAAGGCCATAGGTTCTCTACTAGGTTGTTCGTGATGCCCTTAGACGGATTCGATGGAGTCCTAGGGATGGATTGGCTAGCAGCCTATGAGGCAAACACTATGTGTTGAAAGAAGATGATTCGATTGACCGCGCCCGATGGGAGTTCGGTAACGATTTACGGCGATAGAGTTAGTACGGTCCCGAAAGTAATTTCGATGGTTGTGGAAGAGAAGTGTATGAGGCGTGGATGTGGTGCCTATCTGGCTTATGTGGAGAATGTAGATGCGTCAGTACCATGATTGTCGAACGTATCGATCATGTGTGACTTCCCAGACGTATTCCCAGAAGATCTATAAGGTGTGCCACCTGATCGCGAGATCGAGTTCTAGATCGATCTGATACTTAGAGTAGGATATTCCTAAAACAGCTTTTCTTACGCGTCATGGACACTACGAGTTTCTCATTATGTCTTTTGGTTTAACCAACTTGCCAGCTGCTTTTATGGATTTGATGAATCGGGTGTGTCGACCTATGCTAGATAAATCAGTGATCGTGTTTATTGATGACATCCTGATTTATTCTAAGAATGATGAAGAGCATGCTAGTCACATCCGCAAGGTGCTAGAGACACTTAGAAATGAGAAATTGTATGCAAAGTTCTCTAAAAGTGCGTTTTGGCTATGAGAGGTTCAATTTCTGGGCCTTGTGGTTAATCCTGAAGGGATCATGGTGGACCTGGCGAAAATTAAGGTGGTGATGCAATGGAAGTCTACAAAGACGCCATCTGATATTTGTAGTTTTTTGGGTTTGGCGGGCTACTACAGAAGGTTCATTCAAGACTTTTCCAAGATAGCTTCACCATTGACTAAGTTGACCCGTAAGGATGTGAAGTTTATATGGGGTCTAGAGCAGGAAAAAACACTATCTTCACTGACCATAAGAGTTTGAAGTACTTCTTCGAGCAAAAGGATCTCTATATGAGGCAAATGAGGTGGTTAGAGTTGATCAGGGATTATGACTGTGAGATCCACTACCATCCAGGCAAGGCCAATGTGGTGGCGGATGCCCTTAGCTGAAAGGACAGACCCGAGCCAATTCGGGTAAATGCTTATCAGATGATCATGACCTCTGATGTTACGAAGTAGACTAAGGAATTTCAGGACGAAGCTCTGAAGGAGGGTCGAATTAACTCCGAGTGAATGAAGGGTCTAGTCACGGAGTTGGGTGAGAACGCTCTCGGTGTTAGAACCCACTTCGGGCAGATGTGGATTCCTCGTTATAGAGATCTACGAGGGAAGATCATGGATGAGGCTCACAAGACTCGATACTCAATTCATCCCGGTGTTACAAAGATGTATCGAGATATGAAGAAAGATTACTGGTGGCCGGGAATGAAGCGCGATGTAGTGGAGTATGTGTGTAAGTGCCTTACTTCTTTGCAAGTGAAGGCAGAGCATCAGAAGCCATACGGGAAGATTCAACCCTTGGATATAGTTGAATGGAAGTGGGAACACATCACTGTGGACTTCATTACGAAGTTGCCAAGTACGACAAGGGGATACGATGCCATATGGGTGATAGTTGATCGTCTGACGAAGAGTGCTCACTTCCTGCCGATCCGTGAGACGTATTCATCTGAGAGGTTAGTGGATCTGTTTATCAGAGAGATTGTGACTCGTCATGGTGTACCGGTGTCTATCGTGTCTGACCATGACACTCGGTTTACATCCAAGTTTTGGAAGAGACTTCATGATGCGATGGGGATGAGGTTACATATCAGTACGGCTTACCATCCTCAGACAGATGGTTAGTCAGAGAAGAACCATTCAGATGCTAGAAGATATGCTTCAGGCAAGTGTCATTGATTTTGGTGGAAGTTGGGATGAACACTTACCGTTAACCGAGTTCTCATATAACAACAGTTATCATGCCAGCATTGGTATGTCTCCATATGAGATGCTATACAGTAAGAAGTGTAGAACGCTCGTATGTGGGGTGACATCAGGCAAAAGGAGTTGGGGAGCATTGAGGTGATCGAGGCTACAACCGAAAAGTTGGAGAAGATCAAGGCCTTTATGAAGGCCGCAAAGGATAGGCAAAAGTCGTATACCGACAAGAGACGTAGACCGATCGAATTCAAGGTGGGCGATAGAGTTATATTGAAAGTATCTCCTTGGAAAGGGATTATCAGGTTCCGAAAGCGAGGGAAGTTGAGCCCAAGGTATATCGGGCCATTCAAAATCATTGCCAGAGTTGGTGAAGTGGCATATAGGCTGGAACTTCCAGATGAGCTGCATGGGATTCATCCTACGTTCCATGTATCTCATTTAAGGAAGTGCTTAGCGGAAGGAGATGTTCTTATTCCTCTCACAAACATTGAGGTTGATGAAAGGTTGAATTACGTGGAGCAACCTGTGACTATTTTGGACCGGAAAGAGAAACGACTAAGGAATAAAATGATTAGTCAAGTAAAAGTGCAATGGAAGCATCGCAAGGGATCGGAGGCCACTTGGGAGTCAGAGGAAGAAATAAGACGACACTACCTAGATCTCTTTAAGGAGTGACAGGTTTTGGGAATGAAACCTATATAAGGGGGGTGGACTTTTCACACCCGAAAATTTCAAAAAAAAAAAGAAAGAAAAGTAAGCGAGCAAAAAGGGGTTTGATTTCAAAAAGCAAGGGTTAAAAGTTTACAAGGGGCAAACTAGCCCATAATAGAGTTAAAAAGGAGGTAAGGCCTCCCATAATCTCCCCATGCACTAAAATCATACGGCTAGAGTGAGATAAAGGACTCCCACCGGTTCTAGAGTGAGAAAGTAGAAGAATTCTCCCAGAAGGTAAGATTTAATCATGTTTCTTCTCAGATTTTAGTCGGGTTCAAGCTTCTGGACCATTTCTGTGTGTTTTTATGTGTTTAGTTGCTTCTGTACGTGTGTTTAGGTGTTAGAACTCCAGCTTTGCTCCCGGGTTTGCGGTGTTTGGTTCGAAGGCCGTTTAAGGTGAGTTCTAGATGCCCTCTTTTGCATGTTTTCTACTTTTTGGGGCTGATATGTGTATTAAAACTAGGTTTCTTATCAAACTATATTTTTCCATGGTGAAGATGACTTTTATGAAAATATGGGTGTTTTTAAAGATTTCAGTGTTGATAACTGATGTTCATGATGATCTAAGTGTGCTTCTTGTAGATCTAAGCTAAGTTTACATTTTAAGAGGTTGTATGAGACTAGAATTCATATAAGCAGGACATAAGTGTTAATGCAATTGTCGGTTGTTGACCTTGGTCATCCGCTGTGGACTTTGGTCATCCGCTGTGAACACACTTAGTGTTTAGTTCATCCGCTGCAGACTTTGGTCGTCCGCTGTGGGCTTTGGCTGTCCGCTATGGACTTTTAACATTTAAGTCATTCGCTGTATATCTATTTCATACGCTGTGAACACTTAGGTTTATTCTGAAATTTTGGGAATAGAATTTAAGTGCTAAGTACTTATGTTTAATGGAAGTCTATTCTTGTCTAAGGTTTCTAATAGTGTGATATAAAGTCAAAGCAAGTTTTCTTCCGAAGCTTAGTTTCTTCCGAAGCTTATATTTTTCCAAAGCTTATATTTCTTTCCAAGCTTATTTCTTCCGAAGCTTATTTCTTCCGAAGCTTAGTTTCTTCCGAAGCTTATATTTCTTCCGAAGCTTATATTTCTTCCGAAGCTTATTTCTTCCCAAGCTTATTTCTTCCAAAGCTTAGTTTCTTCCGAAGCTTATTTTCATCCGAAGCTAGTTTTCTTCCGAAGATTATTTTCTTCCGAAGCTTATTTTCTTCCGAAGCTTAAAATCTTCCCAACTGATGTTCATGATGATCTAAGTGTGCTTCTTGTAGATATAAGCTAAGTTTATGTTTTAAGAGGTTGTATGAGACTAGAATTCACATAAGTAAGACATGAGTGTTAATGCAATTGTCCGCTATGGACCTTGGTCGTCCGTTGTGGACTTTGGTTATCCGCTGTGAACACACTTAGTGTTTAGTTCATCCGCTACAGACTTTGGTCATCCGTTGTGGCTTTGGCTGTCCGCTGTGGACTCTTAACATTTAATTCATCCGTTGTATATCTATTTCATACACTGTGAACACTTAGGTTTATTCTGAAATTTTGGAAATAAAAATTTAAATGCTAAGTACTTATGTTTAATGGAAGTCTATTCTTGTCTAAGTTTATAATAGTGATATAAAGTCAAAGCAAGTTTTCTTCCGAAGCTTAGTTTCTTCCGAAGCTTATATTTCTTCCGAAGCTTATATTTCTTGAAGCTTATATTTCTTCAGAAGCTTAGTTTATGCCGACGCTTATATTTCTTCTGAAGCTTATTTCTTCCGAAGCTTATTTCTTCCGAAGCTAGTTCTTCCGAAGCTTATTTTCTTCCGAAGCTTATTTTCTTCTAAATCTTAAAATCTTCCGAAGCTTATGGTTGCCTTCAGAAGTATTAGTTTTAAGTGTTGAGTTTGCTAGTTGATAGTTAGCATAAGTTCAGGGGATTAGATTGCATGTTTGATTCTTTTCTTATGTGCTGCTATTATGAATATTAATATTTCATGATATGTGATTTAAGACAATGGATATCTTAAAATTATTATCTTAAATAAGTGGTCACAAAGGAATAAAAGAAAGACAGTGTAACTTAATGAATGTTACCCTCGGGTCCTTATAATAAATGAAAAGCCTTGCAAGCACAATGGAATGAGGTGCACGACCTTGTTGTCGTTAGCTCAACTGATGTGTTTGGCTGATTCAGGATGCACATCTGGGGTCTAATCCTTGTGATTGACCAATGAATGAATGGGACCCGTATTCATGAGCATGCTTCATGTCTAGCAGTGTGGGTCAACTGTCAAAGGTTAGCTACCATGATAAACGTTTGCTGACAGGGGTTCGTGCAATCCTAGTTAATGAAAGAGAAAGATAATGAATGAAAGAAAGATAATGAATCTTTTAACGAATGATTATGTATAATGATGGATGAACACCATGTGAAGCTTAAAAAATGTATATTTTCTATATTATCAATACTAGAATTCACTCAGCAACGCTGACTTTTTATATGCATACCAGTTGGCAGGTTAAGGTAGATGCTGAGGATGGCATAAGGATGAGAGCAACTTGGGAATCCAAGACTAGCATTCACGACTTGATAATATGTTTGAATTGAAAAATACAATGTTTATGTTTTGTTAAGATTGAAGACAAATGTTATTTTACTCTATAATTATGAAGTTTAAATGAATGTTTATTTAATTCCACTACAATGTTTTGTTTGTAAAGTGATTTATGCTATGATTGACCAACTGTGAGACTTCCCGGGATCAGGGCCTTACATACCTATATCGTTTAAATTATATTTAAGTTTGAGAAAGACCAAGATGGACAAAACAAGATTAAACAAGAAGGAAATTCTAGAAATCGAGCTCTAGAATCCAAGCATGGGTTGTGCCACATGAAGCATGCCACCATGACCAGCCTAAAACACACCCCATGCTAAATTTGGCATGCCCCCGTGTTTGTCAGTTAAATAGGACAAAAAGTATTGTTGCCCGAAGGGAGGCACGGGGACGTGCCCAATCAAGCATGGGGTTTGGCACACTCCGTGTTTGGCAAGACCCCATGCTTGATGAGGCACGCCCTCTAGCAAGACCCCGTGTTTGTGAAAAACTAATGGTTTGGTTTATATTATGTTAATGTTATAATAATTTTGGCTAAACTTTTGATGGTTAGCATCTACTTTTAAATATGGAGCTATAAACTTATGATTTGTATTTGTGAATTTCATACAAGGTTGAAAATGTATGAACTAACTTTTATACGTAAAGCTGGTACTCAAGGCTAATGAACTAGAAATGGTTATTAAATATCATATTACCGTATTTTTTTGATCACTTACGGTTTTTTTTTTTACTTTGTTTGGGAAATCTATAGTAATTGCTATAGTTTTATAAAATTATGGTGTGTTAAAAAAGAACTTGATCAACTCTCTTTTTAACATTAAGTTATGCTTTCAGAAATCATATATCAAAAAGATGCACCAACATTACCAACATCACTATGGGGCTCGGGTTGTATCATAAGTTGCTCGTTGCAACTTTCCTTATCACTACGGAGCACGTTTATGATAACTCTGTGTTGGCTCATGTTTATAAATATTAACATAGTTACATTTATCAATATTTTTAACTACACTACATAATTAATCACAGTTACTAAAATGAAACCTAAATTAAGATGATAGCCTCATTTCACTAAAGTATCTCCAAAAGTCTCTATCTTTATTTACTTCTTAATTATTTAAATTATCATTTTAAAAATTAAAAATTTGGTCATCTTAAAACAAACTAATCATTTTCAAGATCAAAACCTAATCTAATAGTCATTAATTAAGGTTGTTGAGTAGAATAAGTGTGTTCGTGGATTGATACTCGGTTCTTAACATTACTATACTATCCCATGATAGGTACATTTACCTTTTGTGTGTGTTTATACACACCATTTAGACACACCAATCCCAATGAATATTCATCGGGTCGGGATAAAACACAAAGAGGAGAAGAGATGGTGTCACAGGAATTGGACCCAGGGAAAACCGGGAACACAACCCTTCAATTTTAAGGAAAATATGTAAACCCCAGGAAACCCATTCAGCGATTACGACTTTGTGTGACCTAAGTAGTTAAGGCGAAGGATGAATAAAGCACAAGAAGACACATCTTATATGGAGGCTAGGTATCGTAAAGCAACACCACCCCACTTATTTTAGTGGAGCTCCATAGCAACGAGTTTGGCACCATTACGCTTGATGCAATACCACACACTCTAGTCAAGAAATTTGTACATTATGTTATAAATTATATACATTATGCGAGAGAGAGTTAAGGGGTTGGACAGTTCCATAGTTCAGGAGAGTTATAGATGGGGAAAGAAAATTCTAATATGACACTTACATAGATGAATGGGTGGTAGGGATGGGAGGGAGGAGAAAGATTACTCCATCCTCCTTTAAGTTATGGTGTGTGCCTCGTGAGAGAGTTGTGTGAGCCCCTACATGGCTAGGGAGCTACTAGTAGGCAGTGGCGGACCAAGGAACGTTTTCCATGGTGGTCGAAAATTTTCAAGGGTTGGCTTGAATCATGGTTGTCTATCACTAGGTTTTATATTTTTCGGCCAGATTCGGGTCGGATCACATAATAAAAAACTAAATTTCAAATATATAATAAAAATAAGTCAATCGACATCGTTGCTTTCTACGGTTATTCATTTTTTGAAACCTTGTCATTGTATGATCTACAAAAACATTTCTAACCAAATCTTTCTCGGTATACAAAATATAAGTATCACTCAAATTTTCATTACCAATCCGATTACGTAAATCGGACTTCAAGCACTTCATTGCTAAAAAGCATCTCTCAACACTTGATGTTGCGATTCGTAACATGATAGTTAACTCAATAAACCGTATACCAACATAAATGAAATGTGTATTTTTGTTCCAACCATTAATTGTACACGATTATATAAAATTTTCATGTTGGCAAATCTCAAATATACATCGGGAGTTTAACAATTAGTCTTCTTTTATCATCTTCATCAAAATCATATGGATACACCTCAGCTAATCATATTATTGTCCGTATATAAAACCCACTAAAACTGTCACATAGACTAAAACTACTCATATAAATAAGTAAGTCGAACATTACCTTAGTATAACGCTACCCATAATCTTGCATTTGCATATGTAGAATCGTGCTGAAGCAATCATATTCATAATATTCCTGATATGTGATATTTGTCTTTTGTCGTCTTGGTTTTTTGGGTCAATGTAGGGTTCATTCATGTTCATCATTTCAAGTTCTTGTTTTGCACAAAAAGTGACGACTTCCTCAAGGAAAGAATTAAATCCCTCTAATCTAAACTTCTCGAGTTCTCACTTGGTCGATTTAACCAAAGTGATTGCATTCACTAAATCTTGTTCTTTCCTTTGAAGACTTTAGGATAATAAGTTTGTGGTCTCTAAAATGTGTTTCATCAAGTTTTAATAAAATACAAAATCATATTATTTTTCATATCCGCTAGAAGGCCATCCGCTTATTTTACAATAGCAATATTTAAACTAGTTTCTTCTCAAGAACTTCCATCATGGATTTATATAAGGTAACTAAGCTTGATAAGGTTTGATAATAAGACTTTCAACATGTATCTCCAACCATTGTTAGAAAAACTTCTTGATTCAAATCACTTCTTGTACCAACGAATTCTTCCAGATTCTTTTCTTCACATTCGTGAAGCTTGTCTTGTCGTTTACTAGTTGAAATTGGTGGGCAAAATAATATATATAGAATGCTTAAATATTTTCTTTTAAGATTAAAACTCTCTAACCTGTTAACCTCACCAGCCATATTACTTACTCCAGTCATATCTTTGGCCTCTAATCTTATTCAGACTTACTCCATATCGAGTAGATAAATCATGAGTAGCATGTTTAAGAGATAATGCAGATGTTTTCATGCCATGAACAAGACCTATAAACTGTTCTTTAACAACCTCCCGTTTATCAGCATAATGAATATTTGTTGCTATTTAAACACATCACTTGATTCAATAACTAATAAAGAAAATGCATCATCACCTAGATCTTTAAAATTTTGTTTTAAGACCTCTTGTTCAAAACATTATTTATTGTATTGTTGAATTTTTCGAGATGTCATTTGCTATTTGCTGGTGCATTCCTTAAAATAATTTTACCAAGGTTTCATTTAGTTCTATTAATCGAAAAAAATTCCAAGAAGTTTCCTCTATTTAAACAACCTTCTGATTAATCATGTCCATAAAATGATAATCATTGGTTCAATAATTTTTAAGCAAAGGAAGTTGAAGCAGATAATCTATGTTGATATTCATATTTTTGCTTATCAGTTTGATTTTCACATTCAGCTCGTATTGACTGATCTTTTCTAAACAAAATTTCATATTTTTAAATGCATTATTGTGCATTTTATTAAACTCACCCACATGAAGTTAAATCTATCTACTTCTTCATTCTAACCATAAAAGCCCTCTTTAAAAATGAGGCTTTATGGTTCCAAAGTGATTGTTAAACAAATAGCAACACAAAAAATATGCATGATCAAAGTAAATATTATACTTTAATCAATTCACAAAAGTATCAAACCTACTAGGTTGAAAACGTCTTGCCTTGGTACTACACTTTGTGAAAAACCATGCCCTCTTGGTTAAAAACGTATCACCTCAGCATCAAATCAAATAGTTTTACGTTTGGCCTGGTCTGAAGGACGATTATTCGGTCCATACTTAAATTTAATCCATCAACAAACCCTAAAATACACATTAACATACAAGTTTTAATAAGCTATTCACTATTAATTAGTCTATTACTTAATAATTAAATTCATCGATCAACATGAAAATAAGAATGTGATTATGCGAATTGATAATCTAGTGAACCATATATAGAGAAAAGTTTATTGGTTTTGTTGGTTATGTGATTGGTCTATAACTCGATGTTGATTCCATAAGCCAATCTTGGCGATACACCAACTAGTAAACCAAAAAATATAAAGCTATGTTTTGTCCTATATGAATATATGATGTCGACCACGAGAGCAGGCCGCTTCGACGCATCTCTAATCTTTCTTTTGAAACTACGTTTTCGCTTTGTTTTATCTAGGTTTCTTTAATGTAGGTTTTATTTTTTATTCACAATAAAAATTAACTGGGCAAATAATATATCGGTTTGAGTCTAATGGGCTTTCTAACATGATTGTTTAAATCTCTTAGAATGGTCATATGAGTTACTGGATAATTGGTAAACATGGGTAATGGTCAAATGGGTATTAATTTTATGATTTTACTTGTTAAATAGATAAGTGTATGTTTGTATTTTAAAACTTATATATTTTTTTAAGGGTTAAAATTTTAAAAAGCAATTATTGTGGGTCGATGTCAAAATTTTTTGAGGTCGTTTAAAAATTATTATATATATAACACTGAAAAAGATTCTTGGTGTGACCGACTCCGGACCTATAGCTTAGGTCGGCCTCTGCTAGCAGGCACCATGTCGGTCACTAGCGAAAGGTGTGTGAGAGCCTTTTGTGTGAAGAATTTCATGCTCATGAGAACATTGAAAAAGGCTGCCACCACATGTACATATATATTATATTAAATTAATTAATATTAACTTCATTAAAAAAACTAAAAATAAATATGCTCACCCCTTCCCCCTAAGTTGGTGAGTAAAATGATAGCTAATGTGACACCTACATTATCATGTGTAAAATCAAACTCACTCACCATAATATATTGGTATAATGGATAGTTAATGTAAATGTAGATGAACAACTTTACATAAAATGTAAATCTAGAAAGTAATTATACTATCATAGAACAGGGAATGGAATGGAGGTCAATAGTTAATGTAAAAGTGTCGATGAACAACTTTACATAAAATGTAAATCTAGAAAGTAATTATACTATCATAGAACAGGGAATGGAATGGTAAAAACAAGCAATAAGGGCAAGAGGGATGATTTTAGGTGATTAGAAAGAATGAGATTACTTATATAATCGGTAATTACATACATTGATCAACGAAACAACTTTATTTTTCTTCCCTCTTAATGGTCTATTCCATTTCATGTGTCATTCTTGCATACCAAACACTACGTACTTTGAAGAAAAGCAATAGGCTCGAGCTTTGTTAGACCTTTTATTGTTAGGGTTGGAGGGGCACTCCTAAAGTACCCTTGATTTTCTATCAATCACACACTATCATTTCAATTTTACCCTCAAGTACAAACTCCTTTCAAACCATTTATCTTTATTTTTTTTTATACAAAATCAAAAACATATGCAAATATTTCAATGGATACGTAAACCCATCTTACCTACCCATGACTTGAATTAAATGTCAAATCATGTTTCTTTTATACTTTCATCTTTAATTTTCTTCGGTGAGAAATCATTTGTAGACGAAGTGACATCGTATTCAATTTTTAATCTTGATGATCGTAGATTTGAACATTCAATAAAATTTGTATGATTTCAAATGAAACTCTCCAACCAAATCATGTAAATCGTAAATTTTTTAAATGCAAATATTTCAAATATTCAAATTGTAATTCATAAAATTACGTTTTCTTTATTGAATTTAATTGTTGTTGTTTCTAATCTTCTAAAAAACAAATCAAAAATGAATATTATGTTGTTTATTCAACTCTATACATTTGATTTTGAATTAATTTTAAAGAAAATTGCATAAGTAGTCAATGTGATTCGATTATATTGCAAAAGGGAGGTCAATACAACAGTTTTATAATGTTTGGAGAGTGTTTAGAACACTTAGCAGATCAAATAGGGAACCGATTTATAATGAAACAAAGAACACAAGTACAGAACAGAACAAGAACAAGATAAAAATGGTTTTCAAGAATGATGTACATTGCTCTTAAGTTAATACAAAGTGCTACAAAGCTTATCTCTTAAAGTTACAAGTACTTGAGATATTTTATACTACATCTTACAACCGATCATACTTTGAAGGCCAGCTGGAAACACTAATCTAGACAACAAGATCAACGTAGAGTCAAAAGGCTGATAGTCTTTTGACTAGTGACTATGACATGCCATAGCTCACATCCTAAGATATTATAAAAAAGATAAAAGTACAAGAGTAGAAAGTTACAAACATAAGACCTTAATTTACAGTTTAACAAAAATATGACCTTTTTACCAACTCATATAAGTTGGTGAGTCTTCAGAGGTAGCAGCGGAAAGTAGTTTAGCTTTTGTCAAAAGGTGATTCAGAAAAAACATGTCTTCTCTGTCTTCAGAAGAAATCAGTCTTTGGCTTCGGAAGACTTCATCTTTGGCTTTGGAAGATTTGGTCTTTTGGCTTCGGAAAAATTTGATACTTAGAATAATTCACCGAGTTATATCAAATCTTCCGAAGTAAGTTCCTTGTACTTCACATATACATGCTGAGAGCTCTTTGGTTGTATCAGCCTCTAAGTGTGATCCTTACAAACTCCTCCTAGGCTGATGCTACCAAAACTGAAAAAGGAATTAGAAGCTTGATCTTCATCTATTGACAGCCCTTATCAGAGTCAAGGCCATTCCTTTTATCATCAGTTGGTCAAGATTCCTCAGACTCTCAAAGTACTTCTTCATGTCATAGAGATAATGCAGAGGAAGGTCAAGTATGTTTTTCCAGAAGTACATGTCTTGACCCCTTTGATCTCTAGTGACATACCATCTGTTTGGGTTAGTAGCAAATACATAAGACACGATGGGTCTCTCAGCAGTAAGAGGCTTTATAATGAGTGGACTTTATTGAGCAGCCTCTTCTTGATCTCCCCTAGGATGTTCTGACCCATCCTGAGATGCAGAGGTGGATGCCTTAGACTTCTTCTTCTTCTTCTTGTCCATTCTGATGGTCATCCTCTTCCTCTTTCTATACTTTAACTGAGAAGGATGGTTTTGAGCACCAGATGGTTCTTGATTGTCCTTCTTAGTTGGGTCATTTTCCTTCATAGATTCAGAAGGAAAGGGATCAAGACCCTACTGTGGGTCAGAAGATGAAGCTGGCTATGATACAACACTAGGTCCTGGTTGAGTTGTCTCTTATGGTTCAACCTTGAACTCAGCTTCAGGTGCGGCCTGACTTGGTGGAGAATGCAAGTCAACCAGCTCACCCCTCTTGATCTTCTGCTTGATCACTCTAATATGCTCATCCATGGTGGATAGAGACATTGGACCAAGTCTCCTTCCGGAGAACCCGTACAGCTTCGAAAAGCTCACCATCTTCTATCTGTCAGCAGGCTTCTTATGATTTGCTCTGATGGTGGCTCGACTTTGCAGCCTCTTCCCTCATCTTCCTCTTAGCAGCTTTTTGCTCTTTTAGCACTTCTTGCTCAAGCTGCTTGAGGTATTCAAATTCAATGTATTCATAGGATAAGGGAAGTAGGTCTGCTAGCTAATAGAAGCCTGTGGCACTCAGGTAGGTTATCATGTTTTGTCTCTCTTGTTCCCTACCTACTTGAGTTTCTTGCTCAGTAGCCAGAGCCTCTACCTTAGGGATTTCTTGATCTGGGGAAAGGGTATGAGCTTTATAGAGTCTTTTTCTTCTCCTTTCGTCATTGATTTTAAGGAGCAATTCTGCATCCTCAGCTTCCCTCCTCTCCTTTGACTCTTCCATGTCAGCCAATTCATTTAGTTCATCAAGGGAAGAGAGATGTTCATCAACATTGTAGTTTTTGGACCCCAAATAGTTCAGTCTGGCTGCCCTCAACTCATCTTCTTGAGTGCTTGGCTTGGGGGCATCCCTGATAGCAGCTTTTATAAAGCTAGGGGTCCCTCTTGAACTCTGCAGGACCGGGTAGGGTGCCTAACACAATCAGTTTCATAATGAGGAGAGACTTGGAACACTTAATAGTTTAAATAGGGAACCGGGTTTGATTATGAGGATACTAAGAACACAAGTAAGTAATGAGACAGAACAAGCAACAATAACACAGAAATATGGTTTTCAAGGAGTGTTGTATATTGCTCTTAAGTTCTATTACAAGTGTTACAAAGCATATCTAAATTACAAGAACCTGAGACTCTTTATACTACATCCTACAACCGTCAATACTTAGAAGGATAGTTGGAATTGACTAATCTAGATAACAAGATCAATCTAAAGTCAAAAGGCAGATTGCCTTTTGACTAGTGACTATGATATGCCATAGCTCACATACTTTTCTATTATAAAAAGGTTTACAGGTACAAAAGTAAGAAGTTACAGACAAAGACCTTAATCTATAGTTTACAAAAGCATGGACTTTTCACCAACTCATACAAGTTGGTGAGTCTTTAGAGTTGCAGCGGAAAGTGTGTCAGCTTTATGTAAAGTAGATCAGAGAAAGCATGTCTTTCTCTATCTTTGGAAGAAATCAGTCTTCACAGCAAAATGGCTTTGGAAGATTTGGACTAAGGCTTCGGATTTTACACTTAGAGTATTTTCTGATGTAGTGTGTAAAACTTTCAAAGCACTTCTACCTTTGTACATTCAGTGCATGCATGCAGCAAGACCTTTGGTTGTTTTAGCTTCTTTGGTTGCATCAGCCTTATAATCTTCTAATATTACCTTACAAACTCCCCCTAGGCTGATGCTACCAAAACAGAGAAGTACTTCAGATGTTGATAGTCCTCATTAGATCAAGACCAATCCTTTCTTCATCATCTGGTCAGGATCCTTCAGACTTTCATAGTATCTTCTCATTTCATAGAGATCATGTAGAGGAAGATCAAACATGTTCTTGCCAGAAGATGAAGTTGGCTGAGATGCAGCTCTAGGATCAGGTTGCGTTGTCTTAAGGGGTTCAACCTTCACCTCAACTTCAGGATGAGCTGGACTTGGTAAAGAATGCAAAAACAAGCTCTCCCCTTTTAATCTTCTGCTTGATCATTCTTATATGCTCATCCATGGTGGATAGAAACATAGGGCCAGCCTCCTTTTGGAGAATCCATACAGCTTCAAGAAGCTCATCATCCTTTGTCTATCTTCAGACTTCTTTTGGATTTTAGGGATGATGGCCCTTGACCTTGCAGCTTCTTCCCTTAACTTTCTCTTAGCAGCTTTTCTTTCTTTTGTAGCTTGTTCCTCCAACTGCTTGAGATATTCAAACTCTATGTACTCAAAGGATAAGGGAAGAAGTGTAGCTGCCTGATAAAGTCCTGTGGCACGCAGGTAGTTGATCATATTCATTCTTTCAGCTTCCCTATCTACCTGAAGTTGTGCATGTGCCATAGTCTCTGTCTCAGGACTTTCTTGAACTAGGGAGAGGACAGGAGCATGTTTGTAGAGCCTTTTTAGTCTCCTTTCTTCCTTAATCTTAAGGAGCAATGCTGCATCCTCTGCCTCCCTCCTCTCCTTTGATAGCTTAGTGTCAGCCAGCTCATTCAACTCTTCTAAGAGGAGAGATATGAGTTCATCAACATTATAGTTTCTGGTCCCCAGGTAGTTCAGCCTAGCTACCCTCAACTTATCATCTTGAGTGTTTGGCCTGGGGCAGCTCGGATAGCAACTTGCATGAAGCCTGAGGACCCTCCTGAACTCTCTCCCCTTAGCTTCCTCTTCCTCTCTCTCTTCTCCTCCTCTAACTCCTCAGAGGTCATTTTCCTCTTCCTTTTGTCACGCACAGGCCTTGGTGACTTAGGGTGGAGAGAGCTTTGGCCTTCATTGCTTGGTTCAGCAGTCAAGCTCTGGCCAGAGAGAGGTTATGGAGCACCATCACTAGCTGGTGCTTCACTGAGGGTACTGGGTACAGAAGGAGATCCTATCTCAAGGTTCACAGGCTCAACCTCTGGGCCTTCAGTCAAGGTTTTCCCTTTGAAGCTAATCTCGGGGTCCACCTCAACATCCAGTTAACCAAAGATCTCACCTGCTATCCTCTGTCTATATACTCTTGATCTTATCTTGAACTCTTTTAGCATCCTTTCTTGGATCCAGTCTGCTAGTCTTCCAGCTTGTCTGTTTTGGCTTGGGTTGACAAGTGGAAGATCAACCAGATTTATGCACTCATAGAAACTCAGGTTTGAAAAGTTGAAATTTTTTTATTGACCCTAAGTTCTAGAGATAATAAGAGCTCTTCTTTCTGTGTCATACCTCCATCTTATGATTGGGTTCTCAAAGTGGGAGATGGGGTAGACATGGCTCTGGGTATACCCTCCTCAAATATACTTTAAATGAGATAGTCTACATCCATGTAGACTTGAGGAGGTTGCTGAGTTTGGACTATTGCAAGAGAGGGTGGTGAATCCTCTATGTCCATACTCTGAGAGGAACTCCCAGGTTCTGTGACTGTTTGGACTTTCTCCCCTTTTTTGGTAGCATCACCTTCTTGCATAAGTGAACTGGGGGTTGAGTCTGTCACATTCATAGGTTCTTGTGGACCTGGTTGAGTTCGTCTTGGTGGTCTCTCAACTAGCTGGCCCTTGAGATCGGTGATCTCAAGTTGCTGGTCATTGACCCTCTTTTGTAAGATAGTCACCTGAGATTCCAGGTGACTAATCTTAGAGACTAAATAGGTGCAAGTTTTAGTCAGTGTGTGCACCTTTAGTTTCAGACTCCCCTCATCTTCATCAGAAGAATCACGGGGGGATGAGAGAATTGGACCAAGATCCTCCTCCTCATCACCAGCATATTGTTCTTGGCTGCTGGATTTCCCATGCCTTATGACAGCTTCAAGGGAAGTGTCAAAAGGCCTAGTTGCCATGGTTGAGGTCTTAAAGATGTAATCACTTGCTAAAGTGAGAGCCTCTTCCATATGGATCTCCTGAACTGGTTCAGGGAGATCCACCTCAGTGATACATGAATGATGTGGGATAGACCTGGGTGAGACAAGAGTACTCATATCTCCTTGAGTAGGCGTAGAGAAGAGAGACTCATGGTACTCGCTAAATGCCATGTCTTCATCATCATAGAAGTCAAGGCTGGGGATTGGTTGGTTTAGATCCAGTGGCTGGGGATGGTAACTTTCCCCGGGAGGTTGTTCACTAGAGTGTGGAGACTCTGAGTGAAGGCTTAAGGCTGCTTGGGTGTGAGCTTATCAGGCTGAGCATGAGGAACCTCATCACTGATCATATGAGAGATGAGAGTGGTTTGCGCCTCTGGGGAAGTGGGAGCTCGAGTGTCCACTTCCTCCTATAAAGTTGGTGATATGGGGGCCTGCACAAGCTGAATAGCATGTGCAGGGGTTTGCTTGGTTTTCTCTGGTAGGTGATGGTTATTGTGGGCTGGATGTGTGGTTGAGAGATAAAAGGTGTGGTTTCAACACTAGCTGGTACTGCTAGGTTGCCACCTTGAGAAATGAGCTCAAACATTTTAGGGCAAGGGTTGTTTCTACCTCAGAGAAGCCAACAGTTGGCTTCCTCATTATTTTGAAGATGCCAGGCTTCATTTGTCCTAATTTATGAATATTACCTGTTCCCTCCAACTGTGTACCCAGTTCACAGTTGAGAATGTGCTGGACATATCTAGGGAACATGTAATACTCTAAGGAGTCCAAGTTAGCAAGCAAATTGGTATATACAAACTGAGAATACCTAAACTTGACCCCTTGAACCATTCCATGGACTATGAAGGAGAGGTCTTCTGGAATCTGATCCCATCCTCCATGCTTGTTTGACAAGTTGTGTATGACAACATGAAGGAGGTACTTCCATTGGGATGAGACCTTCCCCTTTCTGAAGGTTTTGACTGAGAATTCACCCTCATAGCCTATCTGTGCAAAGGAGTGGTTGACTGCAGCTTTGGGGAAGGACAAGTCACCTTCTACATCATCCAGCTGAAGATGTGTGTTTATGATGGCCGGAGTGATGAAGATTGTCCTCCCCTGTACTGTGGTAGATAGTGCCTTCTCCCCGTCCATGGTGACCTCTTCGCAGGTCCGCCAGAACTCCAACAGATGATCCTCATAAAGAGGAGGATCAATGGTGAGGGAGGTGAAGTAGTTGGTCAAAGAAAGGTAACGACAAACCTCTGAGAAACCTGGATCTTTCTCAGAGTCTAACAGAGCAACTTGATTATGTTGCCTGTGAAGATGCATGGAAAATCGAGTTGATTTCTGCGGTCAAGGTTGGCCATTTGAAGTAGCTTTGTGATGAAGGAAGATAAGAACGAAGGCGGTTTGTGGGTGAAATTAGGTTAGAGAACAATGTAGATGAAGAGGAGAGTGAGAAGAGAGGGAACCGTTTGAGAATATATATGTAATGGATTTGAAACAAAGTTATTGCAAAAGGATAAACTTTGAAATCCGGATGTCAATCCCACCTCTGAAAAAGTGCCCAAAAAGGTAGTTATTTTGGAAGTTGAAAATCTTTCGAAGGTAATTTATCTTCGGAAGTTTTTAAGAAAAAGCTTCCGAAGCCAATTTGGCTTCGGAAGATATTCTTAAGAGTTGTGAAAATTTGGCTTCGGAAGAAAAATACTTAGAGAGTTTTTCTTTCGACACATATTTGATTTCGGAAGATATTGAGACTTGGGAGTTTTTTTCTAAAGAGAATAAATCTTTCGAGACTTAATTGCTTTCGAAAGATATTTGTCCTTCAAATACATGCAAGTACTTAGAAGCATATTTAAGTTTCGGAAGATATTCTCAGAATTTTTTCCGAAGGTAAATTTCTTATAAGTAGTTATTTGATTTGAAGACATAAATTTCTTCCGAAGTCAATTTGAAATCTTCCGAAGGAAAATATGTTTTGAAAAATTTTCAAAAATCTAAGGAATATCATTAAAAAAATTTCTTCCAAAATTACTAGGCTTATGAAGGTGATAAAATAGACAACTTAGGACACACAGGTTTTAGAAATAAAGTTGATTTAAGTTTTTAAGAAAAGCTACTCAAAGTTAATCATCCTAATAGGTGATACAAGATAATTGAATCTCTATTCATCAAAAGCTTTAGTGAACAGATCAGCATATTGTTCATTTGTTTTAACTTTGACTAGTTTGATTAATCCCTTCTCAAAATTATCTCTAATCAAATCATACCTGATGTTAATGTGTTTGGTCCTTGAGTGCTGCATAGGATTTTTTGTAATGGAGATAGTACTGTTATTGTCTATATGGATGGGAGTCTCTTTGAAGTTGAATCCATAGTCCACCATCTGATTCTGAATCCAAAGCACTTGAGCACAGCAACTTGCAACAGCAATGTATTCAGCCTCAGCAGTTGATGCAGGGACACAGGATTGTTTCTTGCATTGCCATGAGACAATCCTTCCACCAAGGAATTGACATCCCCCAGATGTAGACTTTGCAGTCATGTTGCAACCACCATAGTCACTATCTGTATAAGCATACAGATTGAAGTCAGAACTCTTTGGATACCAAAGGCCAAGCTTGGGAGCACCTTTAAGATATCTAAGATTCCTCTTGACAGTAACCAGATGTGATATCTTGGGGTTGGCTTGATATCTTGCACAGATGCATGTGGCAAACATGATATCAGGCCTACTGGCTGTTAGGTACATAAGAGACCCAATCATAGCCCTATAAAGATGTTCATCCACACACTCCCCCTTAAGATCAGGTCCTAAGGAGTGGTTTCTGGCTATGGGTATCTTAGCAATCTTACATTCAATCATGTTGAATCTTGTAAGTATGTCTTGTACACACTTTGACTGACTTATGAAGATGCCATTGTCAACTTGCTTCACTTGAATTCCCAGAAAGAAATTTAGTTCCCCCATGGCACTTATTTCAAATATGTTCTTCATCAGCCTCTCAAAGTCTTTGTAGAGCTTTGGATTAGTTGACTCGAAAATAATGTCATCCACATATACTTGAACCAGCATTAAGTCATTCCCTATCCCTTTGATGAAGAGAGTTCCATCTATAGTACCCCTCTTGTAACCATGTTGACAGAGATACTGAGATAGTATTTCATACCACTTCCTTGGAGCTTGGTGTAGCCCATAAAGAGCTTTATCAAGCTTGCAGACATAATAAGGATGATCTGGGTCTGCAAAGCCAGGTGGTTGTTTGACATACACCTCTTCATCAATCACCCCATAAAGAAAAGCAAACTTGACATCAAGTTGGTAGACCTTGAAATCCTTGGATGCAGCAAAAGCCAGGAATATTCTTATAGCTTCAAGTCTTACCACAGGAGCAAAAACATCTGTGTAATCAATTCCCCTTTTTGTGTGTACCCTTGACCAACTAGTCTTGCCTTGTTCTTGATGACAAGTCCTCTATCATCCTTCTTGTTCCTAAAAACCCACTTGGTTCCTATGACAGTCTTCCCATGAGGAAGAGAACATAGGTTCCAAACCTTTTTTCTTTTGAATTGAAGCAGCTCCTCTTGTATTGCTTCAACCTAGCTTCCATCTTTCAAAGCCTCATCAACTTTCTTTGGCTCTACTTGGGACAAGAAGCAAGAATATAGACAAACATTTTTGTCATGGGTTTGTCCTCTTGTTCTAACCCCTGTATCAACATTTCCAATGATGTTTGTGGTGGGATGTGACTTGTGGATCCTGAGTTGAGGGATCACAGCAAGTTGATTTGAAAGATCTAGATTAGAAAAAATCAGATCTGGTAATGGAGTGTCACCCACCATATCAGCACACTTATCAAGTGAGACTTGATCTGATGAGTGTGTGACAACATTTATGTTGTCTTCTATGGAGTGGTTATCAGCATCAAGAAATTCTTGATCACTATCACCACCTCCATTTCCTCCTACATTTGAAGCTCCTTCTCCTAAGTTTTAGTCTCTAAGCTGGAATTTGAAGGCATCTCAGATGTATCAGCTGAATTTGTCATGTTTGTGCTGATAGGATCTTCATTTGCAGGGTTAGTCACCAAAGGAGCTGAATTAGTAATCTTGCTTGGTCTTCTCAGCTCAAATCTTGGGTCAGGATTTCCTGTTGATATGTTATCTATAGATCCTGAAATATTCTCACAAGACTTGTTAAAACAGTTGGTAACTAAGTCAAGATCAAATAGTCAATCCGGACCAGAACCTTTCACACTAGGGGTGTGCTCATTGAAGGTCATATTGGCTGACTCCTCAACTACTCTAGTTCTGAGATTGTATACTCTATAAGCCTTAGCTTGGGAAGAGTATCCAATAAAGTGTCCATCACCTGACTTCTCATCAAATTTGGCTACTTAATCTTTGGTATTCAAGATGGTGCAAGGACATCCAAATGACCTGAGGAAACCAATAAAAGGTCTCCTTTTGTGCCACAGCTCGTAAGGAGTCTTACCATGAGTCTTAACCACTAAAACTCTATTCTGCACATAGCAGGCTATGTTAACTGCCTCTGCCTAGAAGGTGATGGGTAGTTTAGAGTCAGACAACATGGTTCTTGTAGCTTCAATAAGTGTCCTGTTTCTCCTCTCAGCAACACCATTTTGCTGAGGAGTCCTGCTATATTGTCTTGTAGTACCCTTTTCATCATAAAATATATCAAGGATTTGGTTCTTAAATTATGTTCCATGATTGACCTTGTGATCAGATTGATTCTTAATTTTCAGAATGAAGTTCTTCAAGATCTCAGGAGTCTCATCCTTAGTTCTAAGGAAAAAGACCCAAGTGAATCTTATGAAGTCATCTGTGAACACTAAACAATATGAGGTCCTTCCTAAACTCATTGCACTTGTGGGGCCAAAGAGATCCATGTGTAATATGTGTAGGGGAGTAGTGATAGAGTTCCTTTCCTTTGGCTTTTGAGACACTTTGTGTTGCTTCCCTTTCAGGCATGCAACACAATGATCATCACTTGTAAACTCTTTCTTTGGCATTCCAGTTACCAAATCATTCTTAATTAATTTATTCATGTTCTTAAAGTTTACATGGCACATTCTTTTATGCCATAGAAATGACTATCACTATTTTGCTTTAGATAGAAAGCAAGAAACCTCTCCTGAGGGAGATGTTTTCTGCAAGTCCATCTTGTACATGTTTCCTTTCTTGGGGGCTCTGAGTAGGATATGCTCTTGAGGAATAACCACCCTGGGCTTGAAAAACAATGCACTCATGCTTAGTAAAGAGCATGTTGTGTCTCTGATCACAAAATTAGGATAGACTCAGTAGATTGTATCCAAGCTCCTTAACAAAGTTTACCTTATCAATGGTGAGCTTACCAGTTGTGATCATACCCTTACAGTGATGTAACCACCAGCATCTCCTCCAAAGGCAACTGGTCCTCCCTCAATTTTCTCAAAATTATAAAGCAAAGAACCATTGCTAGTCATGTGCCTGGAATATCCACTATCAATGATCCACACATTTTCCTTGGTCTTTAGTTGTTCCTGCATAAAAAGAAGTGGTTAGTTACACTTGAAAACCCAAGCCTTATTGGTCTTGGTCTTTTCAAAGTGATCTGAAGACAATGTAACAGTAACAGATCCTATATTCAAGCTTTGAGGATCATTAGTTGCTGTTAATGAAAAACTCTCAATCACCAGGTCTTTCTTCATCTTCGACACCATCTTTGGAAGATTGGACTTGACCTTCAACACCTCGGAAGTTTCAATAACTTCTGAAGTTTTGGATATTGGACCTTCGGAAGTTCTTGCTTTCACTGCAGCATGCTTAAGTACTTCAGAAGCATTCCTTTCTTCCGAGACCAAAATTTCTTCCAAAGGCACGTTCTCACTTGGCTTCTTCTTCACTTTGGAGCTTCCGAAGGAAACAGATTTTCCTTCCAAAGATTGCTTTTCTTTCTTCTTCCCAGAAGCCTTTTCTTTGACCATGTGGATAGTGATTTTGGGATTGAAGATGCAATCCTTAGCCAGATGAGAAGTACTACCACACATGATGCAGTCCATTTGCTTCCTTCTGGGATTCTTCTTTTGAGAACAAGACTGAGTTTAATCACTTTCCTTCTCCATCTTCATCTTCATAGATGATGCAACAAGCTTCTTAGGGAGAGGCTTGCTCTTGGAGCTGGATGGTTTAGGCTGTTTAGCAGTGGTACACAGCTGGTCAGTCTGCTTCTTCTTACTGGAATGGTTTGGAACTAAACTAGAACTCCTGGTACTAGAGTTCCTAGTTGAGTTTTTAGCCTTTACCACTTCAAACCCTGCAGAAATGAACACTTGTTTCTGCTTGGAGTCAAAAGTGGCCTTGATCTCTTGAGCCTTCTTTGATCTTCTCTTAGCTTTCTGATCAAGTTCTTTCTCTTTGACTTGGTCATACTAGACTCTTTCCTCTCCTCAGGAGAATAGTGACCCTTCTTAGGATGATCTTCCTCACTCTTCTTAGAGTCATCCTTCCTCTTCATCCTTTTCAACAATGGGGTCTATGAGGGGAAGCTCATCTTCACAAGTTTCACACCTTGGAGATCTTACAGACAATAGAGTGTGTGGAGGAGCTATCTCAGTAGATCCCAGTCCCTGCTTATTCTAATAACAAAACTGCATGTAGGGATGAGGATATTATGTTCTTGATGGTCTCTTCTTCAAGAACATATTTTTTGCCTGGCTTTGCTGATCACAAGCTCAGCCTGGCATTCAGTTAACTTTGAGATGAGATCTTTGATTTGAGTCCTGTAGTTAGTGTGCTCATGCTTAAGAGTTGAAATGGTTTTCTTTAGATCTTCTATCTTAAGTTTATAATCATTTTCACCTCTTTTAAAATCAGTTTTTAAGATATTTAAGGACTCAAGATCAGATCTCATCTCTAAGTTATAGGACCTGTATCTATTAACTTTAGCAATACATTCAGGTGTATAGAGATGTTCCAATACCTTGGCTTTATCATGATCTGCCATCAATGCTTGGTTTGGAGATGCATTTTCCACCTGAAAGCTCCAGTCAAAGCCTCCTTATTCAATAGCAACTGCAGCTTGCTGTCTTGGCTTCTCATACTAGTGAGCTCCTTCAGTGTAGATTGGTTTGATTTGTGCTTGCCCACTATTTGACCTTGGTGCCTTGCACTCTTTGGCAAAGTGTCCCATTTGGTTACAGTTGTAATACTTCACTTTGCTTTTATCAAGCCCAAACTTTCCACTGGCTGCATTGCTAGGAAACTTCCTTCCAGTCCTCTGGTAGAATTTGTTGGCTCTGTGAGTGAGAAGAGCCATCTGCTGGACTATCTCCATATACTCCAAATCATCTGGATGGATACAGTCCAGATCTTCAAGGGTGAAGAGAAAGTTGCCTGAACTTTCATTAGAAGACACAAAAGCTTATGAAGAACTTGTCTTCTGGAATGGGCTTCCAGGGATGTAGCCTTCCCTTGGTGTTTACGGAAAGGTGATGAAAGGACCCTTTTGTGATTTGTTAGGGTAGCAGATGAGATGGTGCTATGGTTCTCTGTAATCCCTTTCAACCATGAAGGGCAGAACTTTGTTGGTTATTTGAGTTACCAGATGGATTTTGCATGTTCATCTCCATCTGGTAGCCACTGAGGATACCATACAACTCTGTGAGAGTAAGGGTCTTGAGGTTCTCAGTCCTCTTATTAACCACACAATAATGTGTCCATTGTCTGGGAAGAGAGGACATGAACTTCCTCACAACATCCCTGTTCTCAAGAGTTACTCCAACATCTGCAAGAGTATCCACAATCTCAACATACCTAAAGTACTGTTGAGTCATGGGTCACATGTCTTGAAGGTGAAGTTCTCAAACTACTGCTTCAAGAGGTCTTTCTTGTTTTCTTTTGCATCATCAGACCCCTCATACATCAGCTTCAGTTCATCCCAGAGTTGCTTGGCAGTCTTGCACTTTTTGAAGCCTCTGTAGATAGAGTTTGGAAGAGCAGTTTGGAGGGCGGTCATGGCTTTCTGATCAATATCAATTCTCTTCCAGTCTTTGTCAAAATAGTCAGCCACTTCCTTTGGTATCATACCACCACCACCAGCAGCTAAAGAGGTGGATGGTACATGAGGTCCATCGAAAATAGACCCCCACGTCTTGGAGTCTTGAGACTTGATAAAGCCTTCCATTCTTTGACATCAAGTATCAAAGTCTTCAGGAGTGATCAGTGGGGACTTTGTCATTATACCATTTTCCATATCAGCCTTTGTGATAGCTGTCGTTTGAGATGAAAAGTGAACTGTGAAACTGAGAGGATTAAAGATGGTGAAATCTTACAATCAAGAGCTTGAAATGCTCTGATACCAATTGCAAGACCGGGTAAGGGTGCCTAACATAATTAGTTTCATAATAAGGAGAGACTTGGAACAGTTAACAGTTCAATAGGGAATCGGGTTTGATTATTACAAGTGTTACAAATCATATCTAAATTACAAGAACCTAAGACTCTTTATACTACATCCTACAACAGTCAATACATAGAAGGATAGTTGGAATTGACTAATCTAGACAACAAGATCAATCTAAAGTCAAAAGACAGATTGCCTTTTGACTAGTGACTATGACATGCCATAGCTCACATCCTTTTCTATTACAAAAGGTTTACAGGTACAAAAGTAGGAAGTTACAGACAAAGACCTTAATCTATAGTTTACAAATGCATGGAATTTTCACCAACTCATACAAGTTGGTGAGTCTTCAGAGTTGCAGCGGAAAGTGTGTCAGCTTTATGTAAAGTAGATCAGAGAAAGCATGTCTTTCTCTGTCTTTGGAAGAAATCAATTGTCACAGCAAAATGGCTTCAGAAGACTTTGTCTCTAAAGCTTTGGAAGACTTCATCTTTGGCTTCGGAATATTTGGACTTTAGCTTTGGAAGATTTTACACTTAGAGTAGTTTCGCACTTCTACCTTTGTACATTCAGTGCATGCATGCAGGAAGACCTTTTGTGTTTTGGCTTCTTTGGTTGCATCAGCCTTATAATCTTCTGATATTAACTTACAAACTCTCTCCCCTTACTTTCCTCTTCCTTTCTTCTCCTCCTCAATCTCCTCAGAGGTCATTTTCCTCTTCCTTTTGTCAGTCACTGGCCTGTGTGACACAGGGTGGAGAGAGCTTTGGCCTTAATTGCTTGGTGTTGCACTTGAACTCTGGCCAAATAGAGGTTGCAAGACACCTTCACCAGCTGGTGCCTCACTGAAGGTAATAGGTGTTGAAGCAGTTCATGTCTCAAGGTTCATAGGTTCAACCACTGGGCCTTCAGCCAAGGTTTCCCCTTCAAAGCTAATCTTAGGGCCCACCTCAGCATCCAGTTGACTAATAGTCTTGCCTGCTAGCCTTATCTATATAGCTTGGATCTCTTCTTGAACTCTTCAAACACCCTTTCTTGAATTCTCTCAGCTAACCTTGCAGCTTGCTTGGATTTACTTGGATTGGCTAGTGGCAAGTCAACTAGAGAGAAGCTCTTATATTATCTCAGGTTGTGAAAGTTAAAAACTTCTTGTTGTCCCTAAGACCTAGAGATTACACGGCTCTCCTATCAGCATCATACCTCCATCCCACTATTGGATTTTCAGCAGGGTGGGATGGGGTAGACATTGCCCTTGGTATACCCTTCTCAAACAAGCTTTAAATTAGGAAATACGCATCAATGTAGGCCTAAGGAGGTTGTTGAGTATGGACAACTACAAGTGAGGGTGGTGAATCCTCTATGTCCATGCTCTGGGCAGAACTCCCAGGTTTTGTGATTATAGGTAGGACTTTCTCCCCTTTTGGTAGCATCACCCTCTTGTATGGGGAGCTAAAGGTTAGGTCCACCACATCCACAGGTTCTTGTGGACCTGGTTGAGTTTGCCTGACAGGTCTCTAAGCTAACTTGTCCTTGAGATTGGTGATCTCAAGTTGCTGGTCACTAAGCTGTCTTTGTAAGGTAGCCACCTAAAATTCCAGGTGACTTACCTTAGAAACTAAATAGGTGTAGAGTTTTGACAGTTTTTGCACCTTTAGTTGCATACTCCCCTCATCTTCATCAGAAGAGTCATGGGGGGATGAGAGAATAGGACCAAAGTCTTCTTCCTCACCACCAGTTTAGGTTTCTTGGATGCTGAATTTCCCCTGCATAATGACAGCTTCAAGAGAAGTGTCAATGGGTTGGGTTGTCATGGTTGAGGTATTAATGATGTAATCACTTGCAAAAGTAAGAGACTCTTCCATATGGGTCTCCTAAACATGTTCAGGGAGGTCCACCTCAATTATAGGTGGATGATGTAGGCTACATATGGGTGATTTAGGAGCACTCATCTCTTCTTGAGCAGGGGCGGAGAAGAGAGACTTATGGTACTCACTGAATTCCATATCCTCATCATAGTATTAGAGGTTAGGGATGGGTTGGTTTAAGTCTAATGGCTGGGGATGGTAACTTTTCCTTGAAGGTTGATCACTTTTAGTTTTGAGACTTAGAGTGATGGCTTAAGGCTGGGGTAATGAGCTCATCAGGCTGAGCATGAGGAACCTCGACACTGATCAAAGAAGTGATGGGAGTGATCTGCTCCTCAGGAGAAGTAGGAGCTCTTGTTTCCACTTACTCTTACATGGGTAGTAATAAGAGGGCCTGCTCAACCTGAGTAGACTGAGCAGGGGTTCGTTTGGATTTTCTGGTGTAGGTGATGGTAATTTGTGGCTGTGTGGGTGGTACAGATGTTGAAGGTGTGGGTTCAACAGTGGCTGGTGTTGCCAAGTTGTCACCTTAAGCAATGAGCTCAAATATTTTTGGGACCAGGGCTGTTTCTACCCCTGAGAAGCCAACAGTGGACTTTCTTATTGTTTTCAAGATGCCGGTCTTCATCTGTCCTAATTTAAGAGCATTACCTGTTCCCCTTAACTGTGAGCCCAGTTCATAGTTAAGAATGAGTTAAGCATATCTAGGGAACATATAGTACTCTAAGGAGTCCAAGTTAGCAAGCAAGTTTGTAAAAACAAACTGGGAGTACTTGAACTTGACCCCTTAAACCATGCCATAGATTATGTAGGATAAGTCATTAGGAATTTGGTCCCAACCTCCATGTTTGTTGGATAGAGAGTGGATTACCACACGGAGGAGGTACTTCCATTGAGAGGAAACCTTACCCTTCTTGAAGGTTCTGACAGAGTAGTGTAAAGCCCTGATTCCAGGAAGCCTCACAGTTAGTCATTCACAGCATATCAAAGATTTAAAGCATTTATTTAAGAAAACATTACAGCAGAAATTACTTTAATGCAAACTCGTCATGACATAATTCAAAGAAAACATTAACATTGTCTTAAATACATCAAACATGTCTTAAAAGAGCGTTTAATAATCTTCTAAATTTGGGATGCCAGTTTTCAGTTGCCAAAAAGCTTTGGATCCATGCCCCCATCATTCTAAGCCCAACAGCTCACCTGTCAAACTAATATGCATAAAAAAGTCAGCTTCACGAAGTGAGTCCTAGGCTTTCTTTATCAGATAATATTTTAGTGAGATATGCTAACTTTATAATTCTAAAGTAGTCACCACAAGAACAAACATTTACTGTACATAGACTGTCACTTTATCAATACTTTATCATTAAGACTTTTGCTTATTCATTATCTATTACTCTTCTTTATCCGTCAATTCCCAGTTACTATGTCTCCGGATCGGCCCAAGGACCAGACCCCCCGCTTGTGATGAACACAAGAGTTTACTTTATCCATGCTTGTGTTGAACACAAAACTTTACTTTATCCACGAGAGCACAACAAATGCAACTCTCCTTTATCCTTTGCTTGCAAGACTTTACTTTAGCAATGATATATTGTAATGAGCTCAAACATTTCTTTAGGTTTCACTTTCATCTTTAGTTATACATATACTTATACATGCTAAGAATCAACTCATAGTTCACATATTCACATTCTTCATAAAAGAATACAAACAGTATGTAAGGTTATATTAGAAGGCTGATGCAACCAAAGAAGCCAAAACAACCAAGGTGCTTCCTACATGCATGCACTAATGTACAAGTTAGAAGTTGCTTCGAAGGTTTCACACTCATCACATAAATTATTCTAAGTGTAAAATCTTCCGAAGCCAAAGTCCAAATCTTCCGAAGCCAAAGATGAAGTCTTTCGAAGCTTCAAAGACAAAGTCTTCCGAAGCCAAATGAAGTGAAGACTGATTTCTTTCAAAGACAGAGAGGACATGCTTTCTTTGATCTACTTTTTCATAAAGCTGACTTACTTTCCGTTGCAACTCTAAAGACTCACCAACTTATATAAGTTGGTGAAAGGTCCATGCTTTTGTAAACTGTAGGTTATGGTCTTGGGTCTGTAACTTCCTACTTTGTACCCGTTATCCTTTTTATAATATAAAAGGATGTGAGTTATAGCATGTCATAGTCACTAGTCAAAAGGCAATCTGCCTTTTGACTCTACATTGATCTTGTTGTCTAGATTAGTGTTTCCAGCTGGCTTTCATTGTATGGATGGTTGTAGAATGTAGTATAAAGTAACTTAGGTCCTTGTATTTCTTTTTATGCTTTGTGACACTTTTAATAAAACTTGAGAGCAATATACAACATCCTTGAAAACCATATTACTCTATTCTTGTTCTTAGTTCTATCTCATTGTTTACTTGTGTTCTTAGTATCATTTACACAAACCCAATTCCCCATTTGATCTGTTAAGTGTTTTAACACTCTCCTTATTATGAGACTGATTATATTGACCATCCCTTAAATGGTCATGCACAGTATAATCGACCCTTCGTGGGACAGTGGGGTTCGGGGGCGGCAGCCCCTGATAGCAGGGTTCTAGGGGCAGCAGCCCCCAGTGGGGTCCAAGGGGCAACACCCCTGGCTGGCTGGAAATTCTATTTTCTTATTAAAACCTCTTGAAATCTTTGCCATAAAAATCATATATTTAGTATGCATGTTGCCCCAATAAATTGGAAACTTGTAAATAAAGGGGATCTAGAACTCACCTAGTCAGTAAGTAACTTCACGTCTAAGTTACCTAAGCTATGATCACGGTACATAGTCTGCATATAAGTTAACACACAAATAGGTCATTTTCTACATAGTTTCGTAGCAGTTTCACACATAGTTTCGCTGCCAAAATCACCCAACTTTCGTTAGAATTTCCTAGATTTGCTAAATCTATAGAACCACCTATGCACTTGCGAAACTACCTACGAAACTGTAGTTTATCAGAAAGGAGATTGCCTTAGTTTCGCAGGAAGAACTAATAGTTTCGGTGGACGTATAAAAATTTTAAACTAGCTCATTTTTAACCCAAATTCTCAAGTTTTTATGTCCAAACCCTTAGTTTTTTTATCTATGAAACTATATCTAAGCTTTTTACATGATTTCATATGTAAAAATATGATCTTTATGCGATTCTTTGCAACTTTTCAAAACCCAAAACCCTAGAATCCAGATCTGATCAAAAGAGGTGTTTGGATGATGATTCTTACCTGGATTTCTTACCCTTTCCTTGTTGTTTGATGCTTAAATACTCAGACCTTCAATCCTTTAATCAATAAAGCCTTAAATCTTTGATTTTCTCCACTTTCTCTCTCTATTTTATCTCTTTCAAAAGTTGGTAACTTGGGTTGCAAATGGGGAAGAATGGGGCTGATTAGGGTTGTTTAATGGCTGATTATGGGCCCTTAAACACATCAATCCCTTATCCCATAAGGTTAATTTGGCCCATAATCCATTTTTACCTCTTATTTATATTAAATAACCCTTAAATAAGCTCATTATTATTAAATTGCTTGCTTCGACTTTCTGGGGCGTTACAAGTAGTCGCCTTCATAGCCCATCTGCCGGAATGAGTTATTACAGTAGATTTGGGGAAGGACAACTCGCCTTCTGTATTATCCAGGATCATATGAGAGTTGATGGTGGATGGAGTGATAAAAATTGTCTTCCCCTGCACTGTGGCAAGCAGTGCCTTCTCACCATCCAAGATGACCTCTTGGCAGGTCCTCCAGAACTCTAGGAGCTATTATTCATACAATGGAGGGTCTATTGTGAGGGCGGTGATGTAGTTTGAGAGAGATAAGTAGTGGCAAGCATCTGAGAAACCTGGATATTTCTCATATGATAACAGAGCAACCTGATTGTGTTGCCTGTGTAGATGCATGGAAAAATCTGGATGGTTTTGGGGATCAAGGTTGGCCATTTTGAGTAGCTTAGAAGTGAAGGATGTTAAGAACAAAGTAGGTTTATGGGTGAATTTAGGGTTCGAACTTTTTCAGATTAAGAGGAAGGTGAAAGAGGGGACACCATTGTATGAATATATATATGATAAGGATTTGAGAAAAAGTTAACGGAAAAGGATAAACTTTGAAATCTAGATGTCGGTCCCACCCCTGAAAAAGTGCCCAAAAAGGTAGTTTTCTTGAAAGTCTAAAATCTTCCGAATGTAAATTGTCGTCGGAAGGTTTGAGAAAACTTCTGAAGCCAATTTGACTTCAGAAGATATTCCTTAGCTTTACAAGAATTTGATTCAGAAGAAAAATACTTAGAGTATTTTTACTTCACTTAGACAAATTTTGCTTCGGAAGATATCAAATATCAAAAATTTATCCAAAGAGAGAATAAAGCTTTCGAGACTTAATTGCTTTCCGAAGAAAATAGTCCTTCAAGACATATAAGTACTTAGTGATAGATTTATGTTTTGGAAGATATATCACAAGTTTTTCCGAAGGTAAATTTCTTAGAAGTAGTTATTTGTTTTGAAGACATAATTTTATTCCAAAAACAACTTGATGTCTTCCGAAAGAAAATATATCTAAAATTCTCAAAATTCTAAGGAGTATCATTTTGAAAAATTTCTTCCAAACTAAACTGAGCTTATATAGGTGATGATATAGACAACTTAAGACACACATATTTGAAAAAGTAATCTGAATTTAGTTTATGAAAATCTACTCAAAGTTAATCATCCCAATAGCTGATACAAGATACTTAAATCTCTGTTCATCAAAAGCTTTTATGAACAGTTCAGCGTATTGTTCATTTGTGTTAACTTTGCCTAGTTTAGCAATCTTTTTTTTTAAATTATCTCTAATCAAATGATACCTGATGTTGATGTGCTTTGTCTTTGAGTGCTACACAGGATTCTCTGTAATAGAAATGACACTGTTATTGTCTATGTGGATAGGAGTTTCTTTGAAATTGAATCCATAGTCTAACATCTGATTCTAAATCCAAAGCACTTGAGCACAGCAGCTTACAGCAGTAATGTATTCAGCTTCAACAGTTGATACAGACACACAAGATTATTTCTTACATTGCCATAAGACTATCCTTCCACCAAAAAATTGACATCCCCTGGAGGTAGACTTTGCAGTCATATTGGAGCCACCATAGTCACTATCTGTATACATATAAAGATTGAAGTCAGAATTCTTTGGATACCAAAGGCCTAGTTTAGGTGCACCTTTGAGATATCTAAGAATCCTTTTGACAGCAACTAGATGTGGCATCTTGGGTTTGGCTTGATATCTTGCACAAATACATGTAGCAAACATGATATCAAGCCTACTGGCTGTGAAGTACATAAGAGACCCAATATAGCCCTGTATAAATGTTCATCAACACACTTCCCCTCAAGGTCGGGTCCTAGGGAGTGGTTTCTAGCTATGGGTGTCTTAGCAACCTTGCACTCAGTCAGATGAAATATGATAAGTATGTCTTGCACATACTTTAACTGGTTTATGGAGGTGCCATTTTCAACCTGCTTCACTTGAATTCCTAGAGAGAAATTGAGTTTCCCCATTGCGCTCATTTCAAATATATTCTTCATCAGCTTCTCAAAGACTTTGTAGAGCTTCAGATTAGCTGACCAAAGATAATGTCATCTACATAAACTTGAACCAGCATCAAGTCATTTCCTGTTCCTTTAATGAAGAGTGTTCCATCAATAGTACCCCTCTTGTATCCATTCTGACAGAGGTATTATGATAGTATCTCATACCACTTTCTTGGAGCCTAATGCAGCCTTTAGAGAGCTTTGTCAAGCTTGCAGACATAATCAGGATGATCTGGGTCTGTAAAGCCATGTGGTTGTTTAACATACACTTCCTCATCAATCACCCATATAAGAAGGCACACTTGACATTACATTGGTAGACCTTGAAATCCTGGATGCAGCAAAAGCAAGAAATATCCTAACAGCTTCAAGTCTTGCTACAGGAGAAAAAATATCTATGTAGTCAATCTCTTCTTCTTGTGTGTATCCTTGAACAAATAGTTTGTTCTTATTAGTGATGATAAGTCCTTTATCATCTTCTTATTCTTGAATACCCACTTGGTACCTATAATGGTCTTCCTTTGAGGAAGAGGACATAGGTTCTAAACATTTTGTCTTTTGATTTGAAGCAGCTCCTCTTGCATTGCTTCAACCCAACTTCAATCCTTCAGAGCCTCATCAGTCTTCTTAGGCTCAATTTGGGACAAGAAACAAGAGTGAAGATAAACATTTTTGTCATGGATTTGTCCTCTTGTTCTCACCCTTGTTTCAACATTTCCAATGATGTTTGTGGTGGGATTTGACTTGTGGATTCTCAGTTGAGGAACCATAACAAGTTGGTTGGACAGATCTAAATTAGTGAAATTCAGATCTGGTGATTAAGTGTCATCCACCACATCAACACACTTATCAAGAGAAGCTTGATCTAATGAGTGTGTCACATCATTGATGTCATCTTCTATGGAGTGGTTATCAGCATCAAGAAATTCTTGATCACTATCACCACCTCCATCTCCTCCTACATTGGAAACTCTTTCATTTGAGTGTTGTGCCTCTGTGCTAGAATTTATAGGCACCTTAGATGTATCAGATGAAGAGTTAGCCATGGTGGTGCTAACAGCATTTCCAACTACAGGGCTAGTTACCACTGGAGCTGAAGTAGTTTGATCACTTGGTCTTCTCAGCACAAATCTTGGATCAGAATCTCCTATTGATAACTTACTTGTAGATCATGAGCTTCATAAGATTTGTTAAAACAGTTGGTAACTAAATCAAGATCAAATAGCCAATCAGGTTTAGAACCTTTCACACTAGGTGTGTACTAATTGAAGGTCATATTGGCTGACTCCTCAACTACTCTAGTTTTGAGATTGTGTACTCCATAAGCCTTAGCTTGGGAAGAGTATCTAATAAAGTGTCCATCATCTGATTTCTCAGCAAATTTGGCTATCTGATCTTTTGTATTCAAGATGGTGCAAGGACATCCAAATGATCTGAGGAATCCAATAAAAGGTCTCCTTTGGTGCCACAGTTCTTAAGCAATCTTACCATGAGTCTTGACTATCAAAACTCTATTCTACACATAGTAGGAAGTGTTGACTGCCTCTGCCCAGAAGGTGACAGGCAGTTTAGAGTCAGATAACATAGCACTCAGCGCGACGCTTGCTCTTGGAACTTGATGGTTCAGGCTGTGCAGTAGTGGTGCACATTTGATCAGTCTTCTTTTCTTAACCAGGGTGTATTGGACATGAACTAGGACACCTAGTACTAGAGTCCATAGTTGAGTCTTTAGTCTTCACCACTTCAAATCCAGCAGAGATAAAAAATTGGTTTTGCTTGGAGTTGAAAGTGGCCTTGATCTCTTGGGCTTTCTTTGATTTTCTTTTGGCTGCCCTTATCAAGTTCTTCCTTATAGACTTGGTCATCTCTCTAGAAGAATAGTGACCCTTCTTAGGATAACCTTTGTCACTCTTTTCAGGTTCATCCTTCACTATCTCCTCTATATCTTTATCCTTCTCTTGGATAGGATCAATAGGAGGCGGCTCATCTTGACAAGTTCCACATCTCGGAGATCTTACAAATAGTAGTGTGTGGATGAGCTATCTCACTTGACCCTAGTCCCTGCCTATTTTGATAATAAATATTTGCATGCAAGTATAAGGATATCATGTTCTTGAAGGTTTCTTCTTCAAGAACACATTTATCTGGCTTGGCTTTTCTGATCACAAGCTCAGTCTGGAATTCAGTTAACTTGGTTATGAGATATTTGATTTGAGTCCTGTAGTTTGTATGATCATTCTTAAGAGTAGAAATTGTTTTCTCTAAATCTTCAATTTTAAATTTATAATCATTTTTTGCTCTTTTAAAGTCATCTTTTAAAATGTTTAAAGACTCAAGATCAGATCTCACCTCCAAGTTGTAGGAGTTATACATGTTAACTTTAGCAATGCATGTGGAGTACAAATATGTTCTAATACCTTGGCTTCTTCATGATCAGCCATCAATGCTTGGTTGGGAGAAGCATCTTCTACCTAAAAGCTCCAGTCAAAGCCTCTTTCTTGAACAGCAACAATAGCATGTTGTTTTGGTGGCTTGGCTTCTCAGTTCTGGGAGTTGCATTTGTGTAGTTGGTCCGATTGTGCTTGGCCACCATTTGTCCTTAGTGCCTTGCACTCCCTAGCAAAGTGTCTCATTTGGTTATAGTTGTAACACTTCACCATGCTCTTATCTAGGCCAAAATTTCCACTGGCCATATTGCTTGGGAACTTCCTTCCTGTTCTCTTGTAGAACTTCTTGGCTCTATGAGTGAGAAGAGTCATTTGCTGGACTATCTCCATATACTCTAGGTCAACTGGATGGATAGAATCCAAGTTTTCAAGAGTGAAGAGAAAGTTACCACAACCTTCATCAACAGACACAAAGGCTTGAGCAGAGTTTGTCTCTTGGAATGGGCTTCCATGGATGTAGCTCTCCCTTAGTGTCTCAAAGAAGGTGATGAAAGGAACTTTTTATGAGTTGTCAGGGTAGCAGATAAGATGATGTTATGGTTTTCTCTACTATCGAACTTTGTTGATTGCTGGAAGAGCTGCTTGATGGATTTGCATGTTCATCTCCATCTGGTAACCACTAAGGATACCATACAACTCTGTGAGTGTAAGGGAAGAGAGATTTTTAGTTCTCTTAATGGCCACATAGTAGTGAGTGTCTGGGAAGAGAGACATGAACTTCCTCACAATGTCCCTATTCTCAAGCTTTACTCCAACATCCATGAGAGTATCCACGATCTCAACATACCTAAAGTATTGTTGAGTCATTGTTTCACCTGTCTTGTATGTAAAGTTCTCAAACTACTACTTCATGATGTCTTTCTTGTTTTCCTTGGCTTCCTTAGACCCCTCATACATAAGCTTAAGTGCATTCCAGAGCTGCTTAGTAGTTTTGCACTTCTTGAAGCCTCTTTATATAGAGTTTGGAAGAGTATTTTGGAGAGCGGTCATGGCTCTCTGATCTACATCAATTTTCTTCCAATCTTCCTCAGAATAGTCAGTCATTTTCTTTGGAATCATCCCACCTTTAGTAGTGGCTGAAGAGGTGCTTAGGATGTGTGGTCCCTCAACAACAAATCTCCATATCTTGCTATCTTGAGACTTGATGAACCCTTCCATACATTGGCACCAAGTATCAAAGTCATCAGAAGTAATCAGTGGAGACTTTTTCATGGTACCCGTTTCCATATTAGCCTTTGAGAGAAATTCCATTTGAGCTGGTAAGTGTTTTGTGAAACTGAAAAGATCTAAGATGGTGAGATCTTACAATCAAGAGCCTGAGAAACTCTAATCCCAATTGCAGGACCAGTGAAAGGAGGTCAATGCAACAGTTTCACAATGTTTGGAGATTGTTAAGAACACTTAGCAAATCAAATAGGGAACCGGTTTATGATGAAACAAAGAACAGAACAAGAACAAGATAAAAATGGTTTTCAAGAATGATGTATATTGCTCTCAAGTTCTTACAAAGTGTTACAAAGCATATCTCTTACAATTACAAGTACTTGAGATACTTTATATTACATCCTACACCGGCCATACTTTGAAGGCCAGCTGGAAACACTAATCTAGACAACAAGATCAATGTAGAGTCAAAAGACAGATTGCCGTTTGAATAATGACTATGACAGGCCATAGCTCACATCCTAAGATATTAGAAAAAGGACAAAAAAGTCAAGAGTAGAAAGTTACAAACATAAGACCTTAATCTATAGTTTGATAAAAGTATGACCTTATCACCAACTCATATAAGTTGGTAAGTCTTCAGAGGTGTGGCAGTGGAAAGTAGTTCAGCTTTTGTCAAAGGTGATACAGAACAAACATGTCTTCTCTGTCTTTGAAAGAAATCAGTCTTTGGCTTCAGAAGACTTTGTCTTTAAAGCTTCGGAAGACTTCATCTTTGGCTTCAAAAGATTTGGTCTTTTGGCTTTGGAAGGATTTGATACTTAGAATAATTTATTGAGTTATATCAAATATTTTGAAGTAACTTCATTGTACTTCACATATGCATGCTGAGAGCTTTTGGTTGCATTAGCCTCTAAGTGTGATCCTTACAACCTTAATAACTTTTTAAAGGCATTTATTCATTAATAAACAAACAACCTTAGCAAGTAGCTAAGGCCATAACATACAGAGCCAACAACTATCTTCATAACATTGACGTATACATTCAAAATTGAACAGCGATAAAGTGTGTGTTTAATCTGCTAGTAATAATATTAATCCATTATATACCCTAGCCCTTTCTCCCCTACTCAACAAAAAAAGTCATTGTCGGCTAAAAACCTTGTTCAACAAAATCATCACCACCGTCACGCGTTCTATGCCGCTAACAACATGAAAATTTGCTTCCATCACCACCAAACCAAGTTTCCTGAGGGTTCCCTTTATGGAAATTGATATTGTCTCACTGTCGAGAAGAAGATGACATCGAATAGTTATTGTCAACATCTACAAAGATCTTTTCACCACCACTGAAGTTGATTCTAGGAGTAATAGATGAAACAAAGCAAAGTGGATGATGAAATATCTGTAGGGCCCCGAACGAAGGAGTCCTCACAGTTGGTCATTCATAGCAGCAAAACATTACATAATACATTAGTAAATAAATCATTGCAGCAGAAAGCTTTAATCATTCATATCATAGCATAAATCGTAAATAATAAACATTAGATCATAAACATGGATGCATGTCTCTGCTTCCATGCTATCCTCAAATTTCGTAATTTCCTACCAAATAATATGCATAAAAAGTTTGTGTTGCTGAGTGGGTTTTAATTTTTATAATATATAAAAATATAGTAATATTAATGAACACACATTTAAACATTCATATCAGTCTAATTAACTTTTATAACATCCTTTATCATGTTTATTGTCTTCTTTTATTCATTATCTTTCCCTTTTTACAAACTGAGTTTGCACAAAGAAATAGCCTAAACATATGGTTGACAACAAAGACCAACCCCTGCCAGTACACATATAAAGTGGTTGCTAACCCCTGATAGCTGACCAACACTACAAGACACGTAGCCTGCTCATGAATAATGATCCATATTTTTATTCACATAAGTGAAAGTCCCTTGTGCTTGCAAGGCTTTTTCTCATCATTAAGGCCCGTGTAACATTCATTAGGTTCCACTATCATTTTTTCATTATTTAATTTTCCACCTTTCTATAAATAATACTTTACAGGTTGTCTTTTATATCATCATGTAACATAAATTAGGTAACGCATTTATATAAACCAAATGTATGAGAACTGCATATTAAAGAAACATTAACACCTAGTTAACTAGTCAACTCTTAGTGAAATTCATTATGAAACTACTCTAAGTGTCCACTAATGCAAATAACGATGAATGCGGGTGAGTAAACAAATACGGGTGAACAACGAATGCGACACCTAATGCAGATGACCAACACTTAGTCAATGCGATGAACAGTAACACAAATGCTTTGAACAATACACACATATGCTTTAGTCAGTAACAAAAATACTTTAAATAGTAACACAAATGCTTTAAATAGTAAAACAAATGCTAATGCTTTTTACAGTAACATAAATGCTTTGAACGGTACACATAATTGCTTTGAACAGTAACACATACTTTGAATAGTACACACAAATGCAAATGCATTGAACAGTAACACTAATGCGAATGCTTTGAATAGTACACACAAATGCTTTGATTAGTAACACAAATGCTTTAAACAATAACACAAATGTGATTGTTTTGAACAATTTCACAAATGCTTTAAATAGTACACACAAATGCTTTGAACACTAACACATGGTTTGAACTGTACACACAAATACGAATGTTTTAAATAGTAATACGACTGCTTTGAACAGTAAAACAAATGCTTTATTATTATTATTTAAATTTAAAGAAAAGTGAATAACTCGTCCATGTGATTTGACTATAGAAAGTTTAATCCCTAAATTATTAAAAACTAATAGACATTAATGATGTGGACTAAACTTGCAACCATCTCACAAATTATTGGATTATGTTTGAAATTTCTAAAATTTAAGGACCAATGCAATATGGTCAAACTATAGGGACCATTTGTGTAATTCTCACTTAATTAAAAAACCAGTTTTTTTAACATAAACCAGTTTGTGAATCGTTTTAGAACCCGAACCGGCCTGGACCGACCTAAACTGGTTCCAACCTAGTAAGGTTTTCTTTAACCTTGAACTAGTTCTAACTGAAACCAGTTTCTTCACCGTACGGATTTTACTCATTTGACCACCACTAGAATCTGTTCTAACTCAAATTGTTTAAGCTTATGAACCATTTTGTTCACTTTAGTTATGAATAATTACAATGATTTGCATGCCCATAATGGTGAGGCATGGATGTATACCTAATAAACTAAGTTACACAAAACATATAAGAGAATATAAAGCCTACAATAAAGGTACATGATAAAAACTAGTAGTCAAGATGGTTTGACATCCCCCTTAAGTGAAACAGTGGTAGACCAGACCAAGCAAAGCATGAAAGTGTTCAAACTAAGTTCTAGGTAGACTCTTCGTAAAAATGTCAGCAACCTGAAGCTTGGTAGGAACAAAATTAAGTGAGGAGCTTACTAGATGTTACAAGATCTCGAACGAAGTGATAGTTTAGTTCAATATGCTTTTCACGTTTATTAAAGATCGGATTTTACTTGAGAAAGATAGCACTTCTGTTCTCACATAATAAGGTCAATCAATCAGGAGGTAGAGCATGTAACTTACGTATGAGATGCATAACCCAAATGATTTCAGCGGCAGTATTGGTCATGGCATTATTTGATTCACAGCTCAATCTAGATACAGTCGGTTGTTTCTTAGCACACAAAGACACAAGATTCTTCCCGAGGAAGATGGAGTGTCTGTAAGTGGATTGATGAGTGTCTAGGAACCTAACCCAATCAATATCAAAGTACTTAGGTATATCTATCTATGTAGGTTTAGAAAATGTAAGACCAAATGCAAGTATGACCTTTACATAGTGAAGGATGCGTTTGACACACTTAAAGTGATAAGAAGATGAAATAAGAAGATGATTTTCTATTTTTGTGATTCCTAAATACCTTAACTAATTAGGGTATGGATCCCACGAGAAGTGTGTGGATGGTGTTACGCGTAATTGATTCATAAATTAACTTAAGTCCCTATTGTCACTCGAATGCAAATTAGAGGTGAATGAAATAACAATTACTTTATGAAGCAAAATGAAAACTTGAACTTGGATTGGAATTAATGAGATGAAAGAGATCACCACCGGGTTTCAAGAATGTAATTGAAGGTACAACTTATGGTTCACCTAATCTTGAAATCACACAGATATAATTTGCTTATCATAGATGTTGAATGGTAATACCAACTCTATAACCGATTATGTAAAGTAATTAGTAAAATAACTAATACCACAATATAGAAACTTTATTTACAATCACCAATTAATGATAATAACCTAATTACTACTTAATGGTTAACAATGTGAAATTGATAACTTGATAAGCAATAATCAAATCAACTAACACGAATCATTATTAACACATGATTCAAAACACATAAACGAAGAAAAGTTGTAAACAATCAAAGTTTATGCCTTGACTAGGTAAAAGCATAAGAAGGCACAATCAAATCACAAACCATCCACCCGAAGATGAACAGGTGGTTTAGCCTTTCATCTTCATCATAATCTCTTCAATCTACAACTCGAGCATGTGAATTCTTGGTTGATTCATGATTAGAGAGATTTCTAATGACTCAAAATAGTCCAAAGATTCATTCTTGGGGTTAGAGGCAAGTGTCCTTTTGAAACGCTAATGTAAGGGCTTTTATATGATTTGAAATTTGAAATCATCCATCAAGATGCATAACAGGCTATAAGTTATGGCCTCCCTATCATGTCCACATATTCCTTTGTTTTAAACACTTGTCATCTGTTAGTCTTCATATTCTCGATATTCTTTATGATTAATGCACATTAAGCTCCATTTTACCTACATTTTAAACACGTAACAAAGTAATATTGTTTGACATATAAAGCATAGGAAAAATGTGATATTAGATCTAATACGTGCATGCATAATACCCAATTATCACACACTTATAGTGATAAGTGGTGGGTGAGGAAGAAATTGGCTCAAATTATTAATGGCATGGAAGATATCAGGTCTAGTGATTGTTAAGTATTGCAAAGCTCCAACAAAAGATTTGTAATGGCTAGAATCCTTGTATAGTGCACCATCAGCCGTAAAGGTCTCGTTCATGGAGAGTAGTATATGAATCAGCTTAACTTCAAGAGGCCTGCCTTATCAAGTATATCATGTGCATACTTGGATAGGCAAGAAAAAAGCATTTGAGGTGTGAGTGACTTCTAGTCTAAGAAAGTAGTTTAGATGCCCAGGTCCTTAATAGAAAATTCCTTGTTTGGTCTAGTAACAAAGGACGTCATAATTGCAGGCTGGTTTTAGTAAGAATTAAGTTATCTACATACACCAATAAGTACATGATGCATGTATATTATTGAAGATGAATTAGGGGAGTATCGGCCTTACTGCAAGAGAAAAGATACTAATAAGAAATTTTCTCAGATGATGGAACCAGGCCCAAGTGCCTATTTGAGAACCTAAAGAGAATTATTTAGACGACACATATGTTCGACGTAGTGGGATTGCAGGACCGTTTAAAAAGGGACTTTGCACTTAGTAAACACACTTAGGAGGATCTTTAGGATCACTTAACAATTCAAATGGGGAACCTAGAACTTTAATCAGATGATACAATACACAACACAAGTAAAGTAAGAGCAAGAACATAAGAGATAATTTTCAAGGAAGTAGTATATTGCTTCTTCGGTTCTATTACAGGTGTTTGTACTGATATATGAAATACAAGAACCTTTGACTCTTTATACTAAACCTACAACCGTCAATATGCAAAAAGACAGTTGGATGTGACTAATCTAGACAACAAGATCAGCCTAAAGTCAAAAGGCAGATTTCTTTTGACTAGTGACTATGACAAGCCATAGCTCACTGACTTTCCTATTACAAAAAGCCAACAAGAAAAAAATACAGAAACTTGCAGACAAAGACCTTATCTACTTTATCATAAAGCATGGAAGTTTCACCAACTTATGATAGTTGGTGAACCACCAGAGCATGCAGCGGACAGGAGGTTGCTTTATGATAAAGTTGATAGAAAAAGTGTCTTTTCTCTCTCTTCTAAAGTAATCAGTCTTATCTTTATTCAGCTTCGGAAGACTTTGTCTTGAGGGCTTTGGAAGACTTCATCTTTAACCTTTGGAAGAGTTGAGTCTTTGGCTTCGAAAGACTTAACACTTAGTGTAAAGTTTCCTCAGTAGTTTCTTCTAAACATTGGCTTCGGAAGATTTTACACTTAGCATTTTACTTGAGTGTGTAAAACTTCTGAAGCTAGTTCTTCTTTGTTCCTTAGTGCATGTTGGAAGACTTGGTTGTTTTGGTATCCTTTGGTTGCATCAGCCTCATAACCTCAAAGGTTCCTACAAACTCCCCCTAGGCTGATGCTACCAACACAGAGAGGTCTTCAGACTGGGATAGTCCATATGAGAATCTTCAATTCCTTTCTTCATTAGCAGATCAGGATTCTTCAGACCCATGAAGTACCTTCTCATGTCATAAAGATCATGCAGAGGGAGTTCAAGCATGTCACTAGTGAAGTAGACATGTTGTTCTCCCTGATCTCTAGTGACATACCATCTATCAGGATCTTCAGCAAATGTCCATGATAGAATTGGTCTTCCAAGAGAGAGGCTCTACTATGATAGGAGTTGGTTGGTTGAGAGCCCTCTTCATGCACTTCCTCAGGATGTTCTGACTCATCCTGAGTTTGGGAGGTGGATGCCTTTCTTCTTTTCTTCTTCTTAGAGGATCTTCTTTTGGCCATCCTCTTTTTCTCCCAATGATTTTTAACTGAGAGGGTTGGTCTTCAGTACCAGGTTCTTCAGTGGATTCCCTCTCAGTTGGGATTTCCTCTCTCCCAGGTTTAGAAGGAGAGGGAGGAAAACCCTACTGTGGATAAGAAGATGAAGTTGGCTGTTGTGTAGCTTCAGGTGCAGGTTGTGTTGTCTCTGTAGGTTCAACCTTTACCTCAACTTCAGGTTGAGCTTGTTCTGATGGTGAGTGGAGATCCACAAGCTCTCCCTTTTAATCTTCTGCTTGATCACCCTTATGTGCTCATCCATTGTGGACAGAGACATGGGACCAAGCCTCCTTCCGAAGAACCCATATAGCTTCAAGAAGCTCATCATCTTCTGCCTATCTGCAGACTTTTTCTAACTTTTCTTGATGATGGCTCTTGACTTGGTAGCTTCTTCCCTTTCCCTTTTTCTAGCAGCTTGCCTATTTCTTTTGGCTTACTCTTCTAGCTGCTTGTTGTCTTCAAATAGTATGTAATCATATGGCAAGGGAAGAAGTGCATGTGCCTGGTAGAGGCCTGTGGCTCTTAGGTAGTTGATCATCCTTGTCTTTTCTTCTTCATTAACTACCTGAGGTTGATTAGCAACCACAGCCTCTGACTCAGGGCTTTCTTGAACTGGGGAGAGGACAGGAATATTCTTGTATATTTTTTCTTCTCATTTCTCTTTATGCTTGAGGGTCAAGGCTGCATCCTCAGCTTCCTTCCTCTCCTTTGACAACTCAGTGTCAGCCAGTTCATTTAATTCTCTAAGGGGAGAGAGATGAGTTCATCTATGTTGTAGTTCCTGGTCCCCAGATAACTAAGTCTGGCTGCCCTTAACTCATCTTCTTGAGTGTTTGGAACATGGGCAGTCAGAATTGTAGCTTGCATGGATCCTGGGGAACCACTTGAACTCTCTCCCCTCAGTTTCCTCTTCCTCTCTCTTTTCTCTTCTTCAATCTCCTCAGCAGTTAGTTTTCTTTTGCCTTTGTCAAGTACTGATCTTGATGAATCAGGCTGAGGAGAGCTTTGGCCTTCATTGCTAGATTCAGCAGTCAAGCTCTGGCCAGAGAGAGGTTGTGATGCACCATCACCAGCTAGTGCCTCACTGAGGGTATGGGTGCTGGAGGAGATATTGTCTTAAGGTTCACAGTCTCAGCCTCTGGGCCTTCAGTCAAGGCTTTCCCTTTGAAGCTAATCTTAGGGTCCACCTCAACATCCAGTTAACTAAAGGCTTCAACTGCTAGCCTCTGTCTATATAGTTCTGATCTCCTTTTGAATTCTTCCAGCACCCAATCTTGAATTCTACTGGCTAGTCTGGCAGCTTGTCTGTGTGTTGGGTTGACAAGTGCCATATCTACCAGATTTATACCCTCATAAAACTCAGGTTTGAAATTTTTAAATTTCTAGTTGACCCTGAGCTCTAGAGAGTACAAGAGCTTTCCTTTCACTGTCATACACCCAACCCCAGATTGGGTTCTCAGAAGGGGCAGACATTGCTCTTGGTATTCCCTTCTCAAACAGTTATTGTATTAACAAATGTAGATCACTGTCTAGAGGAGGTTGCTGAGTATGGACAACTGTAAGAGAGGGTGGTGAGTCCTCTATGTCCATACTCTGAAAGGAACTCCCAGGTTCTGTGATTTTTAGGATTTTCTCCCCCTTTTTGGTAGCATCACCCTCTTGCATAGGTGAGTTGGGAGATTGATCCATGACATCCATAGGTTCTTGTGGACCTGGATGAGTTGATCTCATTGGTCTCTCAGCTGGCTTACCCTTGAGATCGGTGATCTCAAGTTGCTGGTCATTGACCTTTTTCTGCAAGATAGTCACCTGAGATTCCAGGTGAGCTATCTTGGACACAAAGTAGGTGCACATGTTTGAGAGTTTGTGCACCTTTTGTTGCAGACTCCCCTCATCTTTAGATGAAGAATCATAGGGGGATGAGAGGATTGGACCTGAGTCTTCTCCCTCATCACCAGCATAGGTTTCTTGGCTGCTGGATTTCCCTTGCTCTATTTCAAGAGGCTGGGTTGCCGTGTTGAGGTCTTAGAGATGTAATCACTGCCAACAGTGAAAGCCTCTGCCACATGGATCCCTGGACAATCTGAAGGAGATCCACCTTAGTTTGTGGTGTCTGATGTGGGCTAGAAGTGGGTGAGGCAGGAGTACTCATCTCACCTTGAGTGTGGGTGGAGAGAGAGATTCATGGTACTCACTGAAACCCAAATCTTCATCAGAGTAAAAGTCAAGGCTGGGCATAGGTGATTAGATTAAGATCAAGAGGATGTGGATGGTAGCTTTCCCCTGAGGTTGATCACCAGAGTGTTGAGACTCAGAGTGATGGCTTAAGGCTATTTGAGGAGGTGTGAGCTCGTCAGGCGGAGCATGAGGAACCTCAGCACTGATTGTGTCAAGAATGGGAGTGGTTTGCTCCTCAGGGGAAGTAGGAGCTCTAGTGTCTACTTCCTCCTGTGTGTGGGTTGTGATATGGGGGCTTTGTATATGTCAATACTGTAGGTGTCACCCTAAGCAATAAGCTCAAACATTTTTGGGACAAGGGCTGTTTCTACCCCTGAGAACCCAACAGTTGGCTTTTTCAATATTTTGAAAATGTCGGGTCTCATATGTGCAAGTTTAAGAACATTACCTGTTCCCCTCAACTGTGGTCCCATTTCACAGTTGAGAATGTGTTGAACATACCGGGGAAAATGTAATATTCTAGGGAGTCCAAATTTGCAAGTAAATTTGTGAAAAAAACTGAGAATACTGAATTTGACCCCTTGAACCATCCCATGGACAATGAAGGAGAGGTCTTCTGGAATCTGGTCCCATCCTCCATGTTTGTTAGACAAGCTGTGGATGACAACATGGAGGAGGTACTTCCACTGGTATGAGACCTTCCCCTTTCTGAAGGTCTTGACTGTGAAGTCACCTTCATATCCCATCTGCTCAAAGGAATGGTTGACAGCAGCTTTTGGGAAGGACATTTCACCTTCTTCATCATCATCCAGCGAAGATGGGTGTTGATGATGGCTGGAGTGATGAACAGTGTCCTTCCTTGCACTGTGGCAGACAGTGCCTTCTCCCCGTCCAAAGTGACCTCTTGACAGGTCCGCCAGAACTCAAACAACTGATCCTCATAGAGGGAGGATCAATCGTAAGGGAGGTGAAATAATGAGATGAAGAAAGATACCTACAAACATCAGAGAAGCTTGGATCCTTCTCAGAGTTTAACAGATAAACTGGTTGTGTTGCCTGTGTAGATGCATGGTGAAATCTGGGTCGTTTGGCGATCAAGATTTGCCATTTGCAGAAGCTTTGCAGAGAAGGAAGGTAGAAGAAGATGAATTTGGGGTTAATTTTAGGTTAAGAAAAAAAATGAGAGTAGAAAGATGAAGATAGGACGTTTGGGGAGATATACTCAGGATTTGAAACAAAGTTAAAGCGAAAGATAAACTTTGAAATCCGAGTGGTCCTTCTTAAAAAAAGGCGCCCAAAAAGGTAGTTTTCTTGGAAGTTGCAAGACTTCCGAAGGTTATTTAGCTTCGAAGCTTTTCAGAAAAAGCTTCCGAAGGCAATTTTGCTTCGGAATATTTTCAAGAGTTTTGAAAGTTTTGGCTTTGAAGAGATAAACAGGTCTTCCGAGACTTAATTGCATTCGGAGAGATTTACTCTAAAGTATTTAGGAGCTTATATAACAACTTAAGCTTCGGAAATTTCTTCCGAAGAAGATAATTGCAGATAAGCTGTAAATTTCTTCCGAGGGCATTTTATTTCTTCCGAAGGTAAATTTTCATAACTCTAAAAATATCATTTTAAAATTTGTTTTCCTCCAAAGAGAACTGGCTTATGAAGTGATCTAATAGACAACCTAGGACACAATTTAGGTAGTAAGATTGATGAAGTTATTTAGAAAAACCTATTCAAGGTTAATCATCCAATGGCTGATACAAGATACTTAAATCTCTGCTCATCAAAGCTTTTGTGAACAGATCAGCATATTGTTCATTTGTGTTAACCTTGATTAGTTTTATCAAGCCCTTTTCAAAATTATCCCTAATCAGATGATACCTGATGTTGATGTGTTTGGTCCTTGAGTGCTGCACAGGATTCTCTGTTATAGAGATGGCACTGTTGTCATCTATATGGATGGGAGTCTCTTTGAATTGAATCCATAGTCTAACATCTGATTTTGAATCCAAAGCACTTGAGCACAGCAGCTAGCAGCAGCAATGTATTCAGCTTCAGAGTTGATGCAGACACACAGGATTGCTTCTTGCATTGCCAAGAGACTATCCTTCCACCAAGGAACTGACACCCCCAGATGTGGACTTTGCAGTCATGTTGCTGCACCATAGTCACTATCGTATAAGCATACAGATTAAAGTCTGAATTCTTTGGATACCAAAGGCCTAGATTTGGAGCACCTTTGAGATATCTAAGAATCCTTTTGACAGTGATTAGGTGTGACATCTTGGGGTTTGCTTGATATCTTGCACATATGCATGTGGCAAACATGATATCAGGCCTGCTAGCAGTAAGATACATAAGTGACCCAATCATAGCCCTGTAGAGATGTTCATCAACACACTCCCCCTCAAGGTCAAGACCAAGGGAATGGTTTCTGGCTATGGGTCTTAGCAACTTTACAATCAGTCATCTTGAACCTTGTAAGTATGTCCTGTACATACTTTGACTGACTGATGAAGATGCCATCTTCAACCTGCTTCACTTGAATTCCTAGAAAGAAATGAGTTTCCCCATGGCACTCATTTCAAATCTATTCTTTATCAGCATCTCAAAGTCTTTGTAGAGCTTTGATTAGTTGAACCAAAGATGATGTCTTCTACATATATCTGAACTAGCAATGTGTCATTCCCTGTATCTTTGATGAAGAGAGTCCCATCAATAGTACCTCTTTTGTATCCATGATTGCAGAGGTATGTTGATAGTGTCTCATACCACTTTCTTGGAGCTTGATGTAGTCCATAAAGGGCTTTATCAAGCTTGCAGACATAATCAGGATGATCTGGGTCTGCAAAGCCAGGTGGTTGTTTAATATAAACTTCTTCATCAATCACCATAAAGAAAGGCACACTTCACATCAAGCTGGTAGACCTTGAAATCCTTGGATGCAGCATAAGCCAGGAATATCCTTACAGCTTCAAGTCTTGCTACAGGAGCAAAGACATCAGTATAATCAATTCCTTCTTCTTGTGTGTATCCTTGGACAACCAGTCTAGCCTTATTTTGATGATGATCCCTCTATCATCCTTCTTGTTCCTAAATACCCACTTGGTACCTATGACAGTCTTCCTTGAGGAAGAGGGCACAAGTTCCACACCTTCTGTCTTTTGATTTGAAGCAACTCTTCTTGCATTGCTTCAATCCAGCTTCCATCCTTTAGAGCCTCATCAACTTTCTTAGGCTCAATTTGGGATAAGAAACAAGAATGTAGACAAACATGGCTATCATGAGTTTGTCCTCTTGTTCTCACCCCTGAGTCAACATTTCCAATGATGTTTGTGGTGGGATGTGACTTGTGGATCCTGAGTTGAGGAATCACAGCAAGTGGTTGGACAGATCAAGATTAGAGAAATTTTGATCTGGCAAAGAAGAACCCCACCACATCAGCACACTTATCAAGAGAAACTTGATCCAATGAGTGTGTGACATCATTGATGTTGTCTTTAATGGAGTGGTTATCAGCATCAAGAAATTCTTGATCACTATCACCACCATCCATTCCTCCTGCATTGGAGGTTCCTTCACCTGAATTCTGAGCCTCTGAACTGGACTTTGAGGGTAATTCAGTTGAATCAGCAGTATTTGTCATGCTTGTGCTGATTGGAGCCTCAATGACAGGGTTAGTCACCATTGGAGCTGAAGTAGTCTTCTTGTTTGGTCTTCACAGCTCAAATCTTGGGTTAGGATCCTCTGTTGACCTGTTATCCATAGATCCTGAAACATTCTCATAAGATTTGTTAAAGCAGTTGGTAACTAAATCAAGATCAAATAGCCAATCCGGACCAAACCTTTACACAGGGTGTGTGTTCATTGAAAGTCACATTGGCTGACTCCTTAATGATTCTAGTTCTAAGATTGTATACTCTATAAGCCTTGGTGAGAAGAGTATCCAACAAAATGTCCATCATCTGATTTCTCAGCAAACTTAGCTATTGATCTTTGGTATTCAAGATGGTGCAAGGACATCCAAATGTTCTGAGAAAACCAATAAATGGTCTCCTTTTGTGCCACAGTTCATAAGGAGTCTTACCATGTATCTTAACTACTAAAACTCTGTTCTGCACATAGCAGGCAGTGTTGACAGCCTCCGCCCAGAAGGTGATAGGCAGCTTAGAGTCAGACAACATAGTTCTTGCAGCTTCAATAAGTGTTTTGTTTCTCCTCTCAGCAACACCATTTTGCTGAGAAGTTCTGGGAGCACTATATTGTCTTGAAATACCCTTCTCATCACAAAATGTATCAAGGATTTGGTTTTTAAATTCGGTTCCCTGATCACATCTTATGATTGATTCTCAATTTTAAGAATGAAATTCTTTAAGATTTCAGAGGTTTCATCCTTAGTTCTAAGGGAAAACACCCAAGTGAATCTTGTGAAATCATCTGTGATCACTAAACAGTATGAGGTCTTCCTAGACTCATTACACTGGTGGGGCCAACAGATCCATATGTAACAAGTGTAGGGGAGTAGTGATAGAGTTCATTTCTTTGGCTTGTGAGATACTTTGTGTTGCTTCCCTTTCAGGCATGCAACACAGTGGTCATCACTTATCAATTCTTTCTTTGGTATTCCAGTTACCAAATCATTTTAATCAGTTTATTCATGTTTTTAAAGTTTACATGGCACATTCTCTTATGCCAAAGAAGAGACTCATCACTATTTGCTTTAGATAGAAAGCAAGAAACCTCTCCAGATGGAGATGCTTCCTGCAAGTCCATCTTGTACATGTTTCCTCTCCTGGGGGATCTAAGCAAAATATGCTCAGGAGGAATGTCAACCCCAGCTTGAGAACAATACACTCATGCTCAGTAAAGAGCATATGATGTTTTGGTCACAAAATTGGGACACACTCAGAAGATTGTATCCAATCTCTTTGACAAAGTTTACCTTCTCAATGTTGAGCTCACCATTGTAACCTTGCCCCTGCCAGTAATGTACCCTCCTGTATCTCCCCCAAAAGCAACTGGTCCTCATCAATCCTTTCAAAGTTTTGAAGCAAGGACTCATTGCCAGTCATGTGCCTGGAGCAGCCACTGTCAACAATCCAGATATTTTTGTTGGCTTTAGCTGTCCTGCACAAAAAGAGATGATTTAGTTACATTTGGAAACCCAAGCCTCATTGGTCTTGGGCTTATTAGAATGAGTAAAGGCAATGAAACAGTAATAGATCCTATGCTCAGGCTTTGGGGATCATTTGTTGTTTCTGATGATGAACTTTTAGCCATATGGTCTTCCTTCATCTTCCACACCACCTTGAAAGATTTGGCTTGACCTTCAATGTCGGAAGCTTTGTGGCTTCAGAAGCTTTGGAGACTGATCCTTCGGAAGATCTTGCTTTCACTGTAGCAGGCCTCAGTACTTCGGAAGCATTCCTTTCTTCCGAGACCAATTTTCCTTTCGAAGCAATGGTTCATTGCCTTTTCTTCATTTGGAGCTTCGAAGGAAACAGATTTTCCTTCCGAAGCTGTTTGTTTCTTCTTCCTCTCAGAAGTTTTCTTCTTGATCATGTGGATAGTACCCTTTGGATTGTATTGACAATCCTTAGCCAGATGTGAGGTACTACCACACATAACACAGTCTATATCTTTCTTCTGAGAGCCTTCTTTTCAAAGAAGACTGAGTTTGAACACTTTCTTTTCCTCTTTCACCTTTTCAGATGATGCAGCAGGCTTCTTAGGGTGAAGCTTGTTTTAGAAATGGATGGTTCAGGCTGTGTAGCAGTGACACACAGCTGATCAATCTTCTTGGTGTTGCTGGAGTGAGTTGAAGCTGAAGTGGAACTCTTGGTACTAGAATTCTTGGCAGGATCTTCAGCTTTTATCACCTTGAACCCTGCAGAGACAAATACTTGTTTCTGTTTGGGATCAAAGGTGGTCTTGACCTCTTGAGCTTTTCTTGATCTTCTCTTGCTCTTTGATCCAGTTCTTCCTTTGGTTTTGCTCAAACCAGCTTCTTTTCCTCCTTAGGAGCATGGTGACCCTTTTTGGATTTACTCTCTTCACTCACCTCAGAGTCATCCCTCACCTTCTCCTCTTCATCCTCTTCATCACTGGGTCTATGGATGGAAGCTCATCTTGACCAGTTCCACACCTTGGAGATCTAACTGATAGTAGAGAGTGTGGAGGAGCTATCTCACTAGATCCCAGTCCCTGCTTGTTCTGATAACACACTTTTGCATGCAGAGATGAGGATAATGTTCTTGAAGGTTTCCTCTTCAAGAACACATTTTTCTGCTCTGGCTTTGCTGATCACAAGCTCAGCCTGGCATTCAGTCAACTTGGTAATGAGATCCTTAATTTGAGTCCTGTAATTTGTTTGCTCATGTTTAAGAGTTGAAACTGTTTTTTCTAGATCTTCTATCTTAAGTTTATAGTCATTTTCAACTCTTTTAAAATCAGCTTTTAAAATATTTAAGGACTCAATGTCAGATCTTATTTCAAGTTGTAGGACCTGTATCTGTTTACTTTAGCAATACAATCAGGAGAGCAAAGATGTTCAAGTACCTTGGCTTCATCGTGGTCAGCCATGAGTGCTTGGTTTGGAGATGATCATCTTCAGCTGAAAGCTCCAGTCAAAGCCTCCTTCTTCAACAGAAACTATAGCTTGCTGTCTTGGCTTCTCATTCTGGTGCCCTCCTTCAGTGTAGTTTGGCCTGGATGAGACTTGGCCACCATTTATTTGGGTGCCTTGCATTCTCTAGCAAAGTGTCCCATCTGGTTACAGTTGTAAAACTTGACTTTGCTCTTGTCCAGCCTAAACTTGCCACTGGCAGCATTGCTAGAAAACCTTCTCCCAGTCCTCTTGTAGAATTTCTGGGCTCTGTGAGTGAGAAGAGCCATCTGCTGGACTATCTCCATATATTCCAGATCATCTGGATGGATACAGTCCAGGTCTTCAAGAGTAAAGAGAAAGTTTCCTGAATTCATCAGTGGAAACAAAAGCTTGAGGAGGTTTGTCTCTTGGAAGGGACTTCTTGGATGTAGCTCTCTCTTGGTGTCTCCAGGAAGGTGATGAAAGGACCCTTTTGTGAAGTCTCAGGGTAGCAGATGAGATGATGCGTGGTTCTCTGCTATCCCTTTCAACCACATGAAGGGCTGAACTCTGGTGAGTGTTGGAGCTACCAGATGAATTTTGCATATTCATCTCCATCTGGTATCCATGAGTATCCTATACAACTCAGTGAGAGTAAGGGTCTTGAGGTTTTTAGTCTCTTAATGACCACACAATAGTGTGTCCATTGTCTTGGGAGAGAGGACATGAACTTCCTAACAATATCCCTATCTCAATAGTTACCCCAACATCAGCCAGAGTATCCACAATCTCAACATACCTGAAGTATTATTGAGTCATGGTTTCACCTGTCTTGAAGGTGAAATTTTCAAACTGCTGCTTCAGGAGATCCTTCTTGTTCTTCTTGGCTTCATTTGAACCCTCATACATCAGTTTCAGTGCATCCCATAGCTGTTTAGCGGTCTTGCACTTCTTGAAACCTCTGTAGATGGAGTTTGGAAGAGCAGTTTGGAGGGCTGTCATGGCTTTCTGATCAATGTCAATTCTTTTCAGTCTTCATCAGAAAAGTCAGCCCTCTCCTTTGGTATCATGCCACCACCAGCAGCAGCTGAAGAGGTGCATGGTACATGAGGTCCATCTACAACAGACTCCCACATCCTGGAATCTTGAGACTTGATAAAGCCTTCCATTCTTGACACCAAGTGTCAAAATCCAGGAGTGATCAGTGAGGACTTTGTCATTGTTCCAGTTACATATCAGCTTTGGAGATAGCTGCCATTTGAAGAGTAAGTGATGTGTGTTACTAAGAGGTTTTGAAGATGGTGAGATCTTGCAAACAAGAGCCTTGAATGCTCTGATACCAAATGCAGGACCGTTTAAAAGGGACTATGCACTTAGTAAACACACTTAGGAGGATCTTTAGGATCATTAACAATTCAAATGGGGAACTTAGAACTTTAACAGATGATACAATACATAACACAAGTAAAGTAAGAGCAAAAACACAAGAGATAATTTTCAAGGAAGTAGTATATTGCTTCTTCGGTTCTATTACAGGTGTTTGTACTGATATATGAAATACAAGAACCTTTGACTCTTTATACTAAACCTACAACCGTCAATATGCAAAAAGACAGTTGGATGTGACTAATCTAGACAACAAGATCAGCCTAAAGTCAAAAGGCAGATTGTCTTTTGACTAGTGACTATGACAAAGCCATAGCTCACTGACTTTCTATTACAAAAAGCCAAACAAGAAACAATACGGAAACTTGCAGACAAAGACCTTATCTACTTTATCATAAAGCATGGAAGTTTCACCAACTTATGATAGTTGGGAACCACCAGAGCATGCGCGGACAGGAGGTTGCTTATGATAAAGTTGACAGAAAAAGTGTCTTTTCTCTCTCTTCTAAAGTAATCAGTCTTATCTTTATTCAGCTTCGAAAGACTTTGTCTTGAGAGCTTCGGAAGACTTCATCTTTAACCTTCGGAAGAGTGAGTCTTTGGCTTTCGGAAGACTTGACACTTAGTGTAAAGTTTCCTCAGTAGTTTCTTCTGAACATTGGCTTCGGAAGATTTTACACTTAGCATTTTACTTGAGTGTGTAAAACTTGGTTGTTTTGGTATCCTTTGTTGCTTAGTGCATGGTGGAAGACTTGGTTGTATCCTTTTGGTATCCTGGGATTTACAAACCGCAAGGGTTATTCCATGTACACAAGTTCATTAAGGTGTCCATGCAAAAACACATTATTGGCATCTAGTTGGTGAAGTTTCTAGTTATTAATCACACTAAGAGACAATATAATATGAATTGTTATGGCTTTAACTACTTGAATAAAAGTATGCAAGTAGTCTAACCTTGGGATCTGAGTAAAACCCTAGGCCATAAGATAGGGTTTATAGCGACTAACCGAGCTATTAAAGTTGTAGTTTGTGTGAAACAACCGAGTTGAGTGTGTCTTCGATCTAGGTACATGAGTCCAAGTGTCATTGTTAGGAAGAGCTGTCATTTCCTTGGTCATTGCTTCCATCTAGTGAGGTGGCTTTAAATGTCCTTGCTTTGCTTTGAGTAACCATAGGGTGTGATAGAGTGATAAGTGGTAGTATTACTATATCTTAGGAAGTATCAGCAGTTCGAATAGTATGGGGATGGACTGAATCGGATAGGGGAAGAGGCGGTTAGGCTGTAGAGGTTAGGAGTGCGGCTAAGGTTAGATTAGGTTGGGTAGGCGGATGAGGTGGCTTGGTAATAAAGGTTAGGAGTTCATTTGAGGATAAAGTGGGTTAGGTAGGCGGATCCTAGTGTGAAATTGGTTGAGAGTCATTGAGCCTGGGAATGGAAATGGGGGGTTGGTTAAAGGGTAAAAGGGCTGCTAAGGAGATTCATTTTTTAAGGTTAGGAGCTCAGTTGTAAGGAAAGTATTTTGAGGAATGGGTTCAGAAGTAAGGGGCCCAACTAGAATAGGAGGTGTTGATCATATCATAGTAGTGAGTAAAGGGTGGGTTTGGCTTGGTGGGTAGGGGAGGGTTATGAGGAATGGACGTGGAAGATTTCAATATGAAGTGCTCTAGAAATGCATGCACTGGTACGGTGGATAATTCGATAGTAGGGTTGCCACATTTGAACCGAAACATGGTTACATCAAAGCGAGCATGTCAGGTAATATATCTTTGTGTCGTGTTTGGATCAAGGCACTTATAAACTTTGTACTAGGAGAAATATCCCATTAATATGTAGGGGATGCTACGAGGGAATAATTTGTGAGTAGCATATTCACGTGTGCAAAGGAACACATGACAGGCAAACACACGAAAGTTAGAGTACACTGGTTGGCAATGAAATAAAGTTTCAAATTGGGACTTACCTTTTAAAATTTTGTGGGTTGGTTGATAATGTAAACGGTTGAGATAAAAGCATTAACCTGGTATGGTAGTGGAACTTGCCCATTAAAAAGCATAGCCAAATTAGTTTCCACTTTATGATGATTTTTGAATTCTACACACCCATTTTGGTGGGGTGTACACACACAACAATCGATTAAAGGTTCCATTTTCTTTAAAAAATTGTTCACATGATTGTTGACAAACTCAATTGTGATATCTGTCACAAAAACAAGTGCGTTGCCCATTGACTTTGACTTTTGACTTTGATTTTGACTGATTTGGGCTTGGTCTTAATTTATTTTCGTATCAATGTTTAATCTGAAATTATGCATAATGGACTTTTGTTATATTATAAGGCCTTGTGTTGTTGTCAATGAGATAACATTGGGCTTGTCATTATACAATGTTCAGTGTTTTGGGCCTAATCAAGGATTTTTGAAAGGTGTAATGAAAAATTTGCGTTAAAACGCAACAAAACCAGACATTTGTGGACTTTTCCTAAACTCTAGGAGATAATACTAAAATAATTCAAAAAAATAAACTACTTAATTTATATGGCTTATAATAGTTCATTGGAATCGTTTTAACGCACGTAATTTAAAAATGTAAAAATTGGACGACACACGGTTCAAGATAAGACAGATTGGATGAAACGGGCCAAGGGCCCGAAGGCCCTTGCCCCTCCCCTATTTCAGCCGAATCCATTAAACAAGGGAGGAATCCCCCTTGTTCCTCACGGTTGTGAAACTTCTCTTCCAAGTCTCTTTCAAGTTGCAAACCCTAGCCCCACCCAATTCTTTCTTGTTCTTCACTATCTTCATCAAAAATCATCATCTTTCTACCATTTCATTGATTTTTGAAGTAATCAAGACATTCAAGATTGTGTTCTAAGCAAGCCTTATTCATATCCTAATCTCCCGATAAGAAAATTTTTTGTTTGATGATTTTATTCTTTTTTCTATCTTGTAATTGATGATATTCATCATCTAAACATAAAATCATCATCAAATAATCTTTTATTCTCTGTTTTGGACATTGGTTTGTGAAGATCTAGGTGTTTCGAGTGTTGGACCTTCTAACCGGTAAAACTTTAATTCTTAATCTTTGTATATTCTGGAATCTACCAAAATTGGGTTGTAATATGGTGTGACCTAATTATAATGGACATCTTAGACTTATAAAATGTTGCTGAAATTATTATGTTTACTTCTTGAAATGATAGACACGTTGGATAATCAAAACTATGTACCGATTAACTAATATTATGAACCGGAAGATTAAAAACTAAACTAATTTTTGGGAGTAAAATTAGGATAATCTACAAGTTTAATTCAAGGTTTTATCAATTAGTTCATGTAAAAAAAATTTAGGGTCTCATGTCAATATTGGTTAAGATTGAAGTTTGGGACGTAAAGGGGACAGGATTAAGAAATTAGATAGTTTGCTGTCAGAAAAATAGGACGTTTGTACAGGTCATAACTTGATCATGCTAAGTCCAAATAGGTCAAAATTTTCATTTAAAAATAATTTCAGTGAATCCTTTAACTAACCTAAGTGGTCTCATGTGGTTTTGATATCGTTTGATCCTCCAAACATAGTAAACAAAACTGAAGGTCAAAACTGTTAAATTCGGGCAGAATGTTGGTCTACATTCGTAATGTCATATCTCCCTCATACCTAACCCATTCGAAGTGATTATATTTCTGGAGATTAATTTAAGGTCTTACCTTTCAAATGATACATATAACACGACGTTTTGTTACCATTTCGACCTCCAAACAGTCTACGCAAGACTGGTGCGCAATCAACTCTACAAGCTAAAATATTTTTGTGATCTTTAATATTAAGAATTGGGAGTAAATAATTAAATAAAAGCAAGTGTTGTATCCTAAAATTAATTATAATACTTTAGAAAGATGAGCTGATATTACTTACAACTTAACGAATATGGTCTAATAGTTGTTAATCGAAGGGTGTTAATGACTTAAAATATAAAGATAACTATACCCTAAATGAGGCGAGAATTGGAGTTTAAATTTAACATTGGACTCGTTCTATCAAAAAATTATGTTTTAATTAAAATAAAAACCTTGATAGACATTAAGAACCAGACTACTGGATGACACCCGTATCGGTCATCTTGGTCTTTAGTAATTCTTTTGTGATTTGTACTTTTAGTTACTTGCTTTGCTTATCATGGGCTTCAGACTGTACTACTTCGAGGTGAGTTTCACAGCACCTTTTAATGTGTTTTACTTGGGGGAAAAGTTTTCTCAATGTCTTGGTCTATGTTGTGCTTTAAAAGTTTATTTTGAAACATTGTATATGGTTTGGGTCATGGGTTAAGTCAATATATTCTGCTTAATTAGACTTGGACTGATCATAAGCTTATGTTGATATCTATGGCTACTATGTTCTACTGTTCAAATACATATTTTGTACGTGTTATACATGGCAGTATATTTTGAATTTACAAACCTATGAACTCACAAATGTTTTTTGACCTTTTAGAACATGTCTTTTCAAGTAATAAGGCTTAGGTGCTTAGCTGTGGACTATAGACAAAACCGATCCCTAGGGAGCAATAGACATTTTATGACACTTTTTAACTCGTTTTAGATTTACTTATTTGTTGGATTGTAATTATTGGATTTGTGGTTAAGATTGTTTTGTACTTGTGCTTGTTCGTTCTTGAATGGAACGTTGGACTATTTATGCATTTATGGTATGATGTTTTGGGATTGACTATACTTGGCATGTGTTCCTATGTGTCGGGCGACGTCATGACCTATTTACAGAGAATGCCATCGAAATACCAAAGTTGCTTGATTCTCTTAGATCCCCAATGTGTTATGACGATCCCGTCCGTCCCATCCTCGTGTTTTCGCTACTAGCGGGGAGGTGACATTAATGCCCCCATCATTTTAAAATACTTTAACCTTTCTTGAAAACAAATTTTGAACAAACTATGTTCTACTACTCACATACATATTTCTGTACATGTTATACACAGCAGTTTATTTTGAACTTATAAACCTGTAAACTCACAAACGTTTCTTGACCTTTTGAAACATGTTTTTTCAGGTAATGAGGCTTACGTGATTGGCTGTGGACTATAAACAACACCGCTCCCTTGGGAGCAATAGATATTTTATGAGACCTTTGGACTTGTTTTGGATTTACTTATTTGTTGTATTGTAATTGTTGGATTTGTGTTTGGGATTGTTTTGTACTTGTGCTTGTTCGTTCCTTAATGGAACTTTGTACTATTTATGCATTTATGGTATGACGTTTTGGGATTCACTATACTTGTGTAACGCCCGGAAAATTTTAGCAAAAGAAAAAGAGAGAAAGGTGAAATGCTCCAAGTCAAGGGGTTAAAGTTGTGCAAGTGGCAAACTTGTCTATTATGTGTTCAAAAGAACGTATGGTCGCCCACACTCTCATTTCTCACATCTGCTTTCGGCTGGAAACAGAGGAAGAAGCTTCAACCGGATTTTTAGAGTGAGAAAGCTGAAATTGTTCAAGAAGGTGAGGTTTTCTTGTATATCTGTTCGGTTTTCAGTTGTGCGTATGCTGCTGGACTGATTTTTATGTGTTTCTTTGTGTCTGGTTGCTTGTTCTTGCGTGTTTAGGTGCTAGAACTCTAGGCGCTCTTGGGTTGGTGAGTTTTACATGAAAGCTGTTAGAGGTGAGTTCTAGATCCCCGGTTTTACTTGTTTTTAACTTGTTTGGGCCTGAAATCCATATTACCAATAGCTTTACAACCGAAATTATAAATTGATCTGTGTGCCATGCACTTGTTGTATGTGTGAGTGTGTGTTTCGAATGCCTGATCGATTTGGGTGGTTGTATGCTTGTTCTAAGAGTTTAGCATGCTAGATCGGTGCTGAGAATGTATAAGAATAAGGATTTGGAACTGAATATAGCATAGGTGGCAACTGCAGGTTGGTTTAGTTCATCCGCATTTAGACTTGAATATTCGCATAAATTTTTGTTCATGTGCATTTACTGTGTTCATCTACATTTGCCTTTAGTACAACCCAAGTGTTCATCCGCATTTTTTTTGACCATGCGCATTTGCTACGATGTCCATGCGTATTTGCTTTAGTCATCCGCATTCGGTTCATGCGCACTTCTTGACATTTAGAATAGTTCCTGAGACTGTGCATCCACATTTGTTCATTCGCATTGGTTGTGTTCATCCGTATTTGTCTAAGTCTTGGGATTTTCTAACATTTTAGGAAATAGAATTTAAGTATGGAGAACTTCTGTATGAGGGAAGATTATGCTTGGTTCATTCTTATATGTTGCTTTTACTATGTCAATCATATTTTCATGTTATGTGATTAAGTAATAAGCATCTTAATAAGTATTATCCATAACAAGTGGACACAAAGGAATAAAAGAAGAACAATGAAACTTAATGAATGCTACCCCCGGGTCCTTATGATGAATGAAAAGCCTTGCAAGTAAATGAATGGAAGTTCACGACTAGGAGGTTGTTTGCTCAACTGATGTACGGCTGTATCAGCCCATGAGGATGTACATCAAGGGTCTAATCCTGGGGATTGACCAATGAATGAATGGGATCCTAGTTCATAAGCAGGCTTCGTGCCTAGCAGTGTGGATCAACTGTCGATGGGTTAGCTACCATGATAAACATTTGCCGACAGGGGTTCCCGGGAACAGGGCCTTACAAGTTGGTATTAGAGCCAAAGTTTAAGAGAATTAGGTAAAATGTTTTACAAAACCTAAACTTAAACTGAAAATGGGACCTAATGAAGGGATGCTAGCCCAAGTAGCTACGTGCCATTAGGTAATTTTTCATGAAGTTAACCGGCATTACGTGTGTGTGCTATTTGATTTATGTGCTTAGTAGATTTGGATACTGATGTAGTCTGGATAGGGAATGCTTGGGGGATGAAGAGTAAAGTAAATGGCTAATCACAACTGGCCATTGTAATTAGGGACTTACTATACTTGACAAAATCCGAGCTATTACCTTGAATGACCTTGTTAGTGTTTGAATCTTTCTTATGGCGGGTAGGAAACCTGGGAAGGAAACCCGAGGCGGTGCTCGTGGCGGGCGTACTACTGGGCCACGTGTCACCCGAAGCAAGGATAAGGCTCCTAAGACGACTCATGAGGACATGAATATTCATAGCCACCAAGAGGGTGAAGGATCAGCCACCCTTAAGTCTACGATAAAGGAAGCTATCACTGACGAAGTCTACAACGTCATGCAAAACGTGTTACCGTCAGTGGTGACCGAGGTGTTGAAGGCTGTAAAGGATGGTGAAAAGACCAAAGATGCAGGGGAGAAGGAGAAAGCTGATAAAGAGCCATCTAGTCCCAAGGTGGTAATTCATGATGATGATAGGGAGGGGAAGGAAACCGCTAAGGGGTGCACCTATGGGGTGTTTCAGATGTGCAAATCCCCGACATTTGATGGTAATGCAATGCTACTGCTGCTCATCATTGGGTTCGAGAGATGGAGGCGGTTTTAGACATCAGTGAGTGCCAGGAGGATCAAAAGGTGAAGTTTGCCTCCCATTCTTTCGTTCACTCGGCACTATGCTGGTGGGACAACATTGTCCAAGCTAAAGGGAAACAATCTGTTGCAAGGATGAGGTGGTCGGATTTGAAGTAATTGGTACTGGAGGAGTATTGTCCATATCGGGAGTTGGACAAAATTAAGAAGGAGTTCTTGCATTTGGAGGCTAGAAACATGACTCATCAAGAGTATACCTCCAAGTTCAATGAGCTTGCAAGACTGGTGCCGGATCTGGTAACTCTAGAGTCCAAGAAGATTAAGAGGTACATGCAGGGTCTGCCCGTTGATATTAGGAGGAACATGATAGCTGCTAGATTGAGCACTTTCAGGTCTGCAGTAGACTTGGCTGGGAGGTTGTATGATAAGAGGGATTTGGTGCCAATTCAGGGGAAGGTTGAGAAGAGTTGGAACAAGAACGGTAATAGGAAGAAATTCAGGGGTGACCACTATGGAATCGGGGAAAAGAAGATGAGGATTGACGATCGCCGCTCAGGATTGAGTAAGGGGAATCACGGAGGGAATGTAAGAAGTTTGGAAAAGCTCACATGGGTGAATGTAGAGTGGGGTCGAACCGGTGTTTTAAGTGTGAAGGCGAAAGCCACTATGCTAAAGAGTGCAGGGTACCTTGATGTTATCAATATGGGGAGGTAGGCCACTCGGGCCGAGATTGCAAGAAGGGTGGAGTAGGGAGCTTAGGGATCCATACTATGGGTGACAAAAGGGAGAAGTGAGAACACCAAAGCCAAGGAAAGGGCATTCAACATGACCCGGGAAAAAGATAGAATGGACCCTGAAGTAGTTTCAGGTATGTTTTTGGTAAACCAATTGTATGCTTCTGTGCTCTTCGATTCGGGTTCTAGTAGAAGTTTTGTATCTGCTACCTTTGGTCGTGAAATGCATGGTAAGAATAAGAGGATAGACGTGCCCTTCTATGTAGAGATAGAGATAGGAAAGTCTACCAAAATGACTGATGTGATAGATGATTGCCTCGTAGAGTTGGACGGTCGTAAGTTTCCTGCTAGATTGTATGTGATGGCCCTAGGAGGTTTTGATGTGGTGTTAGGGATGGATTGGTTGGCAGCCTACGAAGCGAACATCGTATCCCGAAAGAAGACGATTTGTCTGACTACGCCGATGGCAGTTTGGTTATGATACATGGAGACAAGGAGTGCATTACACCGCGAGTAATCTTGATGATCACACAGAGAAGTTTATGAGACATGGGTGTGATGCTTACTTGGCCTTTGTGAAGGAAGTGGATGCTATCGTGCATCAGCTATAACGCATGCCGGTGGCATCCGATTTCCCCGATGTGTTTCCCTAAGACCTACCAGGGGTACCACCTGACCGCGAGATCGAGTTCCAGATTGTCCTGATACCTGGTGCCTAACCTGTTGCAAAGGCTTCGTATCATCTCACTCCCTCTGAGATGAAGGAATTGATGACCCAGTTGCAAGAGTTGTTAGATAAGGGGTTCGTCCGACCGAGTATCTCCCTGGGGCACTCCGGTTTTATTTGTAAAGAAGAAGAACGGTAGCATGAGGATGTGCATCGACTACCATGAGTTGAACAAGTTGATGGTGAAGAACAGGTACCCACTACCGAGGATTGACGACTTGTTTGATCAGCTCCAAGGCGCCAGTTGGTTCTCAAGAATAGACCTCCGATCTGGTTATCATCAGCTAAAAGTTAAAGAACAGGATGTCCCGAAGATCACGTTTCAAACACGATACGGGCATTACAAATTCCTCGTTATGTCTTTCGGATTAACCAACACGCCAGCTGTTTTTATGGATTTGATGAATCGGGTGTGTCGGCCGATATTGGATAAATCAGTGATTGTGTTTATCGATCATATCCTGATTTATTCGAAGAGTGAAGAAGAGCACGCCAGTCACATTCGCGAGGTATTGAAGACACTTAGAAGAGAGAAGCTATATGCTAAGTTCTCCAAATGCATGTTCTGGTTGCGGGAGGTTCAATTCTTAGGTCATGTGGTTAATTCTGAAGGGATTATAGTGGACTCGAAAAAGGTGGAGGCGGTTATGCAATGGAAGACTCCGAAGACGCCATCCGAGATCCATAGTTTCTTGGGTTTGGCGGGCTACTACAGAAGGTTCATCTAAGACTTCTCCAAGATGGCTTCACCATTAACCAAATTGACCCGTAAGGATGTGAAGTTCGTATGGGGTCAAGTGCAGGAGAATCCATTCGAAGAGTTAAAGACAAGATTGATTCAAGCTCCTGTCTTGATGTTACCCAAGGGGGAATGAAGACTTGGTGGTCTATTCAGATGCTTCTTATTCGGGATTGGGTTGTGTGCTGATGCAACGGGGAAGGGTTATAACCTATGCGTCTTGACAGTTGAAGATCCATGAGACTAACTACCCTACTCATGACTTGGAGTTGGCGGCTGTGATCTTTGCATTAAAGATTTGGAGGCACTACTTGTACGGGACGAAGTGAACCATCTTCATTGATCATAAAAGCTTAAAGTATTTCTTCAAGTAGAAGGATCTTAATATGAGACAGCGACGATGGTTGGAACTCATAAAAGACTATGATTGTGAGATTATTATCACCCGGGTAAAGCTAACGTGGTAGCTGATGCTCTAAGCCGGAAGGAAAACCGGGAACCGATTCGGGTGAGATCTTACCAGATGATCATGACTCCTGATGTGATAAAGCAAGTGGGTGAAGCTTAAGAAGAGGCTCTAAAGCCCAAGCACGCTAATGAAGAAAGGATCGTGAGCCTGGAAGAAAATGCCAATGGTGTCAAAACGAGGTTTGGGCGCATGTGGATTCCTAAACGTGGAGGTCTGCGAGAGAAAGTGTTAGATGAAGCTCATAAGACTCGCTACTCCATTCACCCGGGAACCAACAAGATGTACCAGGACCTAAAGAAGAATTATTAGTGGCCAGGAATGAAAGCCGACGTAGCGAGGTATGTAGAAAGATGCTTGACCTGTCTCCAGGTTAAGGCCGAGCATCAGAAGCCATACAGGAAAATCCAACCCTTGGAAGTTCCCAAATGGAAGTGGGAGCACATTACTATAGATTTCATAACGAAGCTACCTCGTACAGCTAAAGGTTATGATGCCATATGTGTCATAGTGGATAGACTGACGAAGAGTGCTCACTTTATACCCATCCGAGAGACGTAAAACTCGGAACGGCTAGCCGAATTGTTCATCAGTGAGAAAGCTGAAATTCTTTAAGAAGGTGAGGTTTTCTTGTATATCTGTTCGGTTTTCAGTTGTGCTCATGCTGCTGGATCGATTTTTATTTGTTTCTTTGTGTCTGGTTGCTTGTTCTTGCGTGTTTAGGTTCTAGAACTCCAAGCGCTCTCGGGTTGGTGGAGTTTTACTCGAAAGCTATTAGAGGTGAGTTCTAGATCCCCAGTTTTACTTGTTTTTAACTTGTTTGGGGCTGAAATGCATATTACCAACTGCTTTACAACCGAAATTATAAACTGATCTGTGTGCCTTGCACCTGTTGTACGTGTGAGTGTGTGTTTCGAATGGCTGATCGATTTGGGTGGTTGTATGCTTGTTCTAAGAGTTTAGCATGCTAGATCGGTGCTAAGAATGTATAAGAATGAGGATTTGGAATTGAATATAGCATAGGTGGCAACTGCAGGTTGGTTTAGTTCATCCGCATTTATACTTGAATATTCGCATAAGTGTTTGTTCATACGCATTTGTTGTGTTCATCTGCATTTGCCTTTAGTACAGCCAAAGTGTTCATCCGCATTTATTTTGACCATGCACATTTGCTACAGTGTCCATGCGTATTTGCTTTAGTCATCCGCATTCGGTTCATTTGCACTTCCTGACACTTAGAATAGTTCCTGAGAATGTTCATCCGCATTTGTTCATCCGCATTGGTTGTGTTCATCCGCATTTGTCTAAGTTCATCCGCATTTGTCTAAGACTTAGGATTTTCTGAAGTTTTAGGGAATAGAATTTAAGTATGGAGAACTTCTGTATGAGGGAAGATTATACTTGGTTCTTTCTTATATGCTGCTTTTACTATGTCAATCATATTTTCATGTTATGTGATTAAGTAATGAGCATCTTAATAAGTAATATCCATAACAAGTGGATATAAAGGAATAAAAGAAGAACGGTGAAACTTAATGAATGTTACCCCCGGGCCCTTATGATGAATGAAAAGCCTTGCAAGCAAATGAATGGAGGTTCATGACTAGGAGGTCGTTTGCTCAACTGATGTATGGTTGTATCATCCCATGAGGATGTACATCAAGGGTCTAATCCTGGGGATTGACCAATGAATGAATGGGATCCTAGTTCATGAGCAGGCTTCGAGCCTAGCAGTATGGATCAACTGTCGATAGGTTAGCTACCATGATAAACGTTTGCCGACAGGGGTTCCCGGGAACGGGGCCTTACAAGTTGGCACGTGTTCCTATGTGTCGGGCGACGTCATTACCCATTTGCAAAGAATGCCTTTAGTGATTCTCTTAGACCCCCAAAGTGTTACGACGATCCTGTCCGTTGCATCCTCCTTTTTCTACTACAAGTGGGGGTGTGACAGATCGGTATCAGAGCCATTGGTTATAGAGAATTCGGTCGATTATTTGACCTAAACTATAATATAATAACCCACATGTAGTATGCATAATAGGGTATATGTGCATCGTTATGCATGTGTAAGTTTATGTGCTAATTGTTTTGTTCGGGAGTTTTGTTTTTCTTATTACCTGACTTTTGTGAGAAAAAGTACTTATACTTTTCTTCTAGGCTATAACTTTTAGTGCTGATTATGTTCCCCTTCTATCATTGTGACCTCTTCTAACTTGGAGAGTGAGGAGGTGCCACCTGCTCCGTCAATGCATGTGAATCAAGCAGTATTTGTGTGTGGTCGTAGGCCAATGAAGATGTCTATGACAAGGTGCTTTAGGCCTTATGGATTTGGAGTACCCACGAGATCATACGCTAGGAGGAGCACCTTCCCTTACCAAGGGGAAGAGGTACCGCTTTTAGTAGTTATCAGGGACATTCCAGAGTCACCACCTGATTCTCCTAGATTTGTTAGCAGTTGTGAGAGCCGTGTGGGACCTATCGTGAGGCGGTTACGCACCCATCGATTATTCGTGATATTGGTAGTGACTTGCCTTCCCCCTAGCCCTAAAAAGGAAGAGAGAGTTTGCATGTTGCATGAGAGGAGGACTGATCGTTTCTTGCTCCTGGAGCAATCAGGAGGACTGAGCTGGCGACGCTTCACGTAGCTGCTGACTATCTCCTATCTATTATTATTATATTACTTTTGACTAATTTTGACTTGAGATCATCGGGATTAGTACATTTGACATTCATTTTTGGTATTTGGAATATTATGGATATTATGGATTGATATTAATAAAGTTATTTTATTATGGATTACGGAGGTGTGAGTTGGAAAATTATATGCTACAACATGGTTGTATATTGTGTAAACTAATTCGTAGCCTATAATGCTATTGTGAATAATAGTTATAACTATTTGTGAACTGTCTTATATTTAGAACATACCGCCAAAAAGGGTTACTCGCAGCATGATCCGTGGAGGCGAAGTCCCTAGGGGTCGTGGTGGAGGTTCTGGTGGTCATGGTGGAGCCACAGGTGGAAGAGGCCAAGGTGGACAGAACAATGGGAACAATGAGGCTGGCAATTCGGATATCGTCGCTATCATTGCTCAGCAATTGGCTAAACTAATTCCTACTATTCTTATGCAAGTGAGTAACAATATCTTGTGCAACGGAGGTGGTATGGGAGGAGGTAACGGGAACGAAGAAGATAATGGTAGCCATTGAGGTGAAGAAGGATCGAACGATGGTGAGGCACCGATAGGAAATGGAAAGGTGGGAACGAACATGCAGCTAGAAATGGTCTCAGCGGCAGGGTTGGTTGTACCTACAAGGAGTTCATGACATGTAAACAAAAGGAGTTTGACAGGAAGGGTGGGGCCATCACCTTAACCTGTTGATTGAGAAGATGGAAGCTGTGATGGATGTCAAAAACTATGCTGAACATCAGAAGGTAAAGTATGCTACCTGCTCCCTAGTGGGTAAGCCACTAACATGGTGGAACACCCAAGTTCAGCCCAATGGTAGGGAGGTAGCAATGGACATGACTTTGTGTTGGATGATATGAGGCTGGTGCAACCAAAACAACACTTAGAGTATTTTGAAGTACAATTGAAGAAGTCTTCCGAAGACAAAGCTGCTCTTCCGAAGACAAGTTGAAGATCTTCCAAATCTTAATTATGAAGAACTTCCGAAGGAAAACCAAGTCTTCCGAGACTAAGTAGTTTTCCTTCCGAAGTATATGAAGAAGTTCCAAAGGTAGAACCAAGTCTTCCGAGACCAAACAGTTCTCCTTCTGAAGTATTTACACTTAGAAGATCCAAGACAAAGTCTTTCGAAGAATGGAGTCATGAAGACTTGAAAAAGACTCGAAAAAAGTTCATTTTTCCAAAGTATAAATGGCCTTGGAAGAACTTATTCTTTTAAATCCATTTACCTTCGGAAGAATCAACTATGAACCAGTGGACATAAGTATGGGTTGTCTGACATCCGCTGCCAACTCTGATATACTGCATAGCACTTTCCCATGACCATGTAGTTGACCATACTTTAATCCACTGTTCACCTTTATCAGTTAGTACGATTCCCATTCTTAGTTGGTGACAAAAGGTAAGTTATGGACCTGTCATGACTACCTAATCTAGAATAGTATTTTATCTTAGATACTTTGCTTCTAGCAATGTAGTATTTGTCTCGTGGTAAATTCCAGCTGGTTTTTCAAGTATAACCGGCTGTAGATAGTAGTATATATAGTTTCTCATTGTAACTTAAGTAACCATGCTTGTAAGAGTCTTTTAATACTAAGTTGAGAAATAATATATACAAGTATCTTGAAAACCATTCTTGTGTTCATTAACTTATTATATTATTGTCAACTTAGTTAGAGATTCTGCTTCATCAATCGAGTGAGATTAAGTGAGTTTGTGAGATAAACTTGTGTTGTGAGACCAACACCGATCCTGCAATTGGTATCAGAACTTTTTAGGCTCTTGATTGTGAGATCTAAGCATCCCAAATCACCCTTGGTTCTTTACACTTACTCACTTCACTCAAATGGCTCTTAACCAAAAAAAATTTGAGTCGGAGATGGGAACCATGACCAAGGCTCCTATCATCACCCCTGATGATTTTGGAACGTGGTGCAAACGTATTGAAGGTTTCATCAAGTATCAAGACAGCCGCATGTGGAGATCTGTCACTCATGGTCCTTACAAGCCAAAGGTGGCGGCCCTGGCTAGTAATGGCACCATGATTGAGAAAGCTATTGAAGACTACTCTGATGAAGACTTCAAGAAGATAGACATCGACTGCAAAAGGTATGATCGTATTGCTTACTACTATACCAAACTCCATAATGGTAGGCTTTCAGCAATGCGAGACTACCAAAGAACTATTTGACGCTTTGAAGCTGATGTACTCTGGTTCTACTGAATCAAAAGAGACCAAGAAAGATATGCTAAAGCAAAAGTTTGAGAACTTCACTTATGTTATTGGTGAGACCTTGAGCCAACAATACTTTAGGTATATGGACTTGATCACCTCTCTTCAGACTATGGAAGTAGTACTTGAGAAAAGAGATATAGTCAGAAAATTCATGAGTGCACTTCCTCATGAATGGACTTTTTACTATGTCTCAATCAAAAGAACTAAAAATCTTAACACTCTTACTATGACTAAACTGTATGGAATCCTTGATAGATACCGTATGGAGATGGAGACTCAGAAGAGCCACCAGATGAACAGACCCTCAAATCTTGCAGTCAACAATGCTCTACATGTTGCTGAAGGATCAAGAACTCCCCAGCCCTAGTTGTACCTGAACTACCCCCAACAGCCATCATCCTCCTCTGGTCCATACATCACTTTCCCTGAGACACCCAGGTCTCAACAAGCTCAACACACTCCTTTCCAGGATAGTTGTGCTTTTGTTTCAGGGAGTGAGCACTCTGGAGATTTTCAATTATGTTTTGAAGATCTAGAGTGTTTCAGCCTAGATGATATTGAATATATGGATATTGTCCAGCAGATAGCTCTTTTAACCTACAGAGCAAAGAAGTTCTTTAAAAGAACTGGAAGACAGTTCCTCAGAACCCAACAAACAATAAATTTGGGTTTGATAAGAGCAAGGCAAAGTGCTACAACTGTAACCAGCTTGGTCACTTTGCTAGGGAATGTAAAGCTCCAAGATCTAATCCTGGAGCAGCTCAAGCCTCCTAACATCTTGCTATCTCAAAATCTACAACCAAACCCACTGAGCCGCAAACTGCAGCTGTTGCTCAAGAGGTTGACTGGAGCTTCATGGTGTAAGATATCACCCCCTGCTCAAGCTCTCATGGCTGGAACTGAATACAGCAAGGTATTTGAACATCTCTGTATCCCAGCCTGTATTGCTAAGGTTAAATTGTATCAGGACTACAACATGGAAATTAGATCTGATATTGAGTCCTTAAATATCCTAAAATCTGATTTTAAGAGAGTAGAATCTGACTATAAACTCAAAATAAAAGAGTTAGAGAAAACTGTGTCCTCTTTAAAACATGAACATACCAACTATAGGACTCAAATAAAAGATCTAATATCCAAGTTAACTGAAGCTCAAGCCCAGCTAGTCATAGCTGAGGCTAAAGCAGAGAAGTATGCTATTCAAGAGCATAACTTCAACACCATTATAGCATCATCCTCCCACTCCAAGGTATGCTATCAAAACAAAAGTGGGTTGGGATCCAATGAAATTTCTCCACCATACTCTCTTGCGTCTATTAGACAGCCAAGATGTGGTACTAATGAGTAAGAGATTCTAACTGCTGACCCACTACCTAGTGAGCAGAAGAATGATGCAATAATGGAAACCACCACAGGGAATGATAAGGTAGAAAACCTCATCCCCACAGCTAATAAATCCCTAACCAACAAAGCCAGAAAGAACAAGATCAAGGCAGCAAGAAAAACTGCCAAAAAGGTGGCTAAGACTAAGATAAAGATAGACCCAAGGCAAAAGGGTGTATTCATCTCAGCTGGATTCTAAGTGGTTGGAAGTTCTGATTCAGGAAAAGAGTATAGTACCTGCACTCCTATCCAGCTGAAGGATCAAAAATTAAAGGGAAAGGCTGTTGAAGAAGAGAAGATATGCAAAAAACAACAGCCCACTTGTCCCACCAAGAATAACATTGAGTTCATAATCTGTGGTCTACATAACCACATGGCTAAAGATGGTTACTACAATCTTGCAAGCACACATTATGCAACCAATGTTAACAAAAAAGGAGTCAAGGATGGTTTCACATGTGGACCTTACCATATGGTCCAAGTGTTAAGGAAAGGAAAACTTGTTTCCGAAGCTAAGCTTTCGGAAGAAAATCATTCTTCTGAAAGGAAAATAGCTTCGGAAGACAAGCCAAAGAACAAAAAAGGAACAAAAGGAATCCTTTGAAACCTTCTGAGAAGAAGACTGCATTGGAAGAAAAGGTGGTGAAAACCTCTTCCGAGAAGAAAGAAGCCTCGGAAGAAAGTCATGTTGCTCAAGCCTCTTCAGGTTCATCCACACTAATCAACCATAGGATGGAATGAAAGATTAGAAAAGATGCTGCAGCCCAAACCTCTTCTTCACAAACTATAATTGAACCCACATGCATACAATTTGGTTCAGCTATATCATCTACATTAGAAGAACCCAAGACCAACAAGGCTTGGGTTTCCAATAGTAACTAATTATTTCACCTTATGTGTAGGGACATCCACATAACAAGAATAGAAATGTGTGGTTTATGGACAGTGGATGCTCTAGGCACATCACAAGGAACAGATCTCTCCTATGACAATTTGAACATTTTGATAAAGGTCCTGTTCAGTTTGGAGGTGAAGCGGGAGGATATATATTTCTGGTAAAGGTAGTGTATCCAATGGTAAGTTAAAAGTTGACAAAGTAAACTTTGTCAAACAGCTTGAACACAAGCTGGACATGAACAATGCTTCCCCCCCGAGATGACAATTTCTCAGGAATTGGTACTTCTTAGATCTCCCAGGAGAGGGGATATGTACAAGCTGGACATGAACAATGCTTCCCCACTCATGCTTTCTTTCCAAAGCCAATGGTGATGAGTCAACTCTTTGGCATAAAAGAATGTGCCATGTTAATTTTAAAACCACGAATAAGCTGGTTAAAAATAATTTGGTATATGGTGTACCTAAAAAGGAGTTTTTCTGTAAAGACAACTGTGTTGCTTGCCTGAAAGGAAAGCAACATAAGGTTACTCATAAATCTAAAGAGTTTAACTCCATCACCACTCCATTACACTTATTGCACATGGATCTTTTTGGTCTCACAAGTATAATGAGCATTGGAAGGAAATCATATTATCTTGTGATTATTGATGATTTTACAAGATTTACATGGGTATTTTTAAGAACTAAAGATGAAACGGCTTAAACTTTAAAATCTTTTATTCTTAAAATTGAAAATCAAAAGGATCACAAGGTAAAAATCATTAGAGGTGATCAAGGGACTGAGTTTAAGAATCAAGTTCTTGACTCATTCTGTAACTCAAAAGGGATTACCAGACAATACAGTGCTCCTAGAACACCTTAACCGAATGGTGTTGTTGAGAGGAGGAACGGGACAGTTATTGAGGCTGCAAGAACTATGTTAGCTGATTCAAAGCTGCCTCTAACTTTCTGGGCAGAGGCAGTCAGCACTGCATGCTATGTGCAGAACAGGGTTCTCATTATTAAGCCCCATGGAAAAACCCCTTATGAGCTATGGAACAAGAGACCACCGTTCATCAGCTTTCTTAGGTCCTTTGGCAGCAGGTGTACCATACTTAACATAAAGGACAATTTAGCAAAATTTGCTGAAAATTCAGATGATGCTATCTTTGTTAGATATTCTTCAACCTCTATTGCTTATAGAGTATATAACATCAAAAATCAACAATTTGAGGAATCATCCAATATTGTTGTTAATGAGCACACTCCTTGTGTTAAGAAGAATGGGCCTGATCATATCTTCAATTTAGAATTGTTTTCAAACTATTCTAAACCATCTTGTGAGAATGTTTCAGCTGGAACAGGAACTCAAAGTGACCCCTATGAAGATCAACTGTTTGAGTTACCCAGGCCTATTCCCAATTCTCCAAGAAGAATTAAAGAATAAGCTCCCACCATTGGAAGTCCTGAAAGCATGACTATCTCAGGAAACAATGGAGCTTCAACAAGTTGTCAGCCAACTGAGCCTCATAACTTAGTAGTTGACAACTCAAGCACTCAACACCAAACTGATAGAGATAGTGATCTGGAGGAACAGGCAACTGTTGATGCTGCTTCTCAGCAAAATATCATTGATGTTGTCACACATTCATTCAATCAGTCCTCATTGAATAAGCGTGAGACATCAAATGATCATGGTGTTCAAAATCTTGAGCAAAACTTCTCAAACCTGGATCTATCTATGCAACTAGATGTGATTCCTAGGCTTAGGATACACAACACTCATCCAGCTGAAAACATCATTGGGGATGTCTCAGAAGGTGTGAGAACAAGAAGTCAGACCCATAATGGGAATGTCTGCTTGTACTCATGCTTTATCTCTCAAATGGAACCAAAGAAGGTGGAAAAAGCCCTCAAGGATAACAATTGGGTTGAAACTATACAAGAGGAGTTGCTTCAATTCAAGAGGCAAAAGGTACGAAACTTGTGTCCATTGCCACCTGGCTAAGTCCCCATTGGCACCAAGTGGGTGTTTAGAAATAAGAGGGATGATAGAGGTTTGTTCATCAAGAACAAAGCAAGACTTGTTGTTCAAGGATACACACAGGAGGAAGGCATAGATTACACTGATGTCTTTGCACATGTTGCAAGACTTGAGGCTGTGAGAATCTTCCTTGCTTTTGCAGCATCCAAGAACTTCAATGCCTATCAACTTGATGTCAAATGTGCATTTTGTATGGGGATATTGATAGACAAGTCTATGTGTGCCAGCCACCTAGATTTGAATACCCACAACACCCCAACTATGTGTGCAAACTGGATAAAGCTCTTTATGGGTTGTATCATGCACCTAGGCTGTGGTATGAGACCCTGTCTCAGTTTCTTCTTAGGAATAGCTACACCAAAGGCACCATAGACAAGACATTGTTCATAAAAAAGTCTGGGAAGGACATGCTGCTTGTTCAAGTCTATGTTGATGACATCATATTTGGTTCCTCAAATTACCAAATGTGCAAGGACTTTGAAAGCATCATGAGGAAGAAGAAATGAGTTCCATAGGAAAAATGGATTTCTTCCTTGGAATTCAAGTAAAGCAGATGGAAGAAGGGTTCTTCATCAATCAACCTAAGTATATCAAGGATATCTTGGAAAGATTTGAGATGAAAGATTGTAAGCCAGCCAAGATACCTATACCCGGAAATCACAATCTTCGTCCTGATTCCTAGGAGGAGGATACTGATCAACATCAGTACAGGGTGATTATTAGATCTCTGGTGTATCTCACTGCAAGTAGACCTGATATCATGTTTGCAACTTGCATCTGTGCAAGATATCAGTATGCTCCCAAGGTGTCTCACCTAATTACTGCTAAGAGAATTCTTAGATACCTCAAAGGAGCTCCCAAACTGGGTCTCTGGTATCCTAAGAATAAGGACTTAAGGATTATCTCCTAGCAAAGCAAGAAGCAATCATGTGTCTCGACATCAACTGCTGAAGCTAAATATATTACTGCTGTGAGCTTCTGTGCTCAACTGCTATGGAATCAGAATCAGATGCTGGACTAGGGTTTCAACTTTATGGAGACTCCTATCCACATAGACAACAAGAGTGCTATTTCTATCACAATAAATTTGGTCAAGCACTACATGACAAAGCATATCGATATCAGGTATCATTTCATTAAAGATATTCATGAGAAAAATCTAATAAAGCTTGTCAAGGTGAATTCAAATGAACAATATGCTGACCTATTCACCAAAGCCTTTGATAAAAAAAGATTTAAATATTTAATTACAGCTATTGGGATGATCAACATTGACTACTCTTTCTCTTTTAAAAAATCTCTTTAATATTTCTTGTCTATGTTGTCTACATATAATCTAAGCCCTGTTACAAGAAGGTTTTCTTCAAAAAATTTCTGAGTATACATTCTTCCGAAGAGCAATTTACCCTCGGAAGAGAACTTTATCTATCTTTCGAAGGCAAATTTCTCTACATAAATATTCTCTTCCAAAGCATTTTTAGCCTCGGAAGAACATTTAATCATAGATTAAATCCACTTCCAAAGCTTACTAACCTCCTTTCTCGAAAGAAGACTGTACTCTCAGAAGCAAACTTGTCATTGAGACATGGTTTGTTTTCGGAAGTAAAAATGGCTTCGGAAGACAATACTGAGAAACACAAGTGTTTTCTCTCGGAAGAAATTTTACATTTGGAAGAAAACTTTTACTGTGTAACGGAAATCTTTGGGCTGCACTCTTTAAAAAGTAAGATTTTATTGATGATTGTCGAAATATTTTAAATGGTTTATCTTACCACCCCTGTCAAATCAAAACCCAAACAGTCCTTTCACCTTATTGATTTGGCTTTTTAACCCCCATTTAAAAAACTTCTGACTCTCTTTCTTTACCACTGCAAAAGCCCCAAATTTCCACTACCTTCTTCACTTACTTTCAAATTCATTCGATCAAACAATACTTCTTTAAACAATGGCCCTAAATCCCCAACATAACCAAGTTGCCATCCTTGATTCTTCAAAGGATGCCGACTTTGACCCTATTATTGAATTTATGTCCCAATCGGCATACTTCACTGCCCTCACTACGAGACGATTAACGATGAAAGGGTCATCAGATCGAGGATCCACGGCCAGGAGATCACAATAACTGAATCAACCATCAGGGAGCATCTGGAGCTTCATGATGAGGGCGCCCCTACCGAATTCACCAAGTCTGAGTTAGAAGACACTTACACTCAGATGGGATATGGCGGCGATGCGAGCAAGTCATTGTTAAGCCCCATGGAAAAACCCCTTATGAGCTATGGAACAAGAGACCACCGTTCATCAGCTTTCTTAGGTCCTTTGGCAGCAGGTGTACCATACTTAACATAAAGGACAATTTAGCAAAATTTGCTGAAAATTCAGATGATGCTATCTTTGTTAGATATTTTTCAACCTCTGTTGCTTATAGAGTATATAACATCAAAAATCAACAATTTGAGGAATCATCCAATATTGTTGTTAATGAGCACACTCCTTGTGTTAAGAAGAATGGGCCTGATCATATCTTCAATTTAGAATTGTTTCCAAACTATTCTAAACCATCTTGTGAGAATGTTTCAGCTGGAACAGGAACTCAAAGTGACCCCTATGAAGATCAACTGTTTGAGTTACCCAGGCCTATTCCCAATTCTCCAAGAAGAATTAAAGAATAAGCTCCCACCATTGGAAGTCCTGAAAGCATGACTATCTCAGGAAACAATGGAGCTTCAACAAGTTGTCAGCCAACTGAGCCTCATAACTTAGTAGTTGACAACTCAAGCACTCAACACCAAACTGATAGAGATAGTGATCTGGAGGAACAGGCAACTGTTGATGCTGCTTCTCAGCAAAATATCATTGATGCTGTCACAAATTCATTCAATCAGTCCTCATTGAATAAGCGTGAGACATCAAATGATCATGGTGTTCAAAATCTTGAGCAAAACTTCTCAAACCTGGATCTATCTATGCAACTAGATGTGATTCCTAGGCTTAGGATACACAACACTCATCCAGCTGAAAACATCATTGGGGATGTCTCAGAAGGTGTGAGAACAAGAAGTCAGACCCATAATGGGAATGTCTGCTTGTACTCATGCTTTATCTCTCAAATGGAACCAAAGAAGGTGGAAAAAGCCCTCAAGGATAACAATTGGGTTGAAACTATACAAGAGGAGTTGCTTCAATTCAAGAGGCAAAAGGTACGAAACTTGTGTCCATTGCCACCTGGCTAAGTCCCCATTGGCACCAAGTGGGTGTTTAGAAATAAGAGGGATGATAGAGGTTTGTTCATCAAGAAAAAAGCAAGACTTGTTGTTCAAGGATACACACAAGAGGAAGGCATAGATTACACTGATGTCTTTGCACATGTTGCAAGATTTGAGGCTGTGAGAATCTTCCTTGCTTTTGCAGCATCCAAGAACTTCAATGCCTATCAACTTGATGTCAAATGTGCATTTTGTATGGGGATATTGATAGACAAGTCTATGTGTGCCAGCCACCTAGATTTGAATACCCACAACACCCCAACTATGTGTGCAAACTGGATAAAGCTCTTTATGGGTTGTATCATGCACCTAGGCTGTGGTATGAGACCCTGTCTCAGTTTCTTCTTAGGAATAGCTACACCAAAGGCACCATAGACAAGACATTGTTCATAAAAAAGTCTGGGAAGGACATGCTGCTTGTTCAAGTCTATGTTGATGACATCATATTTGGTTCCTCAATTTACCAAATGTGCAAGGACTTTGAAAGCATCATGAGGAAGAAGAAATGAGTTCCATAGGAAAAATGGACTTCTTCCTTGGAATTCAAGTAAAGCAGATGGAAGAAGGGTTCTTCATCAATCAACCTAAGTATATCAAGGATATCTTGGAAAGATTTGAGATGAAAGATTGTAAGCCAGCCAAGATACCTATACCCGGAAATCACAATCTTCGTCCTGATTCCTAGGAGGAGGATACTGATCAACATCAATACAGGGTGATTATTAGATCTCTGGTGTATCTCACTGCAAGTAGACCTGATATCATGTTTGCAACTTGCATCTGTGCAAGATATCAGTATGCTCCCAAGGTGTCTCACCTAATTACTGCTAAGAGAATTCTTAGATACCTCAAAGGAGCTCCCAAACTGGGTCTCTGGTATCCTAAGAATAAGGACTTAAGGATTATCTCCTAGCAATGCAAGAAGCAATCATGTGTCCCTACATCAACTGCTGAAGCTAAATATATTACTGCTGTGAGCTGCTGTGCTCAACTGCTATGGAATCAGAATCAGATGCTGGACTAGGGTTTCAACTTTATGGAGACTCCTATCCACATAGACAACAAGAGTGCTATTTCTATCATAATAAATTTGGTCAAGCACTACATGACAAAGCATATCGATATCAGGTATCATTTCATTAGAGATATTCATGAGAAAAATCTAATAAAGCTTGTCAAGGTGAATTCAAATGAACAATATGCTGACCTATTCACCTAAGCCTTTGATAAAAAAAAGATTTAAATATTTAATTACAGCTATTGGGATGATCAACATTGACTACTCTTTCTCTTTTAAAAAATCTCTTTAATATTTCTTGTCTATGTTGTCTACATATAATCTAAGCCCTGTTACAAAAAGGTTTTCTTCAAAAATTTTCTGAGTATACATTCTTCCGAAGAGCAATTTACCCTTGGAAGAGAACTTTATCTATCTTTCGAAGGCAAATTTCTCTACATAAATATTCTCTTCCAAAGCATTTTTAGCCTCGGAAGAACATTTAATCATAGATTAAATCCACTTCCAAAGCTTACTAACCTCCTTTCTCGAAAGAAGACTGTACTCTCGGAAGCAAACTTGTCATTGAGACATGGTTTGTTTTCGGAAGTAAAAATGGCTTCGGAAGACAATACTGAGAAACACAAGTGTTTTCTCTCGGAAGAAATTTTACCTTTGGAAGAAAACTTTTACTGTGTAACGGAAATCTTTGGGCTGCACTCTTTAAAAAGTAAGATTTTATTGATGATTGTCGAAATATTTTAAATGGTTTATCTTACCGCCCCTGTCAAATCAAAACCCAAACAGTCCTTTCACCTTATTGATTTGGCTTTTTAACCCCCATTTAAAATGGTTTATCTTTCCACTACCTTCTTCACTTACTTTCAAATTCATTCGATCAAACAATACTCCTTTAAACAATGGCCCTAAATCCCCAACATAACCAAGTTGCCATCCTTGATTCTTCAAAGGATGCCGACTTTGCCCCTATTATTGAATTTATGTCCCAATTGGCATACTTCACTGCCCTCACTACGAGACGATTAACGATGAAAGGGTCATCAGATCGAGGATCCGCGGCCAGGAGATCACAATAACTGAATCAACCATCAGGGAGCATTTGGAGCTTCATGATGAGGGCGCCCCTACTGAATTCACCAAGTCTGAGTTAGAAGACACTTACACTCAGATGGGATATGGCGGCGATGCGAGCAAGTCAACAGTCTACAAGTTCAATTTCACCTACAATTGGAAGTTCTTGCTACACATCATCCTGCACCACCTATCCAACAAGTCCGGGGGATGGGATCAAATCCCATATGATTTAGGCTACATAATCCATGGGTTGGTAAAGGACCTGCGCTTCAACTACTCACGCTTTATGCTGAATAACTTAAGAGTCAAACTCACATGGGATCCATTCTACATGTATCCCTGGTTCATTCAACACATCATCAATTGTGAGCTAGACCAGGACAGACTACAATGTACAGATGTTCTACTGGTTCCTCACATAAGGCCTGGCATCTTTAAAATTCTAAAGAAGATGTCCACCACTTCACTAGAAGATTCATTGATCTTCTTCCAGGTATGCTCTAGCAAATGGCTCCTGGTGACATCCTTGCAAGCCCAGCAGGTGATGAACCCATACCAGACACCACCACTCAAATTCCAATCACTTCTTCCCACCCAATCAAGATTACATACACAAGACACCCCAAACGAACCCCTGATCAATCTACTCTTCTTGATCAGGTCCCCTCTGTTCAATCCAAAAAGGCTAGCGTGAAACTCAGGGCTCCCACTTAGCCAGAGGTCCAACCATCCTCCACCATTGACCTTAATGTCAGAATTGAGTCTCCTCAGTCTCAACCTGACGAGCCCACAACCCAATCCATTAGCCCTCAAAGTGAGTCTCAACACTCCCCTGAGCAGCCAAAAAGGGACAACCATATCATTGGTTTAACTTCTATTGAAGAGGAGCCATTAGGTGCTAACCAAGGTCCCATGTCACTAGATATAACTTCTATATCCTTCATTGACCTATGAACTCGACCTGATGAGGACATTATGTTTCATCCGGGCCATGATGTTGATCACCACACCACTCTCAAGATCAATTGACCCCAAGGGAACCTCTAATGTCTAGCTCACATCGGCTAAACCTAACTGTGGTGAGTCAAACTGGTGTGAAGATAAGTCATGTAGGCTCAGCTGCCACTACTGAGAGTGTTTCACTAACCTCTCAGGACAATGGTAATATAAGTGAGACTGAGTCTCCAAAAACCTTGCCAATTGATGACTATAAAAGAGACATCACTAAGCAAGGGTATCTAGGGCGCCAAGAAACCACTACTGTTGGTGATGATGAACATACTCGGTATGTTATCCCATCTCCCAATGATTCTTCAAAAGAAGATGAGGGTAGTCTGAAAGTCATTGTCAGAGACTTGCTTTCTAAAGTCTCAAACCTTGAATCAAAGGTTAAGACTTTAGAGGACAGGTCTGTCACTCAGCAACTTGAGATTGAACATCTCAAGGCTCAACTAGCTGAGACACAGATTAAGAAGTCTGTTAGGCATGTACATACTCAGGTTTCTTTAAGTTCTTCCTCTAGCTCATCTACTTCTCAAGATGATGCTACCAAAAAGGGGGAAAATGTACAGGAACAAAAACATATTGAACCCAGCTTTGCTATCATAACAACTTCCCTTGATGCCATATCTTCTTTTTATCCTACATAACAACACCCTGTAACCATCTTCCCTCAACCAGCTCCTATTACTATTCAAGTAGACCCAAGGATGCTTATAGACCTCAACAGATTCTTAACTACATTTCTGATAAGCTCCTCCATTGAACAACCTTCCCTTGATGTAGTCGTTGCCTACTTTGGAGCTAATGAGCTTCAAAGTCTGAGTGCACCACCTACCTCTGAAAAGGAAGTTGGTCAACCTAAGGTCTCTATTGAACCTGAGATTAACTTCAAAGGGGATATACAGACTCATGGCCAAGCAACCGATTTAGAAGGGACAGGTAGTGTAGTTCCAATTACTTTTGAAGCAGAAATCCAAGCTGTGGAAGGAATAATTGAACTGTGTTCCTTGTCCAGTGATATGTTCATCATAGAGGCCATTCTTGACCTAGCCTTTAATGTAAACAGTGAGTACTTTCTTACGACCCCTCTATCTCAAACACCACAAGTCCAACCCCACTCTCCCCAACCTGAATCCTCTAAACCTGAGTCTCTAAAGGTTGAATCTTCCTATGATCCTAAAGGGAAGAGGAAGCTCACTATTGAGGAGCTTCTAAAGGAGGAAAGGTTGGAAAAGCTCAAGAAGAAGGGAAGAAATAATACTGGGAAGCAGTTGGCTGGAAGCAGCAAAGCAGTAGCAGCCGTTCAAGAAAGTATCAACAACAAAAGGAGAGTGGATGTTATAGACAGGCTCATCAGCTTAGGAGTAGTCAATGAAGATATACTTCTACTCCCACTTCATGAGCTTGTAAATCTGGAGAAGGCAACCTTGCTACAAAAAGAAAAGAAGGAAACAACAAGGTTGGCCGAAGAGGAGGAGAAGAGGAAAAAGAAGGAAGAGGCTATGGAAAGAGAGAGGATGGAGAGGATAATCTTTCTCTGCTCTAGAGGCTATTCTCAAGAGGAGCTGGAACCTCATGACTATGATACGATCTTGTTTCTTTTTTACAAAAAGCAAGATCAAATCAATAAAGAAAGGAAGAGGACTTCCACGGAGAAGCTTAGGGAGAAGAATAAGAAGGAGGAAGAGGCAAAGTTCGATGAACCTTCACACAGCTTTGCTAAGGAAAGGGAGAATGGTGAAGTAAACAGGGTTGATACTTCATTTTTGTTACACTCTAGCAGATTTGACAATACTGAGTTAGCAGAGAAACCATTCTCCAATCCCTCCAACTCTCAGGTTGATGCTCACATCAGAAATCATCTGAGCAGTCTTCATCTGGCTGAGCTTACAAAGAAAGCCAAGACTGAAGAAGAGTTGAAGAGGAGAGCAAAGGAAGAAGAAGAAGGAGCAACCAGACAAGGAATAACATTCTTGTAGATGGTTGAAGGTCCAACTTCAGAACCAATAGTTAGATGGGAATATGACTACAATTCCCATCAAGTAACTCTTTTCAGAGGGACGCAGCAAAGGGTGCATGTCATTCAGAGCAACAGACTTGATCTATTACCTACGAATGATTTGTCCAAGCTCCTCACCACCACATCAGGGAGGAACAAGAAGACAGACAAATATCTTCTTTCCCTGGTATTGAAGACCTTATAGAGTGGAAGGAAGTGAAGTTTTAATAGCATCAGCCTAGGGGGAGTTTGTTGGATCATATAAGGCTGGTGCAACCAAAACAACACTTAGAGTATTTTGAAGTACAATTGAAGAAGTCTTTCGAAGACAAAGCTCCTCTTCCGAAGACAAGTTGAAGATCTTCTGAAGCTTAAGTATGAAGAACTTCCGAAGGAAAACTATGTCTTTCGAGACTAAGTAGTTTTCCTTCCGAAGTATATGAAGAACATCCAAAGGTAGAACCAAGTCTTTCGAGACCAAGCAGTTCTCCTTCCGAAGTATTTACACTTAGAAGATCCAAGACAAAGTCTTTTAAAGAATGAAGTCATGAAGACTTGCAGAAGACTCGGAAGAAGTTGATTCTTCCAAAGTATAAATTGCCTCGGAAGAACTTATTCTTCCGAAGCCATTTACCTTCGGAAGAATCAACTATGAACCAGTGGACATAAGTATGGGTTGCCTGACATCCGCTGCCAACTCTAATATACTGTATGGTGTTTTCCCACGCCCATGTAGTTGACCATACTTTAATCCACTGTTCACCTTTATCAGTTAGTATAGTTACCATTCTTAGTTGGTGACAATAGGTAAGTCATGGATCTATCATAACTACCTAATCTAGGATAGTATTTTATCTTAGATACTTTACTTCTAGCAATGTAGTATTTGTCTAGTGGTAAATTCTAGCTGTTTTTCCAAGTATAACCGATTGTAGATAGTAGTATATATAGTTTCGCATTGTAACTTAAGTAACCATGCTTGTAAGAGTCTTGTAATACTGAGTTGAGAAATAATATATACAAGTATCTTGAAAATTATTCTTGTGTTCATTAACTTATTATATTATTGTCAACTTAGTTAGAGATTCTGCTTCATCAACCAAGTGATATTAAGTGAGTTTATGAGATAAACTTGTGTTGTGAGACCAACACCAATCCTGCACTTTGGCTAAATTTAAAGCTTTGGAAACCGAGTAGTATTGTCCTATGAAGGAAATGCAAAAATCAGAGCATGAGTTCTGGAATCAATCTATGGTGGGGTCGGGTCATGCTGCTTATACCGACCGATTTCATAAATTGGCAAAATTGGTGCCACATCTGGTGACACCTGAATCGAAGAGGATTAAGTGTTATATCTGGGGATTACTACTACTACACCCCAACTATTCAATGTACGATTTTGAAGACAGACATGTTGACCGATGAGATGGTGTGGACTGGAGCTTTGGGGAAAGCTAGTGAAAAACGAAAGGATGTTGGAGAGTCAAGCAAACCAAAAAGTAGTAAAGTGGATAAGAAAGCAAAAGTGGTGAAGGGGTATGTCACTACAATGCCAGAAAAAAAGAATTATGCAGGTGCCTGTCCAAAGTGTATGAAGTGCAATCTGCATTATCCAGCTACGGCGCCATGTCCTGTATGTTTCATCTGTAAACAAATCAGACATTTAGCTAAGAGTTTCAAGGTTGTTGTGAATCCAGCTGTGCCAATCAGCGTGGTTAAACCAGTAGGTGCACAGTAAGGATGTTAGTTATAAGTATGGGAGTCAAGAGCATTACCGTAATACGTGCCCGAGATTGAATAGAGCTCCAGGGTAGGTGATCAATCAGAATGCAGGGAAACACAATCAGAACCAGATTCTGGCGATCGGTGCAAACACACGACAAGGCAACCATGGTAACCCTGCTCGCGGAAGGGCATTTGTAATTGGTGCTAATGACGCTCGTCACGAACCACAAGTGGTGACGGGAACATTTACTTTGAATGATCATTATGTTATAGTTTTATTAGATACGGGTGTTGATAACAACTTTGTATTATCTGAGTTTGTGAAATTATTAGATGTGACCCCAATTATGTGAATTCAAGTTATGTAGTTGAATTGGCAAATAGTAGTCTAGTAGAGACTAGAGATGTAATTCGGGACTGTACCTGAATATTAGACGATCATGCCTATAGAATAGATCTTATACATTTTGGGCCTGGGAGTTTTGACGTAGTGGTGGGTATGGGTTGGTTAAGAAAGAACAGAGCTGAGATCGTTTGCAATGAGAAAATCATGCACATTCCTTTACCAAGTGGCTAGACGCTTAAAGTATTTGAGGAGAAACATAAAGTAAATAAAGGACTCATAATGGGCATGAAAGTGGTAGAAAGGAAGATAGAAGGCATACCCGTTATGCGAGACTTCCTAGAAGTGTTTCCGGAGGATTTGGCAGGATTCCCACCTCCAAGACAGGTGGACTTTCAAATTGACCTAGTGCCTAATGCGGCTCCTATGGCTAAAGCTCCTTATCGATTAGCCCCATCAGAGATGCAAGAATTGTCTAGTCAACTTTAGGAGTTACTAGACAAGGATTTATACGACCCAGTCATTCGCCATGGAGAGCGCACGTGCTTTTTGTTAAGTAAAAGGACGAATCCTTCAGAATGTGCAGAGATTACCGGGAACTTCACAAGTTAATAGTTAAGAATCAAGATCCTTTATTAAGGATAGATGATTTATTCATCAGCTCCAAGGATCGATGTACTTTTCAAATATTGATCGCCATTCAGGATACCACTAGTTGAGGGTATACGAGGATGATATACCGAAGACGGCTTTTAGAACACACTACAGGCATTATGAGTTTTTGTTTATGCTTTTTTGACTGACGAATGCACCCACGGTATTCATGGAGGTAGTGAATAGGGTGTGTAAACCACACCTGGATAAATTCCTCATAGTATTCATTGATGATATTCAAATTTACTTGAAGATGAAGGAGGAACATGAGGGACATTTGAGGACCATTTTGGACTTATTAGAAAGGAAGAAGCTATATGCGAAGTTCTCTAAGTGCGAGTTCTGGTTACGTGAGGTGAAGTTCCTTAGGTATGTGGTATTGGTCATCTTGGTCTTTAGTTATTTTTTGTGATTTGTACTTTTAGTTACTTGCTTTTTTTATCATGGGCTTTGGACTGTACTACTTTGAGGTAAGTTTCACGGCCCTTTTCTAATGTGTTTTACTGAGGGGAAAAACTTGCTCAATGTCTTAGTCAATGTCGTGCTTTAAAAGTTTATTTTGAAACATTGTATGTGGTTTGGGTCATAGGTTGAGACTAGATTTTCATTCATGATTATGTACTTGTACTTGGGCTGGACTATCATGGAAAATTATTATTAGTCTAATGGGTTGACACCCCACCCCTGTTGTCAGTATGCTAGTTGAGACTAACATAGTCTGTGCGTGCCCTTGGGTGAATATAATCCGCTTAATTAGACTTGACTCATCATAAACTTATGTTGATTGTCTATGGCTATTATGCTCTACTACTCACATACATATTTTCATGTTAAACATGACAGTTTATTTTGAATTTATAAACCTGTGAACTCATAAACGTTTGTTGACCTTTTAGAACATGTTTTTTCAGGTAATGAGGCTTAGGTCCTTAGCTGTGGACTATAGACAAGACCGATCCCTAGGGAGCAATAGACATTTAAAGAGACTTTTTAACTTGTTTTGGATTTACTTATTTGTTGGATTGTAATTGTCGGATTTGTGGTTAGAATTGTTTTATACTTGTGCTTGTTCGTTCCTGAATGGAACGTTGGACTATTTATGCGTTTATGGTATAATATTTTGGGATTGACTATACTTGGTAGTGTTCCTATGTGTCGGGCAACGACATGCCCTATTTACGGAGAATGCCATCGAAATCCCAAAGTTTCTTTGATTCTCTTAGACCCCCAACGTGTTATGACGATCCCGTCCGTCCCATCCATATGTTTTCGCTACTAGCGGGGGGTGACATCAATGTCCCCATCATTTTGAAATACTTTAACCTTTCTTGAAAACTAGTTTTGAACAAACTTTAGAAAAACTAGAAGTATGATGGATAATTCCAACTTTGTTTTAGTGGATAAAACCACATGAACCAGGAAAAGTCATCCACAAAGATTGCATAATATCAATAGTGACCAATAGATAGGGGATGGTCCTCACAAGTCATAGTGAACTAAGTCTAGGGGTGGTTAGCATGATCTTCATTGAGATCAAATGTTAGATGACTACTTTTAGATAGTGCACATTACTAACAATAATGGGTTTTGGAAGAACTAAAGTAAGTAATAAAATAACAAGATTTATTCAAGTTTAAAATTGTGTCAAATGTACACGACCCAAACGTAATGCCACAATTCAAAACATGCTTTCAAAGGAGGACGAGAATCAGCCACAAAAGCTTTAGGACCGGTATGCAGCACATAAAGTCCATCTTCACAATGACCTTGCTCGAGCACCCCTTTAGTGGTTCGGTCCTCTATGTAAGAGCAGACTCTATGTACTTTCAAGCGAGGACGAGAATCAGACATAAAATTTTTAGGACCGGTGTGCAGCATATAGAGTCCATCTTCACAATGACCCAGCTTTATGAATGTGTGCAGCATATAGAGTCCATCTTCATAATGACCTTGCTTAGGCACCCTTCTGGTGATTTAGTCCTATATGTAAAAGTTGGAGTGAGGAAAATCAGCGACCGAGAAGGTTCCTTTGACAGTGCAACGCCACTGATCACATAAGTTCTGTATATGCTTGATCGAAGTGATACTATAGGTTGATTCGAGAGAGACCAAGATCTGCCTAGTTGTGGTGAGTCTACTGATTTCAACAATAGACTCTTCAGAAAAAGAGGTATAGAGAATGAGTATTGTTTTCTGATCATTGGCAAGCCTAGATGAATAGAGTGAGTTGACAACAGTTTTGTCACCTTGAGTGATTTCAACTGGGGGAGTAACCGAGGTGCCATCAATGCGGGATAGGAGCTGCTGAAAGGAAAGGAGTGGTAACATTTGGTTCTTCCAAAAAGGTTATCGAAGGGAGTAGTTTGATAGTGCTAACGTGGAGTAAGGTGTTCATGGCGAGAGTGCTATTAGTAGAGGAGGATGAGGCAGCCATGGACACAGGTCATGATAAGGAAGGGGAAAGGAGGGAAGAAGAAGAGAATGAGGATGGGAGGGTGGGGAGAGTAATGGAGGAGGAGATGAAGAGAAGAGAAGTGGAAGGATCTTGAGGTCTATGATACCGTGTGAGTAATTACAATGGTCTACATGCCCACAACGGGGAAGCATGAATCTATATATAATCAATTAAGTTATACATAAGATACAAGAGAATATAAAGCTACAAGAATGGTACATGATAATCAACTACTAGTCAAGATGGTTTGACACTAGTTTAGGGTCCCAATAACCGTTAGCATGTAAAACTCTCCGGTTGATGTTGATCGTTAGATAGTATTTTTGTACTTTGACATCAGCTAATCAACTATTCTTGGCCTTCGGTGCTTGTAAACAACTGATTAGTTGAAGTAATGAGTTGTTATTGACTTGTAAGCTCCACTAGTAAGGACATGATCAACAACATTTCATCAGGAGTATCGTTTTTAGCAGATGTTTATAAGTATTTCTTATGATTATGAGTGAACTTATTATTTTTATTGATCAGTTGTTTTACATTGTTCCACCAGTTGATGTGTTCATTGGTATATAGGAACTGATCATCAGTGTTTCCTTATGAATAATCATCCATTGATGTTTTCTTCGGTTGTTTCATATCCCAAAAATGATAAAAGGTGAAATTTTTAGTCTAACTTTTGTCTATGTTTTCTTATATTTTTTCATCCGATCTTGTGTGCATCATAATTTCTTGTTAACTGGTTTTAATATAAGACAGAATCAAAGTCCGATCATCGATCTTTCTCCCAAATAAACATAAATATTAACGAAACAATCATGAAGACATACCTTTACAATGTCAAATCAACTATATAGATCTATTGTTTTAACAGATAGAAGAAATACAAACTAGATCAACAACCACTAAACGAATATCTTATCACTTTTCTTGAATCGCTTTTCCTTTTCGGATAGAAAGATAAAAGCCTTAAGTAAGTACAAATCAAACTCCATAGTTTTTATTTATATGCCACTCTTTTTCTTCTAATTTGTTACCATTCACGAGTGAGCGAAACCATTCTTCTTGGCTAAGTCATCTTGCACAACATCATCATCATCAACCATATACCTCTCCCACAACCAATGCTTCTTCCACACCCTCTCCGTCATCTCTTCGATCGGTACATTCTTCGTCTCGGGCAACAAAAACCACACGAAAACCGACATGATAAACACCCAACCCGAAAAGAACAGGAACATCCCGTACTTGAAATGGCAAAGCATCGACAAAAACGCTTGCGCGATCACGAACGTGAACAGCAAGTTGATGCACACGGTCACACTCTGACCCGCTGACCGCGTCTCAAGTGGGAACGTCTCACTCGGAATCAACCAACCCAACGGACCCCAAGACCACGCGAATGCAGAAATGAACGTGCACACCATGATCACCACCAGCACTGCAAAACCAGTGTTGAGGTTATCTGACTCATCGGTAACTTTAAACCCCAATACCACTGCGATCACAACTTGTGCGAAAAACATCTGTACTCCAGCTTGTAGTAAAAGAAACCGACGACCCACTTTGTCCACACAGTAAATTGACACAATGGTGGATACAACATTCACAGCTCCGGTAATGACAGTGGAGTAAAGTGAGGCTTCGTTCTTGAAACCTAAGGTGTTGAAGATCACGGGTGCGTAGAACATGATGGCGTTGATTCCGGTGAACTGTTGGAAGAACTGTAACGCGACCGCGATGACGAGTTGGGGGCGGTTTTTGGAGAGGAGGAGGTTGCGGAACGGGTGTTTTACTTCTTTAGCTATACGACTAGCCTCGACGAGCTCGAGGTACTCAGGTTCCACGTTATCGGTGCCACGGATCTTTTTGAGGACGGCTTTTCCTTGCTCGAGTTTGCCCCGTTCGATCAGGCTGTTGGGTGTGTCGACGACTAGGAGTGCGCCGACGGTCAGGAGTAACGCGGGGATTCCGGCTAGCCCTAGGGAAAGTCTCCAGCCCCATCCTCCTTTAATCCTGAACAAAAGATGTTTACATTATTAAAAAGTTTGATGTATTGGGCATAACGGTTTTTGTACAACTAGAGTGACAGTAAAAACTGTAACCCTGAACCCTAAAATGTCTGGTTTGATATCTTGTCCAGTTTTGAACAGTCGAGTATGAAAAGTGTTAGGACTTACTTTGCGGTACCGTAATTGACAAGGTTGGCGAAAAGAATCCCAATTGTAACGTTAAGTTGAAACAATATGTTTAGGCCACCACGGATCCTTGTGGGTGCTATTTCTGAGAGGAAAACTGGAACAGCCTGCAGAAAATAATTTAAGATTTTAGTTGATTTTTTATTAATTAGTAATTACTCAACATTGGCCAAACAATTTGTAGTCATTCTAACAAACAAACAAACTTTAGTGATGTGCTTGTTAAACAGGTTTATTACGTGACAATTACTTTAAATGATAGTACCCTTTTGAACTAATTATCCCACTAAGCATGCTCCTTTTCTTACTTAGAACATGAAACTGTAGCCTACCTAACATCAGTTATGTCATGTAACATCACGATTACCTTTAGTTTAAGATAAAATAAGAATGCAAGTTGCAAAAGTTACTTATAAAAAACTGGTAAGGGTATGTGTTTATCAACAATTGAAACGAACCGAAACTTTTAACCAATACAATTTGGTGGGTATTTTACATTTTGGTTCACGCTTTACGGTTTGAAAAACTGAATTTAACAGTTCAGTTCACAGTTTGAAACTTTAAAATAACCGTATAAGCCAAATTAGTCATTTTCTTTATTTTTAATTACATTTTTGTTATTGGAACATATAATTATGCATATATGATTTATTCATTAACCATCTCCACCATTTTAAGAGCCTAATACAAAACTTACGATTTGAATTTTCTTAACCACAGTTCAAACCATATTAAATGAAATAAATTTAGTTAGTTTGGGGATCTAGTCAACACGACCCTATTATACTCTCTTTTTCTAAATCATATTGGATAGTCGGGCCTCATATTTTAGTTTAAATCAATCAAAGTGAACCGCTAACATCATTATAAATTGGTTTTACAGTTGTTGGATAAGGTTATGATGATATTGGCATTAAAAACATAGAAAGTTATTTGCTTTTTCCAAAGGTCTTGGTCGATCTTTTCTACGTAAAGGTTAGTTAATGATATTGGTTGCAATAGGAGTCACAAGATTTATAAAGCATGAGGATTGCAATATTCAAAGCATGTTACTCCTAGTGGCCCCAAACATGTCATCGACTTCAATTGTCAAACAAAACCCATGATTTGAAGGAACTTTTTTATCTTATCTAGTCATACATAATCTATTAAATAAGGCTGTGATTTATTCAAAAACTTATAATATCATGTCTAAATCTTATGCATTTATTATTCAATTAAAAAGTCACATACACAGCTAAAAAAGTTACAAAAGGATTTGCTTATACTTGTTTAAAAAGGATAATTCCAATTATCCTCTATAAAAATATTGAAAAAATATTATATATTTTCAATAAAAGAAATCACAATATCAAATATATTTTTTTATTTTTATAACGTATATACCTTTAAAGATTAGTTATCAAGAATAAAAAAATTATAATTTCTACTTAAATAATTGGTAACTCTAGAATTCTAAGTTTTTAAGCATGTTATTTTGTTTTAAAAATGTCAAAGGTTAGATAAAATACTATTATTATGTCTTGTCGACTATAATATGAAACGGAACATATTTAAAATATGAACACAAAATATAATTATATTGAATTAAGAATTTAATAATATTATGTAAATCAACGAGCTACGAGTGCCTAACTAGTGACCTAAGTGATAGACCAAAATCAACTGCGCCAATATTGACTATGTTAACGTATTATGGAGTTAAAGTCCATTTTAGAATCTGAGTTTGTTGAGATTATATTATTTTTAATACAGATGATTGACAGATCAATTTAATTAATTTTATTTTATGTTATGTGAGCTGTATTTTGCTCTTATTTTACAACTTAAACAACTAAAACTGTTGACTAACTTCCAACCAATCACCAAAATAAAAGGAGATGGAGACAAACCATTTTCATTGTCTAAGAATTTTAAATAAATAGATCAAATACAAACTCCACAACGTAGCAACACAAAATATGTTTTTCTTGAAAATATATCTTTCGACTTCAAGTTAATTTAACTGTTTGAATCGAAGCAAAGTCGGTTTCTGATTTATATATCTTATTCGGTTATTTTACAATTTTAAAAACCAGATAAACATTTCAACAAACAACTTAAAACTTGAAACCAATCATGTAAAACAAACTCATCCTTTGCTTTTATTTATTATTTTCTAGTTTTACCATATGTAGTTATGCAAACATAATATTGATGAACAATATTTATAGTATTTTTTTTAAAACAAACACTTTTTAACTCTTTTATAAATCATGTTCAAGCCATCTAACCTAATTATTCTGCCAGCCTTTCGACTAACCTAGCTTGTTAGTTTTTGTTATTTTTCAAAACCTAAGTTAACGTTATATCTTTTTAGAGTTGAATATATACTCTTACTAGATTAAGACTCATGTATTATATTGATATAAAAATTAACATATTTAAATCATTAGTATTTATTTATATTTTGTATTTATATGTTACATGTCATTAGTTATTAATAAAATAATAAATTATATTAAATTAAGATATTATAAATAACAATTAATAAAATCTAGAATTATAAAATTATATTTTAATATAAGATATAATAAAAATATTATAATTTAGTATGTTTAATGATTTATTATAATAAGAAGAGTTATACTTTGAATATTTAGTTATTTAGTTTACTTATTTAAAACAATTTTCATTTAATAAAATAAAGAGACGGAAAACAAAAGTTTACGTTTCACCAATCACGTATTTTTTAAAATTTTTTTTATTATATAATATAGATATAGATATATAGATATAGATTTCACTCAATTTATCATTTTAATAATGGGATTGATATGAATATTTTCAATAAAAAAACAACTAGAATAACTCCAAATAACTCAAGAAAACGAACCTGGTTAGCAAAACCAACACCACAACCAAGCAAAATCCTTCCAATAATGAGCATGGGGAGGTCCTGAGCTCCGGCATTAAACGCAACTCCGATGATGAAGAAAACTCCGGCGATCAGCATCGTCAGCTTCCTTCCGAGCCGCCTCGTTGTATACGACGCGAAGAACGTTGCCGTTAATCCGGCCAGATACAACGACGAAGTGAACAGTTGCAACCCTTGGTTGTCATATTTGCAGTAATTGCTACCGACATCCCCTTCTACCGTCTTCCGATACACCACCGGAAAAAACTTCCTCAAAAACTCCGGCATCGACGTCACTCCACCTGAATTCATTCATCAATTCAAACATCAATTACACAAATCTCTTCCTAATCAGTTATGATTATGAGCTTTAGTTTGCTAATTTCGTGTTGATAGCTAGATTCGGACGAACAATGAGTGAAAAAATTGGATGCAAATGCGAAAAGGATACCGATCCTGTATTCATCAATTATTCAATTAAACAAATCTCATCCTTAATTCATCGCAATAATTTGAAATCGTTACGATTATGAGCTTAATTGCTAATTTCGCGTTGATAGCTAGATTTGAACGAACAATGAGTATAAAAATTGGATGCAAATGCAAAAAGGAAACCGATCCGTACTCCGATTTGATAGTTCCTCAATCGTATCCAAATATAGCGAAAAAAGCAAATCAACTTTAAAATCACTAACAACGAATTTCAGAAACTGATCGGAGATTGTAATTCACCTGAAACGCCGACGTCGTAACCGAACATGAGGCCACCGGTGGCGGCCATAATGCACGAGATGATGACAATAGGCGTGATTTTGGCCTCAAACTCTACGCCTCCGGCTGCAGCCACCGCTAGTCCTCCTCCAGCCATAGCTGCAGGGTGATCAAAGGTGTTGAGATGATATTATTATTGTGAGTAATGCTGGTTTGGTGATCGGAAGAGATGATCGTTGAGTGTTGCAGAAAAGTGGATTATATCCGGTTAACCAAGGAGTTTAAATAGACCAATTTTTACAGGAAGAGGAGAGTGATTGTGCGTTGTGGGCCCACTAATGAAATGTTTACACGTGTACCCCGTTCATCTATTTTCCTCCTTGTCGGCTCTACAAGTTGTAGCAATATTCGCGTAGGAGTCTTCCCACTCTTCCCAGACTCTTATATTAACGTCAGATTAGTTTTCTTTTAATTTTTTTCTCTCTTCAAATATTGTAATCGTTCTTATTTTCTCAAACTTCTCGTACTTTTACTTTTTTTAAAAAAATTGTACAACGAACATAATAAAGCATATTAATCGGTGGGTCAGCGTCGATCTTACCTTTCTGTTCCTGAAGCCGAGCTCATGGGGCGGTGATCGCTATCAGCCTGATACCAATGCTACTCCCTTTACCCTAACAAATTTAGAATCTGTAAATTTTTATTTATAAAATTTATTTGATGGTTTTTGAATAGAAAAAGCTGGAGGGTGCTTTTTTTTGGTTTTCTTTTTTTCATATAAAATAAGTAGCGGAGCTAAAAGCCAAAAGGTTGAATGTGTGTTTTAGAAAACGAGGAGAAAATGGTCCAAATAAATAACATTCAAATATATCAGGTACTTTTATTTTTATTATCAAAATGTGCAGAGATCATTTTTATATTATTGGATTTTAAATATTTTATATGTACATATCTTCAGAAGAGATATTGTCAACGATACTTTCATATTAGAAACATTTGCTCCTTTTTATTTGAGTGAGGTTTTGTGTTTGTTACATATGATCATTACTGGTTGAAAAGTATGGTCAATGCTATGAATTGGTTCTAAGATCATCTTATTGTTCAAAGGCATCCAACATGTTGGACCAAAGAACCAATGAGCCTGATCAGAAAACTTTAAGTCCACAGACATTACAACAATGAAGTAGTCTGCAACAGCTGAAGACATCAACTGATAACAAGGTCTGAAGACAAAGTCTGAAAAAAAAAAAAGTCTGAAGTAAAGAGCTGAAGACAAAGTCTGAAGTGAAAGAGCTGAAGACAAAGTCTGAAGTGAAAGAGCTGAAGACAAAGTCTGAAGACAAAAGCTGAAGACAAAGACTGAAGACCAAGTTTCAGATGTTGTCACAACAGCTGAAGAAGACCTCTTCAGTAGTTGTGATGGTTTTTCTTTCAGTAGTTTTATGTTTCTGTAATCAGTACTTGTAGTTTCAGTAGTTTTAGTTTCATTGTACTTAGCATACTCTGAGATGTTCTCAGTGTTGTGAACATTCTCAGTAGTTTGCTTACTTTCAGTGTTTGTAATAATTCTGTTAATGTCACTATCAAGTGACATCAGCAGACGTCACATTCCTTTATATAAGGAATGTGACCTAATTGTAAGGTGCGCGCACAGCTTAGTGAACCGCGGTAAAAGCTTAGCGGCCGCCATACCGAAGCATTTGTGCATGAATGATATTATCCCTTTTGCAGAAAAACCTATTTCTCTATAACCGTGTACTGTTCCATTGAATATCTATTGTGTTCTTGCTATATTTGTCTAATTCTTGTTCTAATTCCGCTGCAATTCAACTCTAATTGATCAAACTTAGATCGTGATCCTGACAAATGGTATCAGAGCAGGTTAATCATTGATCGGTTTAACAATTGATCATTGAAACTGCTATTTCGATATCTAAAGTTTGATCGAATTAGCATATTTGCAAGAATTGGTTATAGAGATTGATCTTCTGCTGCTTCTGGTTATTCAATTTGAGTTTCTTCTTGGTTCATATTGAGTTTGTTGTGTTTTGTGCTAAATCTGTTGAAACGATTGAATTGGTTTGAATCTGAGAATGACTACTCCATCTAATGACCCTCACACACTGGCTCCTCAACCAAGCCTCCGATGCTGGTTAGGAGTGAGTATAACATATGGCAACGAAGAATGCTCCATCACCTGTCTGTTAACAGTTCAGGTTGTTGGACATCTGTGGTTCACGGTCCACACAAGCCTATGGTGAACAAATCGGAGACCAACCAAATGGTTCCGAAGAAGAAGGAGCAATACTCAGATGAAGATCGTAAACTGTTTGAGATTGATGCTAAAGCCCATGGAATTCTGGCCATGGCACTGCCTAATGAAATCTATTCTGGGCTTATGCATCATGAAACTGCTCATGACCTCTGGAATGCTTTGAAGGAACAATTGAGGAACTGATGAGGTCTTAGCAAACAACAGAGAAATCCTCGCCCAACAATATGAGACATTCTCTCATAGGAAGGGTGAGACACTGACTCAACAGTTTGAGCGTTTCTCCTGCTTGATCTCTGAGCTGAAAATGGTCAAGCATGAGTATACTAACAGCCAGATGAACAACAGATTCCTCAGATCACTGCCTGAGAGATGGGACACATACACCATTGTCCTACGCTCCAGTGCAAATCTGGATAGCCTATCTCTCACCCAACTCCATGGGAAACTGCTTACATTTGAAAGAGAGATAGAGCAGAAAAGGAAACTGGCATCATCAGGAAAGCTCACTGATGACTTTGTACCAGGGAACACTGCCTGGTCGGTCATGAGTCAGAATATGCTGGATCAGAAAGCCATTATGATGAGCATATAGATTTCTCTTCAAACAGTTCTGATCATGCATTTGTTGGTGTTGACAGTCTCTGGGTGTAATAGTGATAATTATGCTTTATCATGGATGATTTGATGGGTATTGCTGATGATGATTAGAAGAGATGGATATTTTGAGCCAAATGGCCTTGATCAATATCAGATCTCAAAAGTTCTACAAGAGAACTGGTAGGAATTTCCAGGACTCTCTGGCAAAACCAAAGTTGGTTTTGACAAGAGTAAGTTGAGGTGTCACAAATGCCACAGGCTTGGGCACTTTGCAAGAGAGTGTAGATCAACTGGATCTAACTCCTCTGCACCCTTTGTGACCTTTCCAAGCAATAGTTCACAAAACAAAGGGCAACATCCTGCTAGTTCTGGTCATCACTCACAACCTCAATCTCCTGCATATTTTGTCCCTCAGGGTCCAATGCCATATCCATATCCCTGCTATTACATGCCACAGCCAAATCCAGTTCAAGTTCCTATAGCACAACAACCTCAAGCCCTACCTGAGCCTCAACCATCTCCATCACAATCTCAACCTCATCACAGCTTCTTCACACCAGGAGTTGTTGACTGGAGCAGCTTACCAGATGATCTTTCTGGTTTCAATGAGCAATTATTTGCTGGTGCTGGTCAACATGGTGGTGAACATCCTTTTGGGAATCTTGCTCTCATGGCCCTGGAGTCTACTGAGGTTCCTGCTCAGATGCATCATCTTCACAGGTAACCCAGGTATCTTCTGAGGCTAAAGCCAAGTTATGTTCTGAATCATGCATAGCTGCCTTTGTCTCTATTAGAGAGGCAAATGTAGCTTTAATCAATCAAAATCTTGAGCTTGAGAAAACTATTTCCAAAAGAAAAGCTGAGTATGAGTCTGCTCTTAATGACAAAGATGATGAGATTTACAAGCTTAAATGCCAACTTAATGATGAAAAGGCTAAGGTAGAGGTCATACTTGAGAACCACAGAAGTCTCAAAGAGACACTTGCAGCTACCCAAGTTGAGTGTGACCGCTGGGTAACATCCTGCAAGGGATTTGAAATGCTTCTCAGCAAGCAAACAGCTTCAAATGTGAAGTTTGGAATAGGTTACAATCATACTGCACCACCTACTGATTTTACTTCAAAATCAATAGTAAAATCTGAAGGTGAAAGTAATTTCCAAACCACCATCATGTGATTCATCCTCAAATGATACAAAATACAAAATTAGAGGATGAAGTCAGTGTTAAGATCTCAGCAAATCAATTGCCTGATGGTTTAAATGCTGATAACACATGAAGCTGAGCAATTCAGATGTTGTCCCTCAAAGTACTCCAAGTACTGAAGGGCAAGTCACAACATCTGAAAAGCATTTCAAATCTGCTGAAATAAAAGGATTAACAACTGCTGAGGAATCTATCATACGGTCTTTCAGGACGGATAGAGAACAGCTGAAGAACAAGTCTTCAGTTGTTACCGATCCTTCAGTACTTAACACAAGTACTGAAAGGAGGAAAGTACTGAAGATCACACCTTCAGTAGTTTCCACTTCAGCAGTTGATCAATCCAAGATGAAGAATAAGCCATGTGAAATATGTGGTAAATTCAATCATCTATCTGGAATGCTGGTACAAAAAGGGTTCCAAACTCAACAGAGATAAGCTCATTAAAGAAGAGATTAATAAAATGAAAAATGAGTTTGAGACCAAGTTTGTACCACAGTCATCTCAAACTGATAAACCCAAGGCCTCACCAACATCCAAAAAGAAGGATGGGGTTTATCAGAAAACAGCTGATAGTGTTCCTCATGATAAACATCAGACTAAGTCTGTGAATTTCAAGAAGGAGGAAATGGTGGGTCACAGGAACTCATCAAAAACAAGTACTGATGTGTCAAATGAGCTGAAGGCTTTAGCAACAAATCAGACAACTTGTTATGATGGTTCAGCATTTGTTGGGGAGAGTTAACCAACTAGATGCACCTGTGATCAAACCACTGAAAAGGAAATCCAAGCCCAAATCTAAGAAATCCATTTCAGCACCATCTCCACCTTCATCAGCTGTTAATCATGAGAAACAAGTTATGGTTAAATCTGTTGATGAAAACAGACCCAAAACCAAAAAGGTTTGGGTCTCTAAAGCTAACTAGTTTCTTATGATAAATGCAGGGTTCTTCAGCATGCCAAAGAAGCATCTGGTATGTAGACAGTGGAGGATCTATGCATATGACTGGGAGCAGTTCTCTTCTTAATGACTACTCTCAAGGAAAGAAGGGATTTGTCTCATTTGGAAATGATGCTAAGGGTTACATCATCGGGAAAGGATTTGTGTCAAATGGGAGAAATCAGATTGATGATGTTAACCATGTGGAGAATCTCAAGTATAATCTACTGAGTGTCAGTCAGATGTGTGATAAAGGGCATGTTGCACTTTTCACAAGCCAGAACTGCCGGATTCTGTCTTCCAAAGTTCTGAGGCTGATTGACAAGGTATTGGATGAACATACTCTCCTGAAGGCCAACAGGATAGGAAGAGTATATGCCTTGGATTTCAAAGAAGATTGATTTAAAAGGTCATCCTTGCCTGTTCTCCAAGGCCTCTCCTCAGGAATCTAAACTGTGGCATAGAAGGCTGGGTCATGTTAATCTCAAAAACATGAATCAGCTGATCCACAATAGTTAGTGAGAGGTCTACCAATAAAGGAGTTCCACTGTGATGAAACCTGCACTGCTTGTTAAAAGGAAAACAACACAAAGTTTCATTCCCTCCTATAGAAGAACCAAAGTCCACTGCCTGCTTGCAATTACTGCACATGGATCTCTTTGGTCCTGTGAGAGTAATGAGCATGGCAAAGAAGAAATACTGTCTGGTAATTGTGGATGATTACTCCAGATTTGTATGGACCTTCTTCTTGCATTCAAAGGATGAGGCTGCTCAGACAATTATTAACTTTGTGTTGTATGTTGAGAAGCAGTATTCCCTATCAGTCAAGTGTATAAGAAGTGATAATGGAACTGAATTTAGAAACCATACACTTGATGATTTCTACCTTTCAAAAGGAATCAAGAGGCAGTATAGCATCCAAGGACTCCAGAACAAAATGGAGTAGTGTAGTGGAGAGAAGAACAGGACCCTAATTGAAGCTGCAAGGTCCATGTTGGCTGACTCTGGTTTGCCACTGACCTTTTGGGCTGAAGCTGTCAACACAGCATGCTATGTGCAAAATAGAGCTTTAGTGAATCAGAGGTTGATGAAGACTCCTTATGAAGTTCTACATCATTTGGCTCCTCTAATTTCATTCTTCAGAGCATTTGGGTGTCCTTGTTACATTCTCAACACAAAGGATCAACTCCAAAAGTTTGATTCTAAGGTGGATGCAGGGTATTTGTTGGGTATTCATCCACTTGCAAGGCTTACAGAGTGTTCAACTGCAGAACAAAGATGGTTGAAGAAACCTTGCATGTGAAGTTCAATGAATCTCCTAGGACAAAATTCCACAAAACCCTGTGGAGTTGTTTGATCTGGACATACTGCAATATGTTCCTTATCAGCCTCCAGCTGTTGCAGATCATGTGAATTCATCACCTTCTGCAGCTAGTCATCCATCTGGTGGTACTGATGTTGATGATGATCCCAGTACTCACCTATTCAAGTTTAGTGATCAACTGCCTGAGTCTACTAAACTTGATGTTCCTGTAGCTTCAGTAGCACCATCCACAACAAATGCTGATGAGATTTCTGAATCCTCTACTTCATTTGACTTGCCATCTAATACTTGGTTTCAAGAATCTGGATCAACATCTGTTGCTGCTGAGCGTGCTACAAACACTTGCACAGATCTCATAGTGTACCAAGAGCTGAAGAATCACCCAATGTCTCAAATCATTGGTGATATCAATGCTGGTGTCTCAACTAGAAGTCAATTGTCCAACTTCTGCTTCTATGCTCTCTTCATCAGTCAGCAAGAGCCAAAGAACTATCATATTGCATTAAGAGACAATGGATGGGTGATGCCATGCAGCTTGAGCTTCTTCAGTTCAAAAAGCAGCAAGTGTGGGAACTGGTTCCTCTACCCCCAGGTAAGTGTGCAATAGGCACTAAATGGGTGTTTAGGAATAAAACAGATGAAAATGGGCAAATTGTCAAGAACAAGGCCAGACTGGTTGTCCAGGGGTTTCACAAGAAGAAGGTATTGATTATGATGAAACCTTTGCCCCTGTAGCCAGACTGGAGGCAATTAGATTGTTCTTAGCCTATGCTGCATTCCACAATCTTAAATTTTTCAAATGGATGTCAAAAGTGCATTTTTATATGGTAAAATAAAAGAAGAGGTTTATGTGTGTCAACCACCAGGTTTTGAGGATAATAAACATCCTGATTGGGTGTATAAACTTGATAAGGCTTTATGGGTTGAAACAAGCTCCTAGAGCCTGGTATGAAACACTGTCAAATTTTCTTCTTCAGAATAATTTCACTAGAGGCTCCATAGATAAAACTTTGTTCATTAAGAAAGTGGGTCAGCATAAGCTCCTTGTTCAAATTTATGTTGATGATATTATTTTTGCATCCTCTGATCCACAGTTGTGTGATGCATTTACAAAGTTGATGCAACAAAAATTCGAAATGAGTGCCATGGGAGAATTACAGTTCTTTCTAGGTTTGCAAATCAAACAAAAGGCTGATGGAACTTTCATTCATCAGTCAAAATACACAAAGAGTCTTTTGGAAAAGTTTGATTTACAAAACTGTAAGCCCTGTTCTACTCCCATGTGCAGCACCACACAACTGGATGCAGATCAGAAAGGTAAAGCTGTTGATGAAACACTTTACAGATGTATGATTGGGTCCTTGATGTACTTAACAGCTTCTAGACCAGATATTATGTTTGCAACTTGTGTTTGTGCTAGATTTCAGGCTGCTCCTAAAGAGTCTCATTTGATTGCAGTCAAGAGGATCTTTAGATATCTGCAAGGTACTCAATCTCTAGGTCTTTGGTATTCCACTGGGCACTCTTGCAAATTAGTTGCTTTTTCTGATAGTGACTATGCAGGGTGTAAATTAACTAGAAAATCAACTTCTGGTGGATGTCAATTCCTAGGCAACTGTTTGGTTCTTGGCAGAGTAAGAAACAAACATCTTGCTACATCCACTGCTGAAGCCGAGTACATTGCTGCTGCAAGTTGTACATCTCAGGTACTCTGGCTTCAGAATCAATTATTGGATTATGGCATTACAGAGACTAAGACTCCATTACTAATGGATAGTGCTTCAGCTCTTTGTATTGTCAAGAATCCAGTCCAGCACTCTAGGACCAAACATATTGAGATCAGACACCATTTTATTAGGGATTGTTTTGAAAAAGGTCTGATTGATCCAAAGTTTGTTCCTAGTGCTGATGAGCTTGCAGACATATTTACTAAGCCTTTGGACAGTTCAACTTTCCAAAACCTAGTGTTAAGGCTTGGTATGCTGCAGCTAGAATAAGTGACAACTACTGATGATCTCAGTCAACAAGTACTGATGAGCATTCGTATACTATTGTCACAAATAAGTACTGATAAGTTCTTTTATCCTCAGTAGTTTTCATAACTACTGAAGACTAAATTACTTAAAAGTACTGAAGTACTCTATCTGTTGAAAAGAACTGATGTGGTTACAACTACTGATGTAGTTAACTACTGATGTCAGTATAACAGATAAGTACTGATGACCAATGAAACGTCTGAAAATCAGACAAAAGTATGTGTTGAGGTCAGAATGAAACAGCTGATGAGCTAAGAATTGACGACAACAGCTGATGAGAAACTTTTCTCTTCAGTTGTTTCTACAACTGCTGTTTCACTTCATACAACTGAAGCCAAAACCATGTCTTCAGTAGTTTACAACTACTGATGACTAACACCAAATCTTCAGTTGTTTACAACACCTGAAGCCAAAACATGTCTTCAGTAGTTTCACAACTACTGATGACTAATACCAAGTCTTCAGTTGTTACAACTTCTGAAAGTTTAAACCAGGTCTTCAGTTGTTTTCAAACAACTGATGACAGCACCAACACTTTCAGTCGTTTTATATCAGCCTTTTCTTACCCTATAAATACCTAAACCTAATTTCAAACGTTTCATTAGCCGTTTTATGTCCTTCACTCTCTCAACAATGGCGACCATGAAACTCAAACCCAGACACAACTGTGTTGCCTACCTCTCGAAATCGGCCTTTTGGAACAAATTGATAATGCCATCGATCTTATGGTAGATTCCCAGTACCGAACCGCTTTCTTCTGAATCCTACCATATACCCGATTCCCTAAGCCAATTCTGGACCAACGTCTCTGTGCAAACTGGTGAGAATGATCGCCAAATCACTCTCCAGTCGTTGGTTAACCAGAAACAGGTGGTCATCACTCCAGACATCATTCGACAAACCCTAAATCTACATGATGCCACCTGTGTCACAGAATACCCGAAAGGCACAACTGATATGTCTTTCATCAATAACGGGTATGAAGGAGACTTAAGTGCTACCACCATTCTGAAGAAGCACTTCCATGATGCTGAACGTCTTATATTCCACATGGTGAATGTCTGCCTTGCACCAAAAACCTCCTCATGGATCAGATGTCCTCCCGATGGCAACAGGTATTATACTCTATCTTTGAACGACAAAATCTAAATTTTTCTGAGATAGTTTTATGGAACTAAAGGATCTGGCTTTGAAACCTGTGGCAACACAGATGGATATTATATCCCAGGTTTCTCATGGCCATAATTTTAAAATCAGCTAAAATCAGACGGCCTTGTTGGCCTTGGAGTCCCTGCTCGGCTGTATTGCCTGAAGTATACTCCAGGCACAACTCTGACCCTACACTGAAAGGGGCTGCCCGGCTGCTAAAACCCAAGCAGCGGGAACCCACAGCCTCCACTTCCAGATCCAAAGTCCCCACCAAACCCAACACCAAAAAGCCCAAAAAGGCTACTCAGGGAGATGAGTCCCCTGAGGATGCCCCTGTAACACCAATACAGGAAACACTTACTGGTTCTAACCCCCCAGTAGTGTCAAAGACTCCACCAGCCCTAGCGCTCAGGCATCCTCTCAACAGGATCCTGATGCAACCATAATTGGGGATACCACAATGCTGGAACCTATCTCAATTGAGAAGGTTACCATTGAAGAGCACCAGTCACCCGGGTGCAATCTGCTTCAAACCTATCTCCAAATGCAACCGCCCCTCAAAGCCCAACATTATAGTTGCACAAGTGCTGAGTCAGCTGCATTCCTCTCCTCCTCCCCAGAAACCAATTACAATGGGGAGAACCTCAACAGCTGAGGAAGGAAGACCAAATGCTGCTGATAACCCACAGCACAGGGGTTATAATGTTCAATCTCCCCGTGTAGAGGAGGAGGTTAGAACATCTGGTGAGGCTGCTGCACTTCTACTGATTCAGCAAATGAACAGGATGCAGTTGGTAACATCTCTAAGACCTCACCAGAGGCAACTGCCGATGAAGGACTCAGTCCTGAGGCAGGAAGTCCCCAGAACCAAGAACAAGGGGCACATGCTACAACTGATCTACACTCAGGGCATGTACATCCTGATTCAATCAGGAGGTCAGGTGATTCAGCAAAGACTGATGATGACCTGGGCTTTTTCTTCGATGTCTTAGCCCATAACACAATCCTTGAGGCTGAGGTGAGCAGACTCAAAGAACTGCTTGCCAAAATGTCTCAGGATCAAAGTCCATCTGCCCCAATAAACCCACAGATGGCACCTTCATCTGAAGGTTCACCAAACACTCAGCCAACACTCAACTGAGCCACCAGCCACTGCTTTTGGCACCACCTCTCAGGGACAGAACCCCTCTGAGCAGATGGTTGCTACCTTTCAACATTCCTTACCTCTCATCACTCCCATCATCAATGAGATTGTGCATAAAGCCATTGATGAGAGGATCTCCTCAAATCTACAAAACACTTGTTGATGATGCTGTGCAAAGAAGCTTTCTGCCATTCAAACCCCTGAACCCAATGCACCCAAAAAGGGGAGTCTAAGGCAGTGAAAGAAAGAAAGAGAAAGAGAGTGGAGAAGATAGAAAGAAAAGGAGTTAGAAAGGAAAAACAGCTGATCACATAAGAGAAAGAAAAGTGCTGAAACTCAAAAGCCTGATGAAGAGAAATCATTGGGATCTGGTTAAAGAAGCTGATGAAGCTCACAGCAGATCAATGGACAAAATAATAGACCAACTCTTCAGACAGGGCTTTGATACAGCTACATTAGACACTGAGATCAGAAGGCTGGAGATAAAGAGATACAAGAGAGATGGGCCAGTTACAGTGTGATGGAAAGGAGAGGTTGGAGATAATGATCAGGTTTATTGCAAAATACTTGGGAAGATCATTATTGAGATTAAATCATGGACCAGAGACAGTATTCTGGCAATAACCACCAGAATCTGTGCTTCTGAAGCATTCAATAAGGGGTTGATTATCGAAGCCTTAGATGAAGCAGGTGCTGGGAAGAGAACTGATATGGCCAAGTTCCAAAGCCAAACTTACCACAAAAATGCTAGATCAGCCTTCCCAAACTCCCACTCAAAAACAACCAACCCCACAACTCTCCAAACCAATCCCTAAAACCTAAACTTAAACCAACTCAACCCTCAAAACCAACTCCCTTACCCCAAAAACCACCTCAAACCACATCCAAGGATGCACCCAGAAGGAGGAGAAGGGTGTTGAGGATGGAAGAAGAAGAAGAAGAAGATGATGAAGAAGACAGTCTGCCAATCTCTGCTGTTCTAAAAATACCTGAGCCCAGAAGTCAACAAATGATCACACCAGACTTTCAGAGGCAAATGGTGAAAGTTAAGATTGAAGAAGAAGAACAGCAGAAACAGCACGATGAGCACTTTTGAAGATGGTTGACAAAGAGTTTCCTCAGTCATCATCTATACAAGCCATGAAGAAACACGCTCAAAGGCTGTATGCTCTCAGGTATACCTTTCAATATCAAAAGGAGAGAGTAAGGATTTGGCCAGACCCCAGGGTTAGTTCTAGAATTCATAAGAAATCCATACCAAGTAGATACAATGGCCAAGTGAGAAAGACCATAGATGCTGTTATTATGTTGGCCATTGTAGTCTCACCCTGGGAGATACTTGAAGACTTCAAGAGAGCCTACAAGTCAAAGATGACCCCTCAAACTCTAATGGAGAACAAAATGGTCAAGAAGGGTTGTTATACAAGAGGCTTGAAGAGATCAAGAAAAATGAACTCCAGTTGTTATTATTAGAAGGGACTCACCCAGATGAATTTGCTTACAGAGAGATAACAACTGTTGAGTTGAAAAATGGAAAGACGGTAAAGTACCTATCAGAGTACTATGGCCCAGAGTTCTTCTTCGAAGGAGAAGCAGAAGAACTCACTAAGGAGGAACAAGTTGTTCTCCTTGAGGCCTACGTCAGAGAGTCTTATAGACTCATCAATGGGAAGTAGGTTTCATGGTTGGGATAACAGCTCTGTGTCCAGTTCCCCAAGACAGAGTTCCCTTCCATCCTTGACATTCACATCTACTGAAACCTGTTCCCTGGCCTGGCTTATCTGATATCTCTAAAGCTGATCAAGAGAGTATTTCTGCCAAGAATAAGTGGGACCTCAATAAGCTTAAAGGTTTTGGCTGCATTGGTTCAGGGGGAGTTTGTTGGACCAAAGAACCAATGAGCCTGATCAGAAAAACCTTTAAGTCCCACAGACATTACAAACAACTGAAGTAGTCTGCAACAGCTGAAGACATCAATGATAACAAGGTCTGAAGACAAAGTCTGAAGTGAAAGAGCTGAAGACAAAGTCTGAAGTGAAAGAGCTGAAGACAAAGTCTGAAGTGAAAGAGCTGAAGACAAAGTCTGAAGTGAAAGAGCTGAAGACAAAGTCTGAAGACAAAAGCTGAAGACAAAGACTGAAGACCAAGTTTCAGATGTTGTCACAACAGCTGAAGAAACCTCTTCAGTAGTTGTGATGTTTCCTTTCAGTAGTTTTATGTTTCTGTAATCAGTACTTGTAGTTTCAGTAGTTTTAGTTTCATTTTGTACTTAGCATACTCTGAGATGTTCTCAGTTGTTGTGAACATTCTCAGTGTTTGCTTACTTTCAGTTGTTTGTAATAATTCTGTTAGATGTCACTATCAAGTGACATCAGCAGACGTCACATTCCTTTATATAAGGAATGTTGACCTAATTGTAAGGTGCGAAGCACAGCTGAGTGAAACCGGAAGCTTAGCGCCGCCATACCGAAGCATTTGTGCATGAATGATATTATCCCTTTTGCAGAAAACCCTCTTCTCTATAACCGTGTACTGTTCCATTGAATATCTATTGTGTCTTGCTATATTTGTCTAATTCTTGTTCTAATTCCGTGCAATTCAACTCTAATTGATCAAACTTAGATCACTGATCCT